>CM065593.1:269271870-269763758 GCA_033119425.1 Bufotes viridis | reverse complement strand
TGAAAGCTTTTTCTAATTTATATTTCTGGCACATAAAAAATATATTTTTTCTGGCTGACAGTATTGACTCGGCTGTAGTGGCACTGGCTAGCCTAGCTGGAACAGCACATTCATGGGATTTGCTATCCAAGTGGGTTACTTTCAGTTTCACCACTGATATATTAAATATCTTTGCAGTTAGTATGGGTGACACAAGCACAGCCAAACCCCTGATGTAGTATATCTATTAAAAAATCGACTATTACATGAGATTAATGGACGTTGTGGCAGCTTTTGCTGTAGCACCACAAGTCCCAAAATGGCGGCCGCCTATCAGCCCAGTAACATGTGCCAGAAAACAGTCTGCCCAGCCAGAAAAAAAATTGACTTTGACTGAGCAGCTGAATCGCTGTTGTTCTGATTCACATGTGTAGATTTTTCACTTCTTTGGAGCTTTGGTTTAGACTCTGTGGCAGCAAGTGCTGGGGCACCACAAGTCTCAAAATGGCCACCGCCGGTCAGCCCAGTTACATGTGCCAGTAAAAATCGCTCTGGCCAGTCTCAACAAAATAGTGACTTTCAGTGAACAGCTCAGCTGAGTTGTTCTGATGCACAGGTGTAGAAAGGTAGATCATTCAATCATTTCTTTATCCCTGCCTATCTCGCCCTCACAGAAGCTGCGTCCTCTCCCTACACTAATCAGAGCAGTGTGACGTGCGGCGCTACGTGACTCCAGCTTAAATAGAGGCTGGGACACATGCTGCACTTGGCCAATCACAGCCATGCCATTAGTAGGCATGGCTGTGATGGGCTCTTAGGGCAAGAGCCAAAATGTAAAACGCTAGCTGATTGGCTGCTGTGCAGCCCTTCAGAAAGCCGGAAGTAATCGACGAACACCGGACCCGAACCCGAACTTTTTTGAAAATGTCCGGGTCCGTGTCACGGACACCCCAAAATTCGGTACGGACCCGAACGATTCTCGAACTGTTCGCTCAACACTAATCTGGTGGGCTTTATCCGCAATAGAGAAGGCAAGGATAACACATCCCGAGTCATTAATGTCTTATGCCATGTGCATCACATCTCCTCCCCATTACTCCTTCACAGTACGGATGCTGAGAAAGCATTCGATAGACTAAACTGGACATACCTGAAACAAGTACTGTTGACATTTGGCCTCCTTGATCCCTTCGTACAAGCCACTTTCATCATGTATGCCCAGGCGACAGCTCTGGTGATGGCTAATGGGACCCTTTCATCCTCTTTTACCGTCCGCAATGGAACTCGCCAGGGCTGTCCTCTCTCCCTACTTTTATTCATATTGGCTATGGAACCACTTTTATCGACTATACAAAATGACTCAAGTATTAGAGGTCTATATTTGGGAGGGAGGGAGCAAAAAAAAGCGGCCTTTGCGGACGACGTGATGATTATGACCACTAACCCGTTGGATTCCCTTTCTAGAATCAAAGCCCATCTCAATCTGTACAGCACCATCTCAGACTTTAAAATCAATGCTAGCAAATCACTAGTTCTGTGTCATGGAATCCCCTCCTCCACCAAACAACACCTGATGGAAAACTCTCCCTTCAACTGGTCATCCCCTACTATCACATACTTTGGAGTCAAAATCAGCCCCCAGATTACAGACTTTTTCTCTCTTAATTATATTCCCTTAAGAACTTTTATGTTTACTGCCTTAGATAACCTTAACCGTTCCAACCACACACTTTCCTGGTTTGGGCGCAAAAACATGCTTTCCTCCTTAATCCTTCGCCGCCTCACCTACCTACAACAAGTGCTCTCTATCGGCATCCCTAAACAATTCCACATTTCACTCCAGAGGAAATTTAGATCATTTATTTGGAATGAGAAGAGAGCAAGGCTCTCGATTTCTCTCCTAACGAAACCACGGCAAGCAGGGGGTATAGGCTTCCCGAACCCAGAACTGTATGGCAAAGCAATACTGCTATCCCGTATTGTAACCTGGTTATGCCCTCACACACAAGGCTCTTGGGTGGACCTAGAACTTGATATTTTGGTTAGACCCATTAGAGTGCTTTTGTTGGGTCACCATAGTGTCCCATCTATCCCCCTATCTCACTATCCAATCCTTAAAGCCACTTTTGACACATGGAAATGGCTTTCCACTTGCCACTGCTCCATCCCCTTTCCTTCCCCACTACTGACTGTAAAAGAAGCTTTAGGCACAGTTAGTGTTGAGCGAACAGTTCGAGCATCGTTCGGGTTCGTACCGAATTTTGGGGTGTCCGGGACCCGGACCCGGACATTTTCAAAAAAGTTCGGGTTCGGGTCCGTTGTTCGTCGATTTCTTCCCGCTTTCTGAAGGGCTGCACAGCAGCCAATCAGCTAGCGTTTTACTTCTTGCCCTAAGAGCCCACCACAGCCATGCCTACTAATGGCATGGCTGTGATTGGCCAAGTGCAGCATGTGACCCAGCCTCTATTTAAGCTGGAGTCACGTAGCGCCGCACGTCACACTGCTCTGATTAGTGTAGGGAGAGGACACAGCTTCTGTCAGGGCGAGATTAGGCAGGTTAAAGTCAGCAACAGCACCTAATGAACGGATCGATCTACAGCTGAGAATCATTGAACTTCTGCTAGTTACTTGCTCGCTGGTTTTTAGGCTGCACAGAGCGTTTTTCTGTCACTTATTTTCTGGGTTGATCGCGGCCATTTTGTGACTTGTGGTGCACCAGAAGAAGCTGCCACCAAGTCCATCAATCCATCAATACTAGTTTTATTTTTTTGCTATATCCTACATCAGGGGCTTGGCTGTGCTAATTGTCACCCCTAGAAACTCAGGGTAGCAATTTCTATATTTTATTAAGGGGTTAAATACAATTGCCCAAATACCAATCCCCTAAATCTGGTGTTCCAGCTTTGGCTAGACAAGTATAATACTGTCTGCTGTCTGGCAAAGGATAGATTATTTTCTGGGGTGAAATTCAATTGCCAAAATAGCAATACCATAAATCAGTGGTTTCAGCTGTGGCTGGCAAAATAGAATAGTGTCCGCCAAAACATATATTTTGTTCTGGGGTGAAATTAATCTTGCAAAATAGCAATACCCTGATTCTGGTGTCCCAGCAGTTGCAGGCCAGATTTTATAGTGTCTGCCAAAACGCATATTTTGTTCTGGGGTGAAATTAAATTTGCAAAATAGCAATACCCTGAATCTGGTGTCCCAGCAGTTGCAGGCCAGATTTCATAGTGTCCGCTAAAACATATATTTTGTTCTGGGGTGAAATTAATCAGGCAAAATAGCAATACCCTGATTCTGGTGTCCCAGCAGTTGCAGGCCAGATTTCATAGTGTCTGCCAAAACACATATTTTGTTCTGGGGTGAAATTAATCTGGCAAAATAGCAATACCCTGATTCTGGTGTCCCAGCAGTTGCAGGCCAGATTTCATAGTGTCCGCTAAAACATATATTTTGTTCTGGGGTGAAATTCAATTCCTAAAATAGCAATACCATAAATCAGTGGTTTCAGCTGTGGCTGGCAAAATAGAATAGTGTCCGCCAAAACATATATTTTGTTCTGGGGTGAAATTAATCTGGCAAAATAGCAATACCCTGAATCTGGTGTCCCAGCAGTTGCAGGCCAGATTTCATAGTGTCTGCTAAAACATATATTTTGTTCTGGGGTGAAATTAATCTGGCAAAATAGCAATACCCTGATTCTGGTGTCCCAGCAGTTGCAGGCCAGATTTAATAGTGTCCGCTAAAACATATATTTTGTTCTGGGGTGAAATTAATCTTGCAAAATTGCAATACCCTGATTCTGGTGTCCCAGCAGTTGCAGGCCAGATTTCATAGTGTCTGCCAAAACACATATTTTGTTCTGGGGTGACATTCAATTGCCAAAATAGCAATACCCTGAATCTGGTGTCCCAGCTGTTGCAGGCCAGGATTCATAGTGTCCGCAAAAACATATATTTTGTTCTGGGGTGACATTCAATTGCCAAAATAGCAATACCCTGAATCTGGTGTCCCAGCTGTTGCAGGCCACGTTTCATAGTGTCCGCCAAAACATATATTTTGTTCTGGGGTGACATTCAATTGCCAAAATAGCAATACCCTGAATCTGGTGTCCCAGCTGTTGCAGGCCAGGATTCATAGTGTCTTGCAAAACATATATTTTGTTCTGGGGTGACATTCAATTGCCAAAATAGCAATACCCTGAATCTGGTGTCCCAGCTGTTGCAAGCCAGGATTCATAGTGTCCGCAAAAACATATATTTTGTTCTGGGGTGATATTCAATTGCCAAAATAGCAATACCCTGAATCTGGTGTCCCAGCTGTTGCAGGCCAGGATTCATAGTGTCCGTCAAAACATATATTTTGTTCTGGGGTGAAATTCAATTGCCAAAATAGCAATACCCTGAATCTGATGTCCCAGCTGTTGCAGGCCAGGATTCATAGTGTCCACAAAAACATACATTTTGTTCTGGCCTGGGGTGAAATTCAATTGCCAAAATAGCAATACCATAAATCAGTGGTTTCAGCTGTGGCTGGCAAAATATAATAGTGTCCGCCAAAGCATATATTTTGTTCTGGGGTGACATTCAATTGCCAAAATAGCAATACCCTGAATCTGTTGTCCCAGCTGTTGCAGGCCAAGTGTAAATCTGTCCATAAAAGGATATCTTTCATCCAGGGCCTAAATACTAGCCCTAAAAGAGATATTCCCCTAAATCAGTGGTTACTGCTGTGCCTGGATTAGTGTAATACGCTACATAAACAAATCGGCAGATAGTGTTAGGTGCCTGTAAAAAAAGGCCTAAATTTGAAATCAATACATTGGGCCAAATATTTTTTTCCTTATTGTGGTGCTTGGTGAACAGTAACAATGAGGAAAACATCTAGTAAGGGACGCGGACGCGGTCGTGGTGGTGTTAGTGTACCCTCTGGTGCTGGGAGAGGACGTGGCCATTCTGCCACAGCCACACGTCCTAGTGAACCAACTACCTCAGGTTCCAGTACCCGCCAGAATTTACAGTGGTATTTGGTGGGGCCCAATGCCGTTCTAAGGATGGTAAGGCCTGAGCAGGTACAGGCGCTAGTCAATTGGATGGCCGACAGTGGATCCAGCATGTTCACAACATTATCTCCCACCCAGTCTTCTGCAGAAAGCGCACAGGTGGCACCTGAAAACCAAGCCCATCAGTCTGTCACATCACCCCCATGCATATCAAGGAAACTGTCAGAGCCTCAAGTTATGCAGCAGCCTCTTATGCTGTTTGAAGACTCTGCTGGCAGGGTTTCCCAAGGAAATCCACCTAGCCCTTCCCCAGTGGTGGAAGACATAGAATGCACTGATGCACAACCACTGATGTTTCCTGATGATGAGGACATGGGAATACCACCTCATCGGAGTCCGCACGTCTCTGATGATGACGAAACACAGGTGCCAACTGCTGCGTCTTTCTGCAGTGTGCAGACCGAACAGGAGGTCGGGGAGGAAGACTGTGTGGAAGACGATGCAGGGGACGATGAGATCCTAGACCCTACATGGAATGAAGGTCATGCCACTGACTTTCATAGTTCAGAGGAAGAGGCAGTGGTGAGACCGAGCCAACAGCGTAGCAAAAGAGGGAGCAGGGGCAAAAGCAGACCAGCCGCCGCCAAGAGAGTTCGCCTGCTACTGGCCACCGCCACCAGGGACCGAGCACCCCAAAGGCAGCTTCAAGGAGTTCCCTGGCATGGCACTTCTTTAAACAATGTGCTGACGACACGACCGAGTGGTTTGCACGCTGTGCCATCAGATCCTGAAGCGAGGCATTAACGTTCTGAACCTTAGCACAACCTGCATGACCAGGCATCTACATGCAAAGCATGAACTGCAGTGGAGTAAACACCTTAAAAGCAAGGAACTCACTCTGGCTCCCCCTGCTTCCTCTTCTGCTGCTGCCTCGACCTCTTCCTCTGCCTCGGGAGGAATGTTGGCACCTGCCGCCCACCAAACAGAGGATGTGCCACCGACAACACCACCTGCGTCACCAAGCATCTCCACCATGTCACACGGCAGCGTTCAGCTCTCCATCTCACAAACCTTGGAGAGAAACCGTAAATTCCCACCTAGCCACCCTCGAGCCCTGGGCCTGAATGCCAGCATTTCTAAACTACTGGCCTTTGAAATGCTGTCATTCAGGCTGGTGGACACAGACAGCTTCAAACAGCTGATGTCCATGGCTGTCCCACAGTATGTTGTTCCCAGCAGCCACTACTTCTCCAAGACAGCCGTGCCTTCCCTGCACAACCAAGTATCCGATAAAATCAAGTGTGCACTGCGCAACGCCATCTGTGGCAAGGTCCACCTAACCACAGATACGTGGACCAGTAAGCACGGCCAGGGACGCTATATCTCGCTAACTGCACACTGGGTAAATGTAGTGGCGGCTGGGCCGCAGGCAGAGAGTTCTTTGGCGCACGTCCTTCCGCCGCCAAGGATCGCAGGGCATCATTCTTTGCCTCCTGTAGCCTCCTCCTCCTACTCGGCTTCCTCCTCCTCT
The DNA here is from genome assembly GCA_033119425.1 of Bufotes viridis. Lineage (NCBI taxonomy): Eukaryota > Metazoa > Chordata > Amphibia > Anura > Bufonidae > Bufotes > Bufotes viridis. The sequence continues at coordinate 269,757,243 of CM065593.1, read as the reverse complement.
GCTTCCACCAGCTCATCCAGTCAGCCACACACCTTCACCACCAACTTCAGCACAGCCCGGTAAACGCCAGCAGGCCATTCTGAAACTCATATGTTTGGAGGACAGGCCCCACACCGCGCAGGAGTTGTGGCGGGGTATTGAACAACAGACCGACGAGTGGTTTCTGCCGGTGGGCCTCAAGCCCGGCCTGGTGGTGTGCGATAATGGGCGAAATCTCGTCACAGTTCTGGGACTAGCCGGTTTGACTCACATCCCTTGCCTGGCGCATGTTCTGAATTTGGTGGTGCAGAAGTTCATTCACAACTACCCCGACATGTCAGAGCTGCTGCATAAAGTGAGGGCCGTCTGTGCGCGCTTCCGGCGTTCACATCCTGCCGCTGCTCGCCTGTCTGCGTTACAGCGGAACTTCGGCCTTCCCGCTCACCGCCCCATATGCGACGTGCCCACCAGGTGGAACTCCACCTTGCACATGCTGGAGAGACTGTGCGAGCAGCAGCAGGCCATAGTGGAGTTTCATCTGCAGCACGCACGCGTCAGTCGCACTGCGGAACAGCACCACTTCACCACCAATGATTGGGCCTCCATGCGAGACCTGTGTGCCCTGTTGTGCTGTTTCGAGTACTCCACCAACATGGCCAGTGTGGCGATGACACCGTTATCAGCGTTACAATACCACTTCTATGTCTCCTTGAGAAAACGCTTAGGGCGATGATGGAAGAGGAGGTGGCCCAGGAGGAGGAGGAGGAGGATGAGGGTCATTTTGTCATTTTTAGCACTTTCAGGCCAGTCTGTTAGAAGTGGCTCAGAGGGAGGTTTTTTGCAACAGCAGAGGCCAGGTACAAATGTGGCCAGCCAGGGCCCACTACTGGAGGACGAGGAGGATGAGGAGGAGGTGGAGGGGGATGAGGATGAAGCAGGTTCACAGCGGGGTGGCACCCGACACAGCTCAGGCCCATCACTGGTGCGTGGCTGGGGGATACAGAGGACGATGACGATACGCCTCCCACAGAGGACAGCTTGTCCTCACCTCTGGGGAGCCTGGCACACATGAGCGACTACATGCTGCAGTGCCTGCGCAACGACAGCAGAGTTGCCCACATTTTAACGTGTGCGGACTACTGGGTTGCCACCCTGCTGGATCCCTGGTACAAAGACAATGTGCCCACCTTACTTCCTGCACTGGAGCGTGATAGGAAGATGCGCGAGTACAAGCGCACGCTGGTAGAGGCGCTCCTGAGAGCATTCCCAAATGTCACAGGGGAACAGGTGGAAGCCCAAGGCGAAGGCAGAGGAGGAGCAAGAGGTCGCCAACGCAGCAGTGTCACGGCCAGATCCTCTGAGGGCAGGGTTAGCATGGCAGAAATGTGGAAAAGTTTTGTCTCCACGCCACAGCTAACTGCACCACCACCTGATACGGAACGTGTTAGCAGGAGGCAGCATTTCACTAACATGGTTGAACAGTACGTCTGCACACCCCTCCATGTACTGACTGATGGTTCGGGCCCATTCAACTTCTGGGTCTCCAAATTGGCCACGTGGCCAGAGTTAGCATTTTATGCCTTGGAGGTTCTGGCCTGCCCGGCAGCCAGCGTTTTGTCTGAACGTGTATTCAGCACGGCAGGGGGTGTCATTACTGACAAACGCAGCCGCCTGTCCACAGCCAACGTGGACAAGCTGACGTTCATAAAAATGAACCAGGCGTGGATCCCACAGGACCTGTCCCTCCCTTGTGCAGAATAGATATTTATAACTGCCTCCCCCTCAACCATGTATTCTTGTACTCCGGGGGAACTTCTTTATTGAATCCTCATTTTTTTAACTTTACCATGATCTTGCGGTGCAACCCAAAGTTGAATGAACCTCTCCTCTGTCTGGGTGGTGGGGCCGAAATAACCGAGAGTGGCCTTCTCCAGTGGTGGTTGATATGACGCATGATTCCTTGCTGTGGGACCTCTCCTCTGTCTGGGTGCTGGGTCCGAAATAACTGAAAGTGGCCTTCTCCAGTGGTGGGTGATATGACGCATGACTCCTTGCTGTGGGACCTCTCTCCTCTGTCTGGGTGCTGGGTCGAAATAACTGAAAGTGGCCTTCTCCGGTGGTGGTTGATATGATGCATGATTCCTTGCTGTGGGACCTCTCTCCTCTGTCTGGGTACTGGGCTGAAATAACTGAGAGTGGCCTTCTCCGGTGGTGGGTGAAATGACGCATGATTCCTAGCTGTGGGACCTTTCTCCTCTGTCTGAGTGCTGGGCCGAAATAACTGAGAGTGGCCTTCTCCGGTGGTGGTTGATATGACGCATGATTCCTTGGTGTGGGACCTCTCTCCTCTGTCTGGGTGCTGGGCCGAAATAACTGAAAGTGGCCTTCTCCAGTGGTGGTTGATATGACGCATGATTCCTTGCTGTGGGACCTTTCTCCTCTGTCTGGGTGCTGGGCCGAAATAAATGAGAGTGGCCTTCTCCGTTGGTGGTTGATATGAGTCATGATTCCTTGCTGTGGGACCTCTCTCCTCTATCTGGGTGCTGGGGCCGAAATAACTGAAAGTGGCCTTCTCAGTGGTGGGTGATATGACGTATGATTCCTTGCTGTGGAACCTGTATCCTCGGTCTGGGTGCTGTGCCGAAATAACTGAAAGTGGCCTTCTCCAGTGGTGGGTGATATGACGCATGATTCCTTGCTGTGGGACCTCTCTCCTCTGTCTGGGTGCTGGGCCGAAATAAATGAGAGTGGCCTTCTCCGTTGGTGGTTGATATGAGTCATGATTCCTTGCTGTGGGACCTCTCTCCTCTATCTGGGTGCTGGGGCCGAAATAACTGAAAGTGGCCTTCTCCAGTGGTGGGTGATATGACGTATGATTCCTTGCTGTGGAACCTGTATCCTCGGTCTGGGTGCTGTGCCGAAATAACTGAAAGTGGCCTTCTCCAGTGGTGGGTGATATGACGCATGATTCCTTGCTGTGGGACCTGTATCCTCGGTCTGGGTGCTGTGCCGAAATAACTGAGAGTGGCCTTCTCCGGTGGTGGTGATTCCTTGTTGTGGGACCTCAGCAATTTACACACAAGGTAATACATATCATTTAAATGATAATAATAATTAAATATAATAGTAATAATTATTCTAAATCCTAGTAAATGATTATATCTAGTAAATGATAATAATTAATTAAATAAATAATTATTAACATAATAAATAAAATAAACAAATAAAATGAACAAAATAAATTAATATAATGTAAAGTTTTGTAAAGGATATAAAGAGACAATAAATCTTGTCAGATAATATGGTGAAGCGGTGCGGAGATAGGGATAAAAATGTGGAGATTTTTATGTATATTTTTTCATTGTATATTTTCATTTGCACCCATTCAATAATGCACTATATGTAAAGACATGTGAAAAATCATATTATTTGTGGTTACTCACTCACTCACTCATAATTAATTATTTATTTGACTGTACTTTTATTTATCAATTCATATATTAATATATATTGTTACTGACGTTTATTTATTTATGTATTGTACTTTTTTATACATTGCACATTTATCATGTATGTATCTATTCATTGATTTCACTTATTTATGTTAATTATGTACTTCTAATGTTTTATTATTATTTTTCTTATTTTATTTCTTTCTTTTTTCACTAGATCATGAATTTACTTGAATAGTATATATTAAGATTGCGTTTATTTGCATGTTGACTTGATTTTATTTATATTATTTTATATTTAATATTCCATGCTTCTTCTTCCAGGTATGCCTGTTTGGATCACCGGAGCCTGCATTCATCTTGTTGGCTCTGGTTTGTTCATTCAGGGATGTTGTCTTGCGCACGCGTTGCCATTTTGCTTCCCAGAACGGAAGTGAATAGTAAAATCAAACTGCTGCAGCGCTAAACTCCAGCGAAGCAGCCTGGCATTGTCCCCAGCCACCCTCTTTAACCACACCAACAGGTTGTGATCTGTGAGTAAGGAGAATGTTTGTCCATATAAGTAGGACTGTAACTTTTTGAGGGCCCACACCACGGCTAGACATTTTTTTTCAATAGCGGCGTAGCTTACTTCTCGGGGTAATAATTTTCTGCTTAGCTAAGCTACTGGGTGTTCCCCGCCATCTGCTCCGGTTGCTTCCAGTGAGCCTCAAGGCCGGCCTGGTGGTGTGCGATAATGGCCGAAATCTTGTTGCAGCTGTGGGACTAGCCGGTTTGACGCACATCCCTTGCCTGCTGCATGTGCTGAATTTGGTGGTGCAGAAATTCCTTAAAAACTACCCAGACATGTCAGAGCTGCTGCAGAAAGTGCGGTCTATCTGTGCTTTTGGCCTTCTCACCCTGCTGCTGCTCACCTGTCTGCGCTGCAGCGTAACTTGGGCCTTCCCGCTCACCGCCTCATATGCAACGTGCCCACTAGGTAGAACTCCACCTTGCATATGCTGGAAAAACTGTGCAATTATCAGCTGCAGCACGCACGGGTCTGCGGAACAGCACCACTTCACCACCAATGTGTGGGCCTCAGTTCTTGGGGTGCTGGCTCAGCCTGATAGTGATGAACAGCGGCTCGGGGACCTTGGTTTTGCCTGATTTGGTTCCACGCTTGACTTACAAATACTGATCAAATACTGATGCAAATTACTGACCAAGTACCGACCATGTGAAAGAGGCTATTAAAGTCCTGCATGCAGGACATTTTTGTCCTTGTTAAAAAAAAACTGATTTCAGACGTAATTGGCTAAAACGGATGGAAACTGAGCATGAAGCCTCTTTCACACTGTCAGTATTTGTTCAGTAATTTGCATCAGTATTTGATCAGAAATTGTAAGCCGAAAGCAGGAGTGGGTTCAAAACACAGATGAGATACAAATATTTCCCTTACATTTTATCTCTGTTTAGGACCCACTCCTGTTTTTGGCTTACAATTACTGATGCAAAATACTGACCAAATTCTGACCTGTGAAAGAGGCCATTAAAGTCCTGCATTCAGGACTTGTTTCCTTGTTAAAAAAAAAAAACTGATGAGACATAAATGGCCAAAACAGAAATTGAGCATAAGGCTTCTTTCACACAGTCAGTTTTTTGTATTAGTATTTGATCAGTATTTGTAAGCTGAAAGCAGAAGTGGGTCCTAAACACAGAAAAAAAGGAAATATTTCAATTAAATTTTATCTCTGTTTTGGACCCCCTCATGGTTACAATTACTGATCATATAGTGATGCAAATTACTGACCAAATACTAACCATCTGAAAAAGGCCTTATGGATACTCAAAATAAAGGATTCTTTTTTTTTTTTTTAGTTGTTTGTTCTACTGAATGGAGAATGGAAAAATAAACATTGATGTGAACACAGCCTTACTCCCACTGCTGCTGCCCCTCTTCCCACTCTGTCATGGGGCCACTACTGTCACTGTTACTGCCACTGCTGCTGCGACCCTCCCCACAAGTATCGAACAGGGCAGGGTGAGACAGCACCATCAAAGATCAAATAAGATCAGTAGTCCATTCTGTGGCGGTGCAAAGCAATGTCAGGTCCCGGCCTTCGGACCCCCAACATAAATAAACAAAGTGAAGTAAATCGCAGCACTCCGATGTCCATCCAAAGATATATCTTTATTCCACCATAGAGACGCAACGTTTTGACTCGCTAGGAGACTTTATCAAGCATGCTTGATAAAGACTCCTAGCGAGTCGAAACGTCGCGTCTCTATGGTGGAATAAAGATATCTCTTTGGATGGACATCGGAGTGCTGCGATTTACTTCACCCTCCCCACAAGTAGTCATGGTGCCACTACTTGAATCTTGGGGCACTGCATGTTAACCATGATAAATCCACAGTGATAAATTAGACCTGATGTTAACATTGACCTCTATTACGCACTGAAAATCTACAGGTAACAGAAGGGATTAAAAAGCAAATGTTTGGACTGCCACAACATGCATTAAAAGAACACTTTTATTCTCCACTATTTTAGAGGGCGCTGCCTCCATTTATTTACTTTTTTCCACTAAGTAGCCATTTGGACACAGCTCCTGCAGGGTACGCACACGTTTTCTTTTGCTTTACTGAAGGGTGTTGTATGCTTTTCTTTTTGTTTAACAGAAGAGATTACTGTGGCTATGAATCTTGGTGATGTAGATGGCGAACAATTACACCTGCCTGTAATACTGACGGCACAGTACCTACAGAACAGATTAACTATGAATGTGGGTGCACTAGAACATAATGCACACAGCAATACACCTTCCCTGCAATTTCCCTTCAGTGTAACTTTCAAGCCATCACACTCAGATTGTGTCCAAGTGAACATGATTAGGCAGAGTGGCCTGGGTATACATGATTTATAGCGATTCGTGATTGATGAATTTGGAACAAATGGAATTTTCTGTCGAACTTTGGCAAATCGGCAGATTCAAAACTTTGCTCATCTCTAGCTATATTGATCAGTTTTTTTAAACACTTAATCAAATCAATAAATGCTGCTAGTTGGCTGCTTTGTACTGGCCGGATGGCTTACATTTGCCACAGAATTGTACAAATGAACAATCCATGTAAAGCCAATAATAAAACCATCCAAGAATGACCATGATCTTAGTTTTTTTCTTTTCTCTGTTTTATGTCAGAGAAAAATGATGTTGCCAGATGTTAGTAGTAAGTCGATAAGCTAATATAAAGTGCACTACAAATACTGCATTTTTTAAGCTTTTTTATGGGGGGGGGGGGATCAGTAAAACCAATGCCAATCAAAAATTCTTGTAAAAACACATGAAATTTCAAGTTTAAAGGTCAGTGGCAGTGGCATAATATCGATGAATGCTCCTCAGGATAGGTCATCAATATCAGATCAGTGGAGGGGCTGAGTTTTGGCACCTCCGCCAATCAGCTACAATCCCTTCAAATAGCTGATCAGTTGGGGTGCTGGGAGTCGCATGCCAGCCGTTCTGATACTGATGATCTATCCTGTGGATAGGTCACCAATATTATGCCACTGCACAACCCCTTGAAATAAATACTACAAAACACTGTAGGGGAAATTTATCAACACTGATGCAAAGGAAAATTGATTTAGTTGCCTATAGCAAACAAATCAATCTTTAATTTTTTAGAGCTTCTTTGGAAAAGGACAGGATCAATCTGATTGGTCACTAGGGGCAACTAAGTCAGTTTTCCTTACCACTAGTTTTGATAAATCTTTCCCTGTGTGTGAAGGAAATCTAAAAGGTATAGATATGGCCATCTAAAATGTCTTATGGGTTGAGTTATAATTTAATGAATTGAGTGAACTATATCAGATTTGTCATTGATATAGCAGATGAAAAGGTTTGCTAATTAATATTCATGGGGTCAATTGTGGTAGAGAAGTCTTCTGTATTGTTAATCAGGATGTCTACAGTGGTGTTTATAATCATTTATATTTCTAAGGCATCCTGAGGGCAGAGGGACTCTCCCACTCAAATATGAATACTAGATTCAGAGGCTGCTATTAGAGTGTTGGCTACTTCTTGTAATCAAACTGTGGCTGATCATTCACAGTGTTTGTCACAAATAGAGAGCCTTAAGGAGCAGTTGGGTAGATAAAGCGCAGTGTCGCCTTTTTCAATGTGCCCCGTTATAAAGGTGAGGATTGGGATAATGTAGATGAAGATACTGTGGATTGTTATGACGGTGATTTTAAAATGGCTCCAATTAGAACAGAAAGGAAAGTAGATTCAAATGGTTTCAATGTTTCTGAATCCACTTTGTCCAAACCCTTAAACAGTACTGAAGTGCTGAGTAAGGAATTGGGAAATATTAGTCTGTGTGATGATCCTGTTGAGGTAATGATGAAAATCGATCAGTTTGAAAAAGTACATCAAAATTTGAGCCCAAATAATTATGTCTTTGATGTTATTGTTGCAAGCTTGGATAATTAGTTAGGGGCCAGTCTGCTCCCTTCTGTCTTTACTGAACCGTGGATTAAGAAAAATTTTGTTGATGAAGTCCTTAAAGCTTTGGGCATTGAGAAGACTGATCATCACACAAATTTTGGGAAATGTGCTCAGAGAAGGGCGAAGTCTGTCCAAGGTATTGCTGAACGATTAGTTCTGTTATATACTGTAAGTTAACACTTCCAACTGGTACCCATGGCTCACTAAATGATGATATTTATAAGTGGGCGTTAACCACATCAGCCCCCCTAGCTTAAACACCCTTAACCGCCTGCTGACCGCCTAACGCACGGATGCGCCCAGGTGGTGGCAGGTTTGTTCCTCCTTGACGCGTCGGCGCGTCATCTCGCGAGAGGCGAGATTTTCTGTGAACGCACGCGCGCATTCACAGCAGCTCACAGCTCGCCAGTTATACTGCAGCCTGCCAGTAATGATCAATCGCTGGCAGGCTGTAGATGTAAAATAAAAAGCATCAAACATGTATATCAGACGCTGTTTTGTTAACAGCGTCTGATATACCTGCTACCTGGTCCTCTGGTGGTCCCATTTGCTGGGATCGACCACCAGAGGACCAAGTAGCTATGTAAAGTAGCACCAAGCACCACACTACACCCCCCCTGTCACTTATTAACCCATTGTAAACCCCTGATCACCCCATATAGACTCCCTGATCACCCCCCTGTCACTGATCACCCCCCTGTCACTGATCACCCCCCTGTAAGGCTCCATTCACATGTCCATATTTAGTTTGCGGATCCACGGATCCGCAAAACACGGACACCGGCAATGTGCTTTCCGCATTTTGCACATTGCCAGAACTGTATAGAAAATGCCTTTTCTTGTCCGCAATTGCGGACAAGAATAGGACATGTTCTATTATTTTTTGCGGAACGGAAGTGCAGACCCCGAAGTGCGGATCCGCAATTCCGGATCCGAGCGGGACAAAGTTTGTCCCTATAGAAATGAATGGGTCCGCAATTCCGTTCCGCAAACAGAATTGCGGACGTGTGAATGGGGCATAAGGGTCCCTTATCACCGCCAGTTAGTTAGCTACTTGTTAGGTAGCTAGCGCCCAGCCCACCGCACCGCAGTCACTGATTTTGGCAGAGATTTTCTTATCCACATTGATCAATGCGAATGAAAAAATCTGTGCCGTTTATTTTATTTATTTTTTTCAGCCCAGAGGCTGAACGGAAAAAAAACACCTCATTACCCATATGCTAAATATAAGGAGAATAGCAGAAACTCCTAATGCTGGCCATACATGTAATGATTGCGGAGACCCTCAAATGCCATGGCAGTACAAACACCTCACAAGTGACCCCATTTTAGAAAGAAGACACCCCAAGGTATTCCGTGAGGGGTATGGTGAGTTTATGTAAAATTTTATTTTTTGTCACAAGTTAGTGGAATATGAGACTTTGTAAGAAAATCAAAAAAAAAATCTATTTCCGCTAACTTGTGCCAAAATAAAAAATCTTCTATGAACTCGCCATGCCCCTCACGGAATACCCTGGTGTTTGTACTGCCCTGGCATTTGAGGGTCTCCGCAATCATTACCTGTATGGCCAGCATTAGGAGTTTCTGCTATTCTCCTTATATTGAGCATACGGGTAATGAGATTTTTTTTTTTCCGTTCAGCCTCTGGGCTGAAAAAAAGAAACATTAACGGCACAGATCTCTTCATTCGCATCAATCAATGTGGATGAAAAAATCTCTGCCAAAAAATATGCAAAAAAAAAAAAGAGAGAGGGGTAAGGACATAGGAGTGCTTGCGAAGTAAGGCCACATTCACACGTCCGCAAAAATGTCCACATCTATTCCGCAATTCTGCGGAATAGATGCGGCCCCATTCAGTGCGAATGGGGCCGGCGGTGTTGCGGAGAGCACACTATGTGCTCTCCGCATCAGCATTTGCGGAGCTGCGAACTTCCGGGTTTCGGCCCCGAATCATCCTGCCGCAGCGCCGCAAAAGATAGAGCATGTCCTATTCTTGTCCGCAATTGCGGACAAGAAAAGGCATTTTCTATATAGTTCTGGCAATGTGCGGATCCGCAAGATGCGGAAAGCACATTACTGGTGTCTGTGCTTTGCGGATCCGCAGATCCGTAGATCTGCAAAACACATACGGACGTCTGAATGAGCCTTACAGGGGGTGATTAGTGACGGGGGGTTGACAGGGGGTGATCAGTTGGGTGACATGGGGTGATCAGGGGTTAATCAGTGACGGGGGGTGGGAGGTTGGGGGATGGGGTGGATGGTGGGGTCTATGTGGTGATTGGTGCACTTACATATGTTTCCTCTGGTGGTCCCTTTTGCTTGGGACCACCAGAGGACCAGGCAGCAGGCATATCAGACGCTGTTAACAAAACGGCGTCTGATATGAGATTTTTTTTAACTACTACAGCCTGCCAGTGCACAATCAGCGCTGGCAGGCTGTAGTTAAAGTTCCTCCCAACGTGATATTGTGAGCGCGCGCGCGCTCACAGCAAATCTCGCCTCTCGCGATATGACGCGTCAAGGAGGAACATCCCGGCCGCCCGCAGGACGCATCCCTGCGTTCGGCGGTCGGGATGTGGTTAAATAACAGGGCATCACCAGACATACGCAGATTGGTTGGTTTATCAGTGGCAGTTTAGAACTCATTTACGAAAATTATGAATTGCTTTAAGAGGACTGAAGCAATGATAAAGGAGCAAGAAAAGACTCATAGAGGTATAGTAGCTGCGGTTGAAGGGCCTACCCCTTGGCACAATAATGTTAGGAATTCCTCACAACATTTTAAAGCACCCTATGAAAGGAACAAGCCTTCACATGTTTTGTATGTGGTCAGGTGGGTCATATCTCAAGGAATTGTACATATAGGCAAGCAAAAGCCCCTGTACCACCAGCTGATAACTCAGTCAAAGAGTTGCAGCTTCGGCATCATGAGGAAGATGGCCAAACTGTGAGAAAGCTCCTGCACAGAATCCCTCAAAAAGCGACTCAAAGCTCATCTAGAGGCTTAACCCTCACTCCACAACCCAGCGGAATCTAAGGCCGTCATCATGATGACCCGCAAGAGGTTTAATCGTACGGGAGTCTGCCGCCTCACAGACCTTTTCACCTCACAGGAGGAGAGACATAGAGCTACCCCGACGCGGCCTACTCCTGGACCTCGCAGTCCACCACAAAATGCTCGGGAACAAACCCGACTGACCCAGCGAAATGCACTAAGTCACCTACGACTTTGCTGACTCCAGGACACCCCTCCTCATCGGGTTCCAAGGGAGCTCAGGACGAATCTCACAAGAGCCGGAGAGAGAAGGCACGAGATGCAACCTGCCACAGCAGGGGGGAGAAGATGGCGCATGACCATGCGGTAAGTGACAAAGAAGTTAGTACACCGCCTAGCCCTTCACACCAAAGGTCTTGTAATTCTGAGGCATCTATTAACCCTCCCCAACCGAGATTGCAACAACAGCAGACCCCCTCAAAGATTTCCTGGCTTGAGATCAAGCTGCATTTCAGGGAGTTTTAAAGTCCATGATATCAGCCCTCCACCGCTCTCTCACTTTCCAACTTCGCCATGTAGCTTCTACCATCACTTCCTCCATAGATGACATTGGCACAAGAGTAGATCATATTGAAAATAAGATGGGAGAACTTACTAGCTCCCATAATGAGCTTATTGATGCCCATTATACTTTGGAGGAAGTGGTTGCCAACTTGAGAGCTAAAATAGTCGACTTGGAGGATAGAAACAGGAGGAACAACCTGAAATTCAGAGGTATCCTTGACTCTGTGACCTCTTCAGACCTCTCTCAATACCTACAAGACCTCTTAAAGGCTTCCTTACCATAAATGGATCCTCAACTCTTCCTCATTGATTGGGCTCATCGCCTTCCCAAACCGAAGCATGTCTCAGAACCGCTTCCTAAGGATGTAATTGGCAGAATCCATTTTTATCATATTAAAGAGAACTTAGTTTCCACAGTTAGAAAAAATAAAGGTCTACCACACTCTTACCAAAACATACAAATATATTCAGACCTTTCTCAAGCTACATTACAAGCGAGGAAAAACCTCTCTCCAATAACCAGTGTACCGAGAGAGCAGAAAATTGCATATAGATGGGGCTTTACACTTAAGCTTCTGATATACAGAGAAGGAAAACTCCATGTCATAAAGAGTGTAAAAGAAGGGGACACTCCTGAAGACCTGGAATTTCCTGGACCCCTCATCGAAAGACCACTCCAACAGAAAGAATCTTTTCATATTTTCCTCTGGATTGGTCTTCTGTGGGTGACTGACGTTCCACTGTTTTTTTGCAAAAATCTATGAAGGATCTCTAGTCTTATCTGTCTTGAGGGAAGGAGCTCCACAGTGAACTGTTTGAACCCCAAATAGTTCTCAGGACCAGTAACATCTAGATCCCTACTTCAGTTACTATAATGTTCAACCTTATATGTTTGTTTTATGTTGTACCCTTTCAGTTCCTCTTTGTTCTCCCTGATTTCCAAATGATTACTTATTCTCAGCTGATAACAGATATTTCTATAACATCTAGAGCATCCTCATTAAGGGACTACTATGGTGGTTAAAATAATGTCTATCAACGCCAAAGGCTTAAACTCCCCCTACAAAAGGACTTCATTGTGGAAGGAGGCCAAGGTAAATAACGCAGACATAGTTTGCGTTCAGGAGACCCACTTTGCTAAACTAAAACATCCCTCCTTTTTGCATAAAGGTTATTCCAAGGTACTGTTAGCTAATTCGGAAAAAAAAAGCTGGTATAGCCATAGCAGTGAAAGATTCCCTACATATTCAGATACACAAGATATTGGTAGATGAAGGGAGCAGATATCTTATACTTGTAGGCAAGATGGGATCCACTGATATCACGTTGCAAATATTTATGCTCCTAATAAATCTCAAATCCGATTTCTGAATAGAGTACTGAACAGAATTAAGACTGTACAAAAAGGGTTTTTTATGATACGTGGTGATTTTAATATTATCCCGGACAAACATCTTGACTCAACAGGAAGCGGCAGAACACCTTCCCCTACTTTGGGAAAATGGTTGGGAAATACTTGTTTATATGATACTTTTCGCTGTCTAAATGCATGCTCAAGAGAATTCACCTATTACTCACCATGTCATAAATCGTTCTCTAGCATCGATCTGGCCATTGTTGATAGATCTTTGCTTTCCAGGATTAGTTCAGCCAAAATAAGAGTTACTTCATGCTCAGACCATGCCCCTATATTCTGTACCATCTCATTATCCCCGAATTTCTCCGACTACAGGATATGGAGGAATAACGTATACTTACGTAAACATCCCAAATACAAGGATCAAACTGAGTCCTGTTTAACTGAGCATTTTATTTACAACAATACTGATAACATCAGTCCTTTTCTCCTATGGCAGGCGCATAAAGCCAATATTAGGGGTACTCTTCTAAAACAAAGTTCCCACTTCTAAAAAAGTAAAGAGGCAAAACTTACGTCACTGCTATCTGAGGTTACTAAAATAGAAAATTTGCTACGGGAAAACCCTGAACAGACCTACATAAAACTCTATTGTCTCTCAGATATTAAATACATTCTAACCAGGGCAAAACTAATGGGCAAAACTCCCATGGAAAATTACGTAGTGGACGCAGAGTCGGGTTTTAATCCATACAGGGCATAAATCAACTAACATTCCTAAATTGTTTGGAATAACATGCTTTAAAACATCCAGTGTGTGTATACGATCAGGTATGATGTTGTATCGATCAGGTAGTGTAAGGGTTACGCCCACTTTACAGACATTGACAGACCAAACTCCCCTTTTAATGCACCGCAAACAACCGCAAACAGTTCATTTGCACAACCGCAAACTCCCCATTTGCACAAGGTTGGATACCAAGCTAGCCACGTCCCGTGATGTCATTGAAGGTTTCTTCCTCCACCCAGCCACGTACAACACCAAGGGTCCCCAAAAGGTGAATTGAATTGATTTTTCGAACGGGAGATGGTTAAAAACGCTGTCTCCCTCCCTTTGTTTTTATCCACGGTCACTGCGTCTGCGCCGTGCAATTTACTGTCACACCCCATATGAGTGGTATTTTCTGTAGTACTATTCTCATCAGTTTAATCCCTCTAACGTCCCCAATCTGGGGGCCATTTATTGAATTGATTTTTCGAACGGGGAGATGGTTAAAAAAACGCTGGCTCCCTCCACTCTGTTTTAAACCACGGTGACTGCGTCTGCGCCGTGCAATTTACTGTCACACCCAATATGAGTGGTATTTTCTGTAGTACTATTCTCATCAGTTTAATCCCTGTTACGTCCCATATCAGAGATTGCCTTTTGTGAAAAAAAATTTAGGCCGGGTACCTTCGACTGCCTTCACAGTGACAGACCAAACTCTCATACACCAAACTGAATTGATTTCAGGAACCGGGAGATGGAAAAAGCAGCTTGGTCGGTCCTCATACTCCCAAATTGGGGCACTGCGCGTGCACAGAGCAATGTGCTGTGACACCCTATATGAGTGGTGTCTTGACTAGTACTATTCCTATCAGTTTAATCCCTGTTACGTACCCTATCCGGTCGAATTGATTAACCATTGTCGAATTAGCAAACCATTACGACATCATGAAATAATTTAGTTCTGAGCTCTGTACTTGCTTTGTATTGGAATTGATGGGGATTTTTTTAATTGTCTGCATCATTTCTAATAAACTAATAAAAGAGACTTTATTATGATTTTTTATTTTATGTATTAAAAACCCATACAACATATAAAAAAAAAGGTAAATTAATGTTTTTTCTATGAAATATTATCCAGCCGTCCGATCACTTTTGGTCTGACCATAATGAAGCAACGGCCTTATCATCTGGGGTGTGGCAACGTTGCCAACACACTCATAGAGATGATGATTGCTTCATTGTGATGCGCAAGCCCCTTCACCACAACAAGGTAACGATCACGAAGGGGAATTGACACTTGTATGTGCCTTTTTTTTTGGGTTTGTTTTTTCAGCCACAGTGCTGCACCATAGGACAGAAAAATTAGGCATGTACACATGCCTGAAAAATAATGGCATTGTTGCAGCCGCTATTGTAGCAGCAGCCGGAAAAATTGATGTTTTCCAGGCAGAAAAGTGACTAAAACATTACGGCTTGAACCCTAGTTGGTGGTGAAGAATTCACGAAAGTCATCCGGTATGCAGACATTAAATACAGCAGCGTGGGGACCATTTTGAGGCCAAGGCATGTAATCAGGCCTTTTGTTAGTCAAACGTATCCCCCACTGTCAGTCCCTTCGGGATCCATGCTTCATTCATCTTTATGAAGGTGAGGTAATCAACACTTTTTTGACCGAGGCGACTTCTCTTGTCAGTGACAATGCCTCCTGCTGCACTGAAGGTCCTTTCTGACAGGACACTTGAAGCAGGGCAGGCCAGAAGTTCTATTGCAAACTGGGATAGCTCAGGCTACAGGTCAAGCCTGCACACCCAGTAGTGAAGGGGTTCATTGCTCCTCAGAGTGTAGATATCTGCTGTTAAGGCAAGGTAGTCTGCTACCTGTCGGTCGAGTCGTTCTCTAAGGCTGGATCCCAAAGGGCTGTGGCGATGAGTAGGACTGAAAAAGCTCCGCATGTCCTCCATCAACAACACATCTGTAAATCGTCCAGTCCTTGCCGCCGTGGTAGGAGGAGGATTACACTCACCTCTTCCCCTGTTAGATTCCCGTTGTGCTGTGACATCCCCCTTATAAGCTGTGTAAAGCATATTTTTTAGTTTGGTTTTGAACTGCTGCATCCTTTCCGACTTTCGGTAATTTGGTAACATTTCTGCCACTTTCTGCTTATACCGGGGTCTAGTAGCGTGGCCACCCAGTACAGGTCGTTCTCCTTCATCCTTTTTATACGAGGGTCCCTCAACAGACATGACAGCATGAAAGACCCCATTTGAACAAGGTTGGATGCAGAGCTACTCATTTCCCGTTCCTCGTCCTCACTGATGTCATTGACGGTCTGTTCTTCCCCCCAGCCACGTACAACACCATGGGTCCCAGATAGGTGACAACAACGAGCACCCTGGGATGCCTGCTGTGGATGGTCTTCCTCCTCCTCAAAGCCGCCACATTCCTCCTCTGACTCCTCTTCCTCATACTCCTCTTCCAGCGTTGCCGCAGGTCCGGCAAGCGATGATGACAAGGCTGTTTCTGGTGGTGATGGTGACCACAACTCTTCCTCTTCCTCTTCACGCTCATCTACAGCTTGATTCAGCACTCTTCGCAGGGCACGCTCCAGGAAGAAAACAAATGGGATGAGGTCGCTGATGGTGCCTTCGGTGCGACTGACTAGGTTTGTCACCTCCTCAAAAGGACGCATGAGCCTACAGGCATTGCGCATGAGTGTCCAGTAACGTGGCAAAAAAATTCCCAGCACCGCAGAGGCTGTCCTAGCACCCCGGTCATACAAATACTCGTTGACGGCTTTTTCTTGTTGGAGCAGGTGGTCGAACATTAGGAGTGTTGAATTCCAACGTGTCGGGCTGTCGCATATCAAGCGCCTCACTGGCATGTTGTTTCGCCGCTGAATATCGGAAAAGTGCGCCATGGCCGTGTAGGAACGCCTGAAATGGCCACACACCTTCCTGGCCTGCTTGAGGACGTCCTGTAAGCCTGGGTACTTAGACACAAAACGTTGTATGATGAGATTCAACACATGTGCCATGCACGGCACATGTGACAACTTGCCCAAATTCAATGCCGACAACAAATTTGTTCCATTGTCACACACCACTTTGCCAATCTCCAGTTGGTGCGGGGTCAGCCACTGATCCACCTGTGCGTTCAGGGCGGACAGGAGTGCTGGTCCTGTGTGGCTCTCTGCTTTCAGGCAAGTCAACCCCAAGACAGCATGACACTGTCGTATCCGAGATGTGGAATAACCCCTGGGGAGCTGAGGGGATTCAGTTGATGTGCAGCCAGACGCCGCAGCAGAGGAGGACTCAGCCAAGGAGGATATCGAATAGGATGGAGTAGGAGTAGAGGAGGTGGCAGTAGGTCTGCCTGCAAGTCGTGGTGTGTCACCAACTCCACTGCGGAGCCACGCATTCCATGCTTGTCAGCCGTCAGCAGGTTGACCCAATGCGCAGTGTACGTGATATACCTGCCCTGACCGTGCTTTGCAGACCGGGTATCAGTGGTCAGATGGACCCTTGCCCCAACACTGTATGCCAGAGATGCCATGACTTCCTTTTCAATGACATGGTAGAGGTTTGGGATTGCCTTTTTTGAAAAAAAATTTCGTCTGGGTACCTTCCACTGTGGTGTCCCAATAGCGACAAATTTTTTGAAGGCCTCAGACTCCACCAGCTGGTATGGTAAAAGCTGGCGGGCTAAGAGTTCCGTCAAGCCAGCTGTCAGTCGCCGGGCAAGGGGGTGATTCTGTAACATTGGCTTTTTACACTCAAACATGTCCTTGACAGACACCTGACTGTGGGCAGATGAGCAGGAACTGCTGAAGGTGAGAGGAGGAGTGGCGGGTGGTTGAGAGGGGGCAGGGAGGACAGCAGTGGTTGACGTGGCTGAAGATGCTGGACCAGGAGGAGCATGGTGGCTTTGAGTTTGTGTGCTGCTTGTACTCATGTGTTGATCCCATAGGCGTTTGTGATGTGAGATCATGTGCCTTCGCAAAGCAGTTGTACCAAGGTGGGTGTTGGACTTCCCACGACTCCGTTTCTTTTGGCATAGGTTGCAAATGGCATTGCTGTTATGAGAGGCAGACACACAAAAAAAATGCCACACTGCTGAGCTTTGCAATGACGGCATTCTGGTGGTGGCAACAGCATGCGTTGACTGGCGTGCTGTCTGGCTGACCCCGGGTGCTGATACATGCTGTCTGACTGTGCCACTAACTCCTTGCGACGACCTCCCCCTGCTTCCAACTCGTCTCCTCATTCTCTCTGTCTCCCCTTCTGAACTTTCCCCCTCTTCTTCTCTTCGAGCAGGCACCCACGTGGTATCTGTGGACACATCGTCATCATCAACCGCTTCACTTGTATCTGACACCTCAGCAAAGGAAGCAGCAGCGGGTACAACATCATCATCATCACACTGTACGTCCATGTGTGTAATCCTGCCTGACTGAGACATATCCCTGTAATCTACATCATCTGGCAATAATGGTTGCGCATCACTAATTGCATCCAACTGATGTGTAAATAACTCCTCTGACAGATCAAGTGAAGCGGCTGTGGTGGCTAGTGGTGGTGGTGGCAGCGGGCGGGTGCGTGGTAACTTGAGAGCAGGTGACCGAAGCTGCACTGGAGGAGGATGGTGCGTCAAGGTTCTTAGCGGAAGCTGTTGAAGATTGGGTGTCCTGTCTAAGCCAGTCAACTATGTCCTCAGAATTTTTCGGGTTCAGGGTACGTGGCCTCTGAACACTAGGCATTATTTCAGGGACAGTGGAAAACACAGCATCACGACCACGAAGGCCCCTGCGGGGTGACCTGCCTCTGCCTGTCATTTTTTTTTAGATAAGTGGTACTACGCGTGCTAGGTACTGTGCCACCCGGTATCAGTGGTGGGCACTGGCAGTGGGCACACTACAGTCAGTGGAAGTGGGCCTGACACACACTGGCAGCAGGCAAGCAACTGAAATTAGACTAATGTGTAAAAATTAAATGCCTTATTTATCGGCAAGCTACTGTGCCAACCGGTATCAGTGGTTGGCACTGGCAGTGGGCACACTACAGTCTGTGGAAGTGGGCCTGACACACACTGGCAGCAGGCAAGCAACTGAATTTAGACTACTGTCTAAAAATTAAATGCCTTATTTATTGGCAAGCTACTGTGCCACCCGGTATCAGTGGTTGGCACTGGCAGTGGGCACACTACAGTCAGTGGAAGTCGGCCTGACACACACTAGCAGCAGGCAAGCAACTGAAATTACACTAAAGTGTAAAAATTAAATGCATTTTTTTTATGCAAAGTCCTGTGCCACACGGGATGACAGGGGTGGGCACTGGCAGTGGGCACACTATAGTCAGTGGAAGTCGGCCTGACACACACTAGCAGCAGGCAAGCAACTGAAATTACACTAAAGTGTAAAAATTAAATGCCTTATTTTGATGCAAAGTCCTGTGCCACACAGGATGACAGGGGTGGGCACTGGCAGTGGGCACACTACAGTCAGTGGAAGTCAGCCTGACACACACTGGCAGGCAACTAACCTTAGATTAAAGTGTAAAAATTAAATGCCTTTTTTTGATGCAAAGTCCTGTGCCACATGGGATGACAGGGGTGGGCACTGGCAGTGGGCACACTACAGTCAGTGGAAGTCAGCCTGACACACACTGGCAGGCAACTAACCTTAGATTAAAGTGTAAAAATTAAATGCCTTTTTTTGATGCAAAGTCCTGTGCCACATGGGATGACAGGGGTGGGCACTGGCAGTGGGCACACTACAGTCTGTGGGCCTGCAGCTCCTCACACACAGGCAGGCCAGGCAACTGCAATATGTATATGGAGAAAAAAAAAAGCAGATTAATGTTGCAGCCCTAAAAAGGGCTTTTTGGAGTGCTGTCAGGATGCTGTCCTTACAGCAGAGATCAGATGAGTCTTTCAGGACTGGAGTGGACACTGAATTCACTAGCCTAGCTATCAATTTTCCTATTAAATCAGCAGCAACTACACTCTCCCTCCTCTCACTAAGACTGCAAATTCCGAATGAATCTAAAATGGATGCTGTTCAGGAGATGGGAGGGTCTGGGAGGGAGGGTATGCTGCTGATTGGCTGGAATGTGTCTGCTGACTGTGAGGTACAGGGTCAAAGTTTGCTCAATGATGATGTATAGGGGGCGGACCGAACATCGCATGTGTTCGCTCGCTGCGGCGAACGCGAACAAGCTATGTTCACCGGGAACTGTTCGCCGGCGGATAGTTCGGGCCATCTCTACTTCTCAGCAGAGAAACATATTGGATGTTTGTGTTGGAAACATGCATACCGAGAGGTCTGAATAGAAAGCATTATTTAATATTACAATACTTGTAGAATTTGTGAAAATGTTTTCTTGAATATGTGGATTTAAGTTTTTCTCCAACTCTCCCCCTCCCCCTTTATATGTGCCCTGCTGAGAGTATCACCTAACTAAGGAACACCTGAGTTGGGGTGTGGTTTCCAGTGAAGCAAAGGGGGAGGAGTATACCCTATGTTGTATAAAAGTTTTGTTTTTAGTGCACAATGTATTGTCTTGATGAAGGGCTCAATACTATAGCCCGAAATGCGTCACAGTCACATTTTGTCTCTCCATGTGATGTATGTCGGATCTTAAACTTTGCAAGCCTAATAAAGAATCATCCATTTTTTACGCAGGAAGCTGGAATTGACCTTTTGTTTGTGGATCTTCTGTGCTTAAGAAAGGTGACCAGAGGTGAGAGCTGCACTTCCTTCTTCCTATGTATGCATAATGCGAACCAGCGTGCACTCCCTCCACCACTAATTCTTATATGAAAAAGTGCTTGCTGGCTTGTGATCTGGACTGGTAGGCCCAAACAGGGTGAAATAGATCTAACCATAAAAATGACATCACTGGAGAAACTTTTGGTCAAAGAGTTAAGAACGTGGTGGGACTGTACATCCTTAAAGAGATACTTGGATAAAAATATGATACCAAGAGGATTACGTCTAAAGAAAAAACCAACCACAATCTACTCTGATTCTTTTACAACACAGTGGTATAACATTTTGTCGGACTGCTCCATGAATTGAATGAAATTGATTATTGCACATGAAGAAACCACCTTGAAAGAAACTCACAATGAGATCAAGATAATGCAAGAAGATTTAAAACATTATGAGTCAAATGAAAGCTTTCAAAGCATGGACACCAATTTAAATGAAAATTTAAAAAAGTTGGAAAATACACTCATCGAGTTCAAACAAAGCAAATTTAATCGTGATCTCCTGGACTACAGTACAGACTCTGTGTATACCTGGTCGAGCAATAAAACAGGAACTCCTCGATTTATACTCAAAAAAATGAATTGTTCTAAGACAAAACAGAGTTCGGGTGTGTCCTTCAGCTCCACTGACATGGATTCTGTAGAGTCTAATTCAGACAATGCGGATGTTTCCACCCAACCCGAGGGGACAACACTAGGTGGCGTCAGCCACAGGAGCCAGGCAAAAAACGCAGGGGGGAGAAAACACCGCAAAAAGCAGGCGGTATCCGAGTCGCCGGGAAATAACTGATGACATTCAGGTGATTAACCTCTCTGCGACACCCATCCTCATTGCACAGGAGAGGGTCTTGAGGAAAGGTTTCTCTTTCTCCCCGTCCCGAAGTTTTGATTTGTATCATACGATTATAGATGTGAACAGACTTGCTAGGAATATGACGTTAAAAAAGCATTTTTTTTGTCAATTAATGAGGATGCAAGTACTAATGTGGATCATGTTTTGGAGTTACAAGAACATGATACACCTCAAAGTAATATGGTGCAAAATGTATGTCCCTGTTTCGATTTTGCAGATTTAGCGCAGATCTCCTCGCTCCAGGAAACATGCGGGGGCTCGGACAGGGAGTTTGTATGTAATAGATCTGGAACATATACAACCTCTAACAAGAGTTTCTATCCCATACAATCCAGGTCCGAAGCCCTTGATAGGTTCCAGGAGTTAGTTCAGAGGGATCTCTGCGCTTTAAAAACTGATACAGATGAAAAAATATTGAAAAACAATTTAACAAGGGAGGAACATAGAGCTCTTGAGGAGCTGCAGAACATGCAGGATATTGTAATACGTAAAGCTGACAAGGGAGGAGCGGTGGTAATCTTAGATAGTGAGATATATAAAAATCTAATTTTAAATATGTTGAGTGATCAAAATACCTATCTTGAGTTGGATTATAACCCCCTCCTCCATTGTCAAAAAATACTTTACGATATCCTAGAAAAAAGGTATTCCCTAGGTATTCTGTCTAAAAAGGAAACTGAATTCATTTATGTCGAGCATGCAATTACACCTGTGTTTCATGCGCTCCCTAAAGTTCATAAACCAGGTTTCCCCCCTCCGCTATGTCCGATTGTGGCAGGTATCGGCTCCTACTCCGAAAATTTGTCGGAGTGGGCTGATTCCCTGCTACAACCACTTGTACCCTTAATACCAGGATATCTGAGGGACACAGGCACAGTATTAGAAACATTTTTCTCCTTTGACTGGCATGTGAATTTTATGTGGGTGACAGCAGATATCACTGCGTTATATACTAATATTCCACATCAGTCAGCTATTATAGCCCTGAAGTGGTTTTTAGAATGTTTCAGCAATTACACCCCAGAGTTGCACGATTTTTTATGTCTATGTATAGACATATGAGACATCATTTTTTTATGTTTAACAAGAGATATTATCTCCAGCAATCTGAAATCCCCATGGGGGCGGAATACTCACCGACGATCGCAAACATATATATGGCGTGGTGGGAAAGTAGGTTTCTCTTTTCTGAAAACAACCCTTATAATGAGTGTTTCAAATGGTATGGTCGATTTATCGATGATATGCTGTGGGTGTGGCAGGGGGAGTAAGAAAGAATAGTACAATGTATAGAATACTTAAATAACTGTACTACATCTATCAAACTAACTTATGCAAGTGACCCGGACAAAATTGTCTTCTTGGATCTGTGCCTGGAAGTGGATAAGGGCAGAAACAAGGTGGTTACATATACCCACAGGAGGCCCACGTCTGGTAATACTGTTCTTTCTGCCTCCTCCTGCCACCCACCACATGTAATAAACAACATTCCAAAGGGAGAAATGGTAAGAGCAAAACGGAATTGCTCTACCAAGGAGTTGTTTGAAAGAGAAGCCCAGATCATTGCAGCCAGATTAAAAGTGAGAGGCTATACTCAGGCCAGTATTATTGGGAGTATAAATTTTGCTAGATCTAAGGACAGGAAAACCTTAATCTTCTCTAAACGGAAAGACAAAAAGAAGGAGATTAATAACAAAAGCAGAAACAGAAGAAATAAAAATAACCGCAATAAAAATCGCAATAAGAATAAAACGGATAATGACAAACCTATCACTTTTGTTACTAACTACAGCAGGAACTATTTTAGGATATGTAGAATTATATGGAAACATCTTCCGGTTCTGAATTTCAACGAGGAATGGAAAAATATAGTCTCTGCAGGGATAAGATGTGTAGCTAAAAGAGCCCCCCCACGGTGGGACAGAAAATAAGTCCAAGCTTATTTGTGGAAAAAAAACCAAAAATATGTACCTGGCCTAAAACCTGTGGAAACTATAAATGTCGTAGCAGAAAATGTATCTGCTGTCGATACATGTCCATTTCAAAGGAGGTTACATCTATGGCCAATGGAAAAAGGTATGTTTTGAAACAATACATTAATTGTGGTACAGACTACATGGTGTATGTCATAACATGTTATGCGTGAAGGCTGCAATACATAGGCTGTACCACTAATGAATTAAAGGTGCGAACAAGGAAACATTTGAGTGATGTCCCTCATGTTATGTCTCGGAATGTCTCAGCGGCAACACTGCACTTTGCCACTGTTCACAAGGGCGATATCTCCGCGTTTTCTGTGCAAGGTATAGAAGTGGTTTTGGCACCGATTAGAGGAGGGGATCGAAAACAGAAGCTTCTCAGCAGAGAAACATATTGGATGTTTGTGTTGGAAACATGCATACCGAGAGGTCTAAATAGAAAACATGATTTAATATTACAATACTTGTAGAATTTGTGAAAATGTTTTCTTGAATATGTGGATTTAAGTTTTTCTCCAACTCTCCCCCTCCCCCCTTATATGTGCCCTGCTGAGAGTATCACTTAACCCAGGAGCACCTGAGTTGGGGTGTGGTTTCCAGTGAAGCAAAGGGGGAGGAGTATACCCTATGTTGTATAAAAGTTTTGTTTTTAGTGCACAATGTATTGTCTTGATGAAGGGCTCAATACTATAGCCCGAAACGCGTCACAGTCACATTTTGTCTCTCCATGTGATGTATGTCGGATCTTAAACTTTGCAAGCCTAGTAAAGAACCATCCGTTTTTTACGCAGGAAGCTGGAATTGACCTTTTGTTTGTGGAATGCAATTCTATGCTATATGCTTATTCAAGCTATTTGTATTCTTGAAGTTTTACCACACACAATGTCAATTACTCCTGTTGACCAAAAAAAACAAGTTAGACTACAGAGAACAGTCCTCTTATTTGGAAGACAGGAATGATTTATACTGAATGTCTGACTGCACACTGTGTGAACGTGTATGAAGAGAGAACACCTCCATTGCCTGACCTGACCTTTAACTATTTATCGGATTGCTCATACTCTGCCTTTTATGACACCGTCCTGTCCCTGACTATGGTTTTGCCTGATACCTCAGTGCCCCGCATCGGTGTCTCTGACCTCTGTGGGTCAGCTGTCAATTATACAGAGACTCCTCCAAATGGTAGTGCCCGGCAGGTTTCCCTGGATCAAAGTCCAGTTCCCTGTACAGAGGTTAAAGGGTAAAAACCAGTGGACTGCCAGGATAACATTTTTAGGAATGGCTCAAAGCCAAATCTGTTTATTGAACAGTGGTTACACACCCATTGCTGTAACACAGTGGAGCTAGACAACAGAAATTTTTATTCTTACAAAAAAGAAAGAACATTTCTAGGCCTTAGTGGTCCTCCATAGCTCCTGGGCTGCTGTAGCTGTATGGTTGTAGTTACATCCATGAGTAGAGCCTACATAGCTACAAGCTTACAATGGATTTTAGTTGGGGCAGTTCCTTTCCCCACAAAAATCTAATTACTTAATTGTATAAAGTAATTTTTCTACTCACAAAGAATATAAAATTGCTACAATCAACAACATATGGGCTAAACATTAACATATTTTACTGTCTAATGATAAAACATCACAGTTATATCCTGCTAGGCTGCTACAAGCAAGAAATTCCTAGGGACTGAACTAAGGAAGCATTTTCTTTTTATAAAGCTTATTTGTTCAGGGAAATTGAAGCATATGAGTTTATTTTAATAAACAGATAATTCTTGTAAGGTTGGTAGTTAGGCAAAAAAGTGCCTTCATTCAGGTGAGCTGGGATCCATGTTTGAAGAAATGTATGAATTAAAACTTTAAAAAGAATAAAAACTTGCCCACAGTGAAACAGTCTTGTAGAGATCTTGCAGAAAACACAGGTGTTAATATCCTACTGATCCCTTCCCTTTTCAACAGACAGATGAAACGGGGGAAGGGGATTTAGTTAAAGGGTGAGGCTTGGTGTTCTTGACATTCTATTGCTGACAGCTTTTACAGAGGTTACAGAGGTTTATTCATTTGTTGTCTTCTATTTTCTACATATAGGGTAAGCCATCAGAGTTAAAGGGATTGTAGATTGTAAACTCTTGTGGGCAGGGTTCTCTCTATCTCTGTACCAGTCTGGTAATAGTTTCTTGTTTATTGTATTAGTATTTATTTAAAAAAAAAAAATCTTCAAAAAATTTTTTTTAATAAAAAATTCATAAATGAAATACATGATGATAAATCAATAAAGGAGATGGATATATAGATGAAGATACATATATATATGTATATATATAAACAATAAATAGATGAATAAATGAATTGTCAGATTACTAAATTATCATGAAGAGAACCACATTAAATCATAAAAACAGAGCTCTAATGATATTCGCTTGATTAAAATAATAGAACCAGAAAAGTGTCCATTATAATAATATGGGAACAAGTAGTGACCGAATACGGAGATTTTTTTAATAGAAGACTGTATATAAATTTGCTAGGTACACTACTAACAGAGAATGTGGTGGAGTTATAAAAAAAGACCGGAGGATAGAGAGAATGAACGGGGAGTGGGCATGATGAGAGGCAAAGAGAAGTACCTGTAGTGCTGAGCCAGAGGATGAGAAGCGAGAACCTGCACACGCTGCATGGCTAGAAAAGCATGCACTGAAAGCACGCCAATATGTAGAATAGTGAAGGTGGTGACCGTTGAATGACAGACGGGGGAAGGTGGGACTAGTATGATATGAGAACAGTAAAGGAGTATACTGAGGAGAATGGTCTATAAAAAGAGTGGCAATTTAGATAGTTAATGAAGATGGGAGGATTAAAAAAACAATCATATGTAGTATATATAATAAAGAACTGGGATAGAAGTGGAAAACAAATACATGCATCCACATATATGTACACACATATATATAAACACTCATGAACACGTTTAAAGGTATGCATGGGTGCACGTGTGCATACAATGCAGGAGCAATGTTATGTAAGAGAAACTATCCAACAGGAAATAAAAATATAATTAATGAAATCATTAAATGAAATAAAATAAAATAAGAGAAAACAATACAATCTAAATGGAGGATATGGCACTCAAACTCTGGGGTGCTGGATCACAATTATTCAAATTTAATAAACATATACATATAAGTACAGGAAAATTCCACATAAAATAACAGATAAAATAAAATTAAGATAAAATGAAATAAAAATATATCGGCCCAGACCAGTTAAATAAAATATGACGGACTGATAGAAGAGAGTCGAGTAAAAGCCGATTAAGGCGTGGATGCTCTTCAATTAAAGTTGTTCAGGTTAGGAATGTTCCCATCAGGGTTTGACAACCTGTGTATTAGTCAGTACAGGTATCAGTCATGCATCAAAGCATTGGTGGCGTCCCACCGTTCAAATAGAGTCCTCCTCCTACCTTTAAACGTTGGGACGCCACCAATGCTTTGATGCGTGACTGATACCTGTACTGACTAATATACAGGTTGTCAAACCCTGATGGGAACATTCCTAACTTAAACATTCCTAACCTGAACAACTTTAATTGAAGAGCATCCACGCCTTAATCGACTTTTACTCGACTCTCTTCTATCAGCCCGTCATATTTTATTTAACTGGTCTGGGCCGATATATTTTTATTTCATTTTATCTTAATTTTATTTTATCTGTTATTTTATGTGGAATTTTCCTGTACTTATATGTATATGTTTATTAAATTTGAATAATTGTGATCCAGCACCCCAGAGTTTGAGTGCCATATCCTCCATTTAGATTGTATTGTTTTCCCTTCGATACATAGGAGCTTGTATCAACGGATATAAAGCACCATTTTAGTCCAATTTACACACTGGTGGAGCCACCTATCCATTATTGAAAATAAAATAAGGATATGGAATTATTAAATTATTGTCAGTGGGTAGTGTTATTGCTGAATAAAAAAAAAGGGATTTTATGAAAAAACGTTACGTGTATATATGTACACACACATATATACACGCTCACACCTTTACTAAATAAAAATTTGAAAAAGTTAGGGAGAAAAAAGGGAACTAATAACAATGAACAGGTTGTCATCCTTTTAAAAATAAAAAATATATATTTCTCTACACCCTCTTGGTTGTAAAGTTGTGCCAAAGAAGTGTTGCTGTTATGTCGGTAGCTTCCCACTAACGTTTCTCCTGTTACGATAAAGCCAAGAGGTGGACATCCAGGCAAAATATCAGAGTCAACAAGTCGGCTCATCGAAAGTTCTATCAGTTCTGGCACAACAAACACGGCAGTGGAGGTGTCTTTTTTACCTCATAATAGTGAGATCACAGACCCCCATGCAAGCACCATGAAACAGGCATTACACACGTTTAGAATGGTGGCCCAAAAAAAGCTGAAGATGCTTCGAATTCAATATAGTCATAAGAAGTGTTGATTTGAGTTTGCAAAACAGTGGAAAGTAGAAGATTGGAAATGGGTAATTTGGAGCAATAGGACGAAATTCAATAGCCTGGGTTCTGATAGGTGCAGATGGGTCAGGAAGAAGCAAGGGAAAAGGGGGCTAATGGATCGAGTAATTGAAGGAACTGTCAAGTTCAGTGGAGCAAGCCTGATGATATGGAGTTGTTAACAGCCAAAGGTGTTGAATACTTGAATACCAGGATTGATGGTGGTCTCAATGCTGAGCTATATGTGAGTATCCTACAAGACGAGTTACTTCGTACACTCGAGTAAATGGGTATAAAAACAAGGACATAGTGTTCCAGAAGGACAACAACCCAAAGCATCGGGTCGAGATTGTCGAAAGAAACGGTTCAATGACAATGAAGTAGAGGTGCTGGATTGGCCCCCACAATCCCCAGACCTCAACCCAATCGAACACTTGTTGGAGAAGTTAAAGAAAAAGCTGTATTCGTACACAAGTAAGTGGACCAGTATGCAACAACATTGGGAACATGTAGGAGAGACATGCTTAAATCTGATTGAGAGCATGCCCAGAAGGATTCAGAGGCAGTGTTGAAAGCCAAAAGTGGATTTACAAAATAAATTAAAATGTAGAATTTTAGAAGCAAAACAGTAACAATGCAGTTACATGACAAGAATCTGCATAACTAATCATAGGCTAAATAGTGGCAAGTCCAATTTATGTATGGGATAGCCCAGATAATTGTCTATAAAATGATGGTAGTCTTGCGTTCGAAGCTGTAATGGATGGTGAGATATGGAGCCTGAAAATGAAAAGTTCAAAACATTGTTACTCTTTTGCTTGTCAGTGTATGCACATTTGCTATATGGAGCAGATATGGACTCAGAATACATACATACTGGACTATATATGTGCAAACATACAGTCAGGAGAAAAACAAAGTTCACACTGTTTAGATTTTACACATCAGGACATAGAAGGTCTTAAAATGAGGTAAATACAACCTCAGATGAATAACACATGATAAATGAAACAGTGTCATTATTTATTTAACAGAAGCTAGGCCAAAATGCAGAAGCTGCGTGTGAAAAATTATTTATATGCTTGCTGCTCCCAAAGAAATAAAGACAGTAAGTAGCAGCCAGGTACTGCTTATCAAATGCCCTTGGTTAACTGATCATCAACAACTCTGACCACTTCTGTAAAAGCAGAAATTTTGGGCAGTTTGCTGGTCTGGAGCATTCAGACATGCGTTAACACAATGTCAAAGAGAAAAGATATCCGCTATCATCTTATCAAAGCAAGGGTTATAAAGCCATTTCCAAACAATATGAAGTCCATCATTTTACAGTGAGAAAGATTATCCTCAAGTGGAAAACTCTAAAGACAGTTGATGATCTTTCCAGGAGTGGATGATCCAGCAAATTTTCTCCAAGATCAGACTGTACAATGCTTAGCGAAATTGCAAAAAGACTCTACAGGCCTCAGTTAGCATGTTAAATGTCCAAGTTAATGACAGTACAATTAGAAAAACACTGAACAAGTATGGCTTGTTTGGAAGCGTTGCCAGGAGAAAGCCTCATTCTAAAAAGAACACGGCTGCACAGCTTAAGTTTGCAAAGTTGCACAAACCAATGATTTCTAGAAGAGACTAGACAAAGCACAGAGCCACGTTTGGCAAAAATCAAACATAGCATATCAGCACAAACACTTCACACCAACTTTAAAGCATGGTGGTGGAAAGGTGATAATTTGGGCTTGTTCTGCAGCCATGAGACCTGGTCACTTTGCACTCACTGAGTTGATCATGAACTGTACCAAAGTATTCTAGAGTCAAATGTGAAGCCAACGGCTAAAGCTTGGCCAAAACTTATCAGGATCATAATCCCCAACACACTAGTAAATCTACAACAGAATGGTGTCAACAAGCTGTTTATTCATGGGACATACTTAGTTTTTCACAAATGGCTTTTACATTTAGGCTTCATTTTTGTTGAATAAATGACACAGTGGAATCAGTTATGAGTTGTTCATCTGAGGTTGTAGTTATCTCATTATAAGACCTTTAAAGGATCAGATGTTTTTTAATGATACTCTGATATCTAAAACCATAGAATTCAGGGTGTGCTTTATTTTTCTCATGACTGTACTTGTGCCTGTATGTTAGGATGCTATTACTTTGAAGGAGGTCTAATAACCAAGACTCCTGTATTAACTGTATTCTTTGCTTCTAACTGTCCCCTTAATACATAAATGTCAGGACTTTACAGGAGGGCCTTACAGGGTTTCAACAGTGGATATCCATCGCTGATTAGGGAATGTTCTCTCCAGGGCAGTTACTCCACAGGTAGGCAGAGGGAGTACAAGTCACTAACGTGCCTTAGACTAGGCCACCGCCTTTTTACAATAGCCTAGTCTAAGTGCTGCATGGAGATTCTGTGCTAACAGCCCAGATCGGCAAAAGCACCGATCTGGGCTGTTTAACTCCCTAGATACTCCAGTCAATGGCTACCATGGCATTTAAGTGGTTTAGAGGGAAGGGGCTCCCTCTGTCTCCAATCGGCACCATGCTAATGAGACCACAGGGTGCAAATGTCTTTGCATGACAGCCTGGAGCCTAATGAAGGCCCCAGACCTGCCTACAGTATATGCCATCAGGAGCAGCCTAATGGTGCCTGTCAGTATAGCACTGCACTGCATAAGCAGTACAGTGTTTTATAGAAGTGATCAAAAGATCATCTGGTAAAGTCCCCCTGTGGGTCTAGAAAAGGGTTAAAAAAGTTGGAGATCTTTTTCATATAATTAAACGTTAAGTTAAAAATGCATCTTTTTCCATTAAAAAAGGATTTTAATGAAAAAATTGCAAAAATTAAATCCACTCTACATATTTGGTATATTTGGTATAGCTGTGTCCATAGCAACCCGCACTGCACAATTATCATGTCCTTTATCCCCTACGGTGAATGCCGTAAAAAAAAACTAAATACCAGGATTGCTGTTTTTTTGCTTATTCACCACAAAAAATGGAATAAAAAGTAATCAAAAAGTGTTATGTACCTGAATGAATACTACAAGTTGTCCCATAAAAGTCGAGCCCTCACACAGCTCCATAGAATGAAGAATAAAAAAAAAATGATGGGTCTTGATATGTGGTGATACAAATAAAATGTCTTATTTTTATTGTGTTAAAGTAGTAAAATGTAAAAAAAAAATATATATGTATTTGGTATCTCTGTAGCTGTACTCACCCTGAGAGTAAAGTTATTAAGTTATTTATGTTGAAAAATGCAAAATTTACAAACAGAAAAAAAAAATTGTTATAACTTTTGGAATGCGACAATGAAAAAAAAAATAGCTTGGTCACTAAGGTGCAAAACAGTTTAGTCACTAAGGGGTTCAGGGTACTTTCCATATTTTTAGTGGCATACTGCAGTGACCTGCAGGAAGTCAAAAAGTTAATAATATGGGGCAGAGCCAGACTGAGAATGTTAGAGGACACGTCTAGCCCTAGCTCCTGCTAAGTATCCTGCTTCATTCGTTCCATCTGGCCCTCTATGGTCTCCATCAGATCTTCTACCTGTTCCACAGCAGTGTCATGCTCCGGCTCAGACATGTCATCCACAGTAGGATATGTTGGCTAATTCTCAGTTGTAACATAAGAATGAGGGTTTAGCAAGACCGCAGAGTGCACGTCTTTTCTATTGTTATTGTTATATTGTTTATCACATCCACACAACTGCCATCTTGTGTAGGATGTCTATTGTGGTACTTGTGGTCCGCTGCGGGCATCCTCCATTGTATGCATTTTTGCTGGGGATCGCCATTAGTAACGGGCCACAAGTGCAGGAATTGCTCCCCTGTATATATATGCACAACTGCATTTGGGTTTGACCCTTTCCTGCCTGTTTAACACCATGCCATTTTTTCAGTCATTTTGTATATAGAGTCTGGAGGTGGCAGCAGCATGAGGAGACCAAAGAATGGCACAATGACAGAGTCTGGAGGTGGCGGCAGAAGCAGCAGTATAAGGAGGAGGCCACAGAGTGGCACAATGACAGATTCTGGAGGTGGCAGCAGCATGAGGAGATCACAGAGCGGCACAATTACAGAGTCTGGAGGTGGCAGTAGCATGAAGAGACCACAGAGCGGCACAATGACAGAGTCTGGAGGTGGTGACAGCAGTATCAGGAGGAGGCCACAGGGTGGCACAATGACAGAGTCTGGAGATGGCATCAGCATGCGGAGACCACAGAGCGGCACAATGGCAAAGTCTGCAGGTGGCAGCAGCATGAGGAGACCAAAGAGTGGCACAATGACAGAGTCTGGAGGTGGCGGCAGAAGCAGCAGCATCAGGAAGAGGCCACAGAGTGGCACAATGACAGAGTCTGGAGGTGGCAGCAGCATGAGGAGACCACAGAGTGGCAGAATGACAGAGTCTGGAGGTGGCAGCAGCATGAGGAGACCACAGAGAGGCACAATGACAGAGTCTGGAGGTGGCGGCAGCAGCAGCATCAGGAGGAGACCACAGAGCAGCACAATGACAGAGCCTGGAGGTGGTGGCAGCAGCAGCATGATCAGGAGGGGGCCACAGAGTGGCACAATGACAGAGTCTGGAAGTGGCAGCAGCATGAGGAGACCACAGAGCGGCACAATGACAGAGTCTGAAGGTGGCGGCAGTAGCAGCAGCAGCAGGAGGAGGCCACAGAGTGGCACAATGGCAGAGTCTGGAGGTGACAGCGACATGAGGAGACCAAAAAACGGCACAATGACATAGTCTGGAGGTGGCAACAGCATGAATAGGCCACAGAATGCACAATGACAGAGTCAGGAGGTGGCGGCAGCATCAGGAAGCTACAGAGTAGCAAGATGACATACTGTGGAGATGGGTGGCAATACCAGTACCCGCTAAAGATGGTGGGTGAAAGAAGGAGCACTTGGCATCAAATGTCTGGCATCAGGCGGGTAACAGCATCAGAATAGTAGCTGAGGCAGGTAGCCAGAAGAAACCGGTCTCTTTTGTCAAAGTGTTGGTGTGGCACCATGGATGATCAAGTCTGATGCATCAGGCATTGTTGTGTGGAAATCCTGGCTAATCCACGCCTGATTCCTCTTGAAGCAGTGTCCCACTATGTGCTATATGTGGGCAATTTAAACTCTTCCTAAAAGTCATATCAAATGTATTGTGGTATCACGCTGTAATTCCCTTTAATAGGCTGGCAGTGTAATTTATCTTTATTCACTCCTAGGTGGTCCTGGGTGTAAAGTTAGTGTGTCCGATGATAATGAAGAGATGAGGAAGTTAATGGAGGAGGTGGAAATTTGTATTTCCACCAAAATAATTCACAAAAGATTTTCCTGCATATAAGTGCAGCGCTTAATGCTGAATGCAATTTTTTCCCACCAAAATAAGTCACAAAAGACTTTACCACATATAACAGCCTAGCCGAATACAAACTCCTGGAAAGATAATGGAGCGTCCCAGTAATCTGGCATCTATTTGCTGAAGAATTATTTTGAAAGTGTGTAGAAGCCACACAGGGGCCCCTACACTGCAGATTTATCATAGAGACATCATGGAGATTTTACCGCATATAAGTGCAGTGCTGAACGCTGAATACAATTTTTTTTTTCCACCGAAATAAGTCACAAAATATTTTACCACATATACCGTATTTTTCACCCTATAATACGCACTTTTCCCCCCCCAAAGGTGGGGGAAAAATAGCAGTGTGTCTTATGGAGCGAAAGTTGCGTTTTTGCTGTAGTTATAATGATACACCCGCCGCGATGCCGGAACTGTGAACGCCGAGTATATTTTAGTTTTTCCACGTATATACGCCACTAAAGACTTCAACCGAGGGTTATAGGCTATCAGTTTAAAAAAAACAACGCGCCTGAGGCGGAGTGATCTGAGGTGAACGGGATGTAGCGCAGGAAGTAGGTCAGCGCTGGAAGAGCGAGGCGCGGTCCTTGTGCGGTTTCTGTGCTGCAGAAAAGTCCCTGTAGTGTCCAGTAAGCAATACCGCAGATAGTTGCGGGCTGGTGTGAATTAGTTCACATTTTTGTGCAGGGTTAGTGCATAGTGTATTCACCTGTATTGGTGCACCGCTCTTCCGAACATCGTCACTTAAGCACGCAGTGTGTGAAACGTAAATACAAAATTTCACCACAACGTAATTCGGTCCATACCGCAAAAAGGAGTTTCCCACATATAACTGCAGCGCTAAACGCTGAATATATCTTGACTTTTCTACAGAAATACACCACTAAAGGCTTTACCACATATAACTGCAACAGTGAACGCTGAATATATTTTTATTTTTCTACTGATATACGTCAATAAAGGTTTTTTTAAGATATAGGTGCAGCAACGAATGGCTAATGTATTTTTTTTTTTTTACTGATATACGTCAATAAAAGTTTTTCAAGATATAAGTGCAGGAGCAAATGGCGAATGTATATTTATTTTTCTACTGCTATACGTCAATAAAGGTTTTTCAAGATATACTGTAAGTTCAGCAGCGAATGGCTAATGTATATTTATTTTTCTACTGATATACGTCACTAAAGGTTTTTCTACATATAAGTGCACCAGCGAATGGCAAATGTATATATCTTTTTCTACTGATATGCGTCACTAAAGGTTTTTCAAGATATAAGTGCAGGAGTGAATGGTGAATGTATATTTATTTTTCTACTGCTATACATCAATAAAGATTTTTCAAGATATAAGTGCAGCAGCGAATGGCGAATGTATATATTCTTTTCTACTGATACACGTCAATAAAGGTTTTTCAAGATATAGGTGCAGCAGCGAATGGCGAATGTATATTTCTTTTTTTACTGATACATGTCACTAAAGGTTTTTCAAGATATAGGTGCAGGAGCGAATGGCGAATGTATATTTATTTTTCTACTGCTATAAGTAAATAAAAGTTTTTTCAAGATATAAGTGCAGTAGCGAATGGCTAATGTATATTTATCTTCTTTTCTACTAATATACGTCACTAAAGGTTTTTCAAGCTATAAGTGCAACAGCGAATGGCAAAGGTATATTTCTTTTTCTACTGATATACGTCACTAAAGGTTTTTCAAGCTATAAGTGCAGGAGTCAATGGCGAATGTATATTTATTTTTCTACTGCTATACGTCAATAAAGGTTTTATAAGATATAAGTGCAGCAGCGAATGGCGAATGTATATTTCTTTTTCTACTGATATACATCACTAAAGGTTTTTCAAGATATAAGTGCAGGAGCGAATGGCAAATGTATATTTCTTTTTCTACTGCTATATGTCAATAAAGATTTCTCAAGATATAAGTGCAGCAGCGAATGACAAATTTATATTTATTTTTCTACTGATATACTTTAATAAAGTTTTTCTACATATGCACTGTAAGTGCACCAGCGAATGGCGAATGTATATTTCTTTTTCTAATGCAATACTCCAGTAAAGCTTTTACCAGATATAACTGCAACAGTGAACTGAGAATATATTTTTCTTGTAGTACTGAAACACGCTCCTATACGCTTTCACCACAAATCACTGCAGAAGTGACCAGAGAATATATTTTTCTTCTTGGACTGAAATACGCCCCTATGCACTTTCACTAGAAATAACTGCAGAAGTGAACTGAGAATATATTTTATATAAGCCACTAAAGTCTTTTCAACATAACACTTGCAGCCCAATAACAAAAAGCTGGAATGACAGAGCTGTCTAATGACTATTTGGATCCCCAAATAATCTTTCCCTGCATTTGTACATCACTTTCCTATCAATGTCCCTAGTACCTTCTGACGTCTCTCCCTGCACTAAGATGCTGTGAAATGATTTCTCCCCATCCTTTCCCTGCACTTATAAATAGTTTTTTCAGTTTTTACAATTGCTGTCCCTAGCGCCTTTTCACATCTGTCCCTGCACTCAGAACGTTGGAAAATGGCAGAATCTAAAATGGCTGCCATATTTATAGGGCTGTAACATCACAGGGCTGGCTGGCTCCGGATTGGCTGCATGCATGCATGTCAATCTGGGTGATCCCTCCTGCCCAGAGTTCCTTGCCCCATGTCCTCAGTTCAACCATATGTAGCCACCATTTTAGGAGAACTGATATTCGTTACCACAAAGTGCGAGGAAATTCGCATTCGCTGCGAATCAAATTTTTCCTGAAATTCTAAACGAATTTCACTTTGTCAGCTTCGATTCGCTCATATCTAAACCCAATGTAATGCTGCACTGGCCACTTTAAATTCTTTAATGGGAGGCTTGAACGAGGATGTTAACATTATTAGACATGACTTTCACAGTGTCTGAAAGGATGGCTGCAGTGGAGAGCTACATTGGTGATCTAGAGGACCAACTCACTGCTATGAAGAGGGTGATCAATAATGTTGCTGCGGTTGCCGCTAAAGCAGATAATATTGAACACAGACTGCATAGAAATAATCTTAGAGTGGTTGGTGTCCCTGTGGAAGGCCACAAACTGAGTGATTACTTTATTGATGTACACATTTGGCAAAGATTCCTTAATTAAGCTGTTTGTGGTTGAGCGGGCCCACCGTGTCCTTATGAGCCCACTGGCATTGGGAAGCCCTCCCAGACCTGTTCTTATCCATGTTCTACATTACAAGGACAGATATTATTTTGCGTAAAGCAAGGGAGATGGCCAACCTGTCTGTGGAAGGCAGCAAAGAGTCAATTTTTCCAGATTTTTCAACAGAAGTGCAACGTAAGTTGCTCAATTTCAAGATGTTCAAAGATGTTTGGGAAATCTGCAAATTACATACTCCATGTTCTGCCCAGTTCGTTTGCGTGTTGTGGCTCTCAACAATACCCACTTTTTTGAATCACCTAAAGATTCAGTCCAGTGGCTAGATCTACATGAGGAGCATATGCGTCAATCCAAGAACTGTGGTACAAAGTGACCTGGATTCTGTGAGACTAAATGTCTTTTTCATTTAAGCATGCTGCTGGAGTATAACTGGAAGATACTGTACTATTTTTTATTTTTTTCATTTTTTTTTTTTTTTTTATTAGGCAGGATGGTTCTTTTATTATGTTTACTACTGACTTGGTAGGATAATCTGGGGGCTTTTCTTTTTGTTTCGATGCCACTTCAGTATGTCCTAATACTCTGTCCTTTTGGTTTTCATCAGCAGCCCCATTCCCGTGTATATTGGGATTTGTGTTGTTTATTATTTCATTTGTTTGTTTGGGGTGGGGAACTGGGTTTTTCTATGGCCATTTTCTACTACTAATGTGAGCACGAGATGGGCATTCATATTATGGCTAAGCTATTTGTGCAGGGCCTCCTCATATTCAAAGCTGATTGAGGAGACGTCCCATAGATTCTTTCATAACTATTTACAATGGTGCTTACGGTCAATGTTATAGCTTGGAATGTGCGTGACCTTGGAGATGCTGCTAAGAGGGATGCAGTCTTAGAGGCCCTCAAACAACATCAACCTGCTATACTATGTCTTTCTGAGAAGCATTTAATTTAAAAATCTATTGACGTCCTGAGGCGATTCTGGGTTGGACATGCATTCCACTCACATGCTAGAGGTGTTAGCATATTAATAGATAAACGTATTTCTTTAAAGTATATACAATCCTCAATAGATGTGGATGGCAATCTCTGTATTGTTGTAGCAATATACATTCCCCCTACCTATACTAGTGAGGTTTTGAAAAGGCAACATCTCCAGATTATTATTGGCGATGTTAAAGAGGTTGTCCAGGCTTTTACTATTGATCATCTATCCTCAGGATAGGTCATCAATATCAGTTCGGCGGGGATCCGACACCCAGCACCCCAGCCGATGAGCTGTACTGTATAAGGAGATGACACGCGCAGTGTACATGTGCCGACTCCCTTCCCCTTCCTGCTCACCACTGCTGCCTATGGTCTTTGCCATAGATAGTGCTATATATTCTGTAAGGGCTTAGCTCTGGTCTCAGGGATCATTCACACACAGATTGTTGTCCACCGCAGCTTTAGGGGCCAAACATTGCTTTATTGACCCAGCATCAACATAAATCAAAAACAAATGCCTGCCAGGCTGGGCTCTAACTAAACATATATAAATAAGGTCTTACCTCACTTATAGTGCACAGTTCACACCTGCAACTCAGTCCGGCTTTACTCAGCCAAATAATCCACCCAGGGAAGGTATCAGGCGTCAAATAGCCTTGTGGCCCTCAGCCCTCGTGACTGAGACCACCCAGAGTCTCCGCAGGACTCTGCTTTACAAACACACTCCTTCCCCCAGACTGACACCTTGGGAGGTGCTTTATTCCTTGCCTGATTAGAGCAAGCCTCACCTGGGAATCCCTTCCTGCTAGGGAAAAACCTGCCCCGGACTGGGGAGATGGATTGGGAGGTCCCACTGCCAAAACCTACGAACCCAATCCAGGTAAAATCCAGCCCTGAATAAATAAAGAAAATAGCTCCAGCAACTATGTTTGCTGAAGCCAGCATTATCCTGGATTTCACCCACCTTAGCCAGTTGAGGAATCTGGGAGAGATATACCCCCTTTGGGACTTTATGGTTCACATCACCACATATCCCCCCTCTGTTCAAACCTGTGGGGGTGAACACATATACCAACTGGATGCTCATGACAGGGCATCTGCACTTTCCTACCCTTTGGCTCAACATTGGAAGATGTGGTCAGCGTCATAATTTTTCCTTTATTTTGCCACACCCAGGCTAGCAAACATTGGGTTTCTATAAACACTGCCTTTCTACCTAGCCTACAGGGTCTATGGGCCTTCTCTGACTCCTCTCCACTTGAGAATTGGCCTTCTGGCCTGCTTCTTTTCCGGATTTCTTCTTTGGTCCACAACCTTTAACGTCCACAATTTTCACAGCTGCGTTTTCACGGGGAGCTCCTGCCTCCTCCTTTTGTTGAAGATATGGTTGGCCACTTGTAAACCATCCTTTAGCCGCTCTGAAGTCACCTGGTGTTCACATTCACT
The DNA here is from genome assembly GCA_033119425.1 of Bufotes viridis. Lineage (NCBI taxonomy): Eukaryota > Metazoa > Chordata > Amphibia > Anura > Bufonidae > Bufotes > Bufotes viridis. The sequence goes on along the minus strand of CM065593.1, from coordinate 269,718,602 downwards.
TTGCTTTTTCATTTTATCGACAGATAGCATTCTACTCCCCACAGGGGTCACATCCGGTTTGGCTTCAGTTTCAGAGTCTTCTGCTTCTTCAGTGGCTCCTCCCACTTCGGCAGACTCTTCTTCAGCCTTATCTTTGGTCTTGGGAACATCCGAGGATTTCTCCCACTCCAACTCATCAGCCTTAGCTTCTTCAGCCTTTGAGTCTCAGTCTTCAGTCACTTTAATAGCCTTTTCATCCTTCTCGGACACAGCATCACATACTTGCATTCTTAGCTCCTCCTCCTCCTCTTTCTCATCAAAGTTGGAGGCACTGGGGACATCAGGATCTTCACCAGACTCGTTGTCTTCACCAGACTTCTGGCAATCCCTCCAGAGGCCCACCTCGGTTATTGTTCCCCATTCGTTTTGGCTCTAGGACAGCCATCTCATAGTAGTGGACATCACCTGCATACTGGTGATGTACCCTGGTATTGCTTCTCCAGCAGACTTCTGGCTTTCTGGAAGGCATTGACGACAGAGGGTACATCTTTCATGATCCGGTCCTGGCCACACACTGCCACGAGTCTCTAGGCTTCTGCCACCACCTCCAGACCCATTCTTAACGGGCTCAGACTTCTTGGCATCTTTTAGAGGATCTTCCTCTTCAGGTATCTAATTTTCTTCCACCTGCTGTGCAGGAGCACGCTTAGGCCTCTCCAACTCATAGACTTCATCTTTTGAGCTCCAATTCATCTTGCTCCTTAAGCACTTTTTCAAGGGCTCTAGCCAAGGAGAGGGCCTTGGGCTTTTTCTCCAGAGCATCAGTCTCCGCTCGGTCACGTTCTGGCATATCGGGCCGCAACGTATTTCTCTTCAGCCTGGAGCTGGTCAAACTTCTTCTGTTTCTTCTCCAATCTAGACACAGTTTGTCTCTGGTGGTCCAGGTCCACTAATCGATCACGCATCTCTTGATCAAGTTACGCAATACTGGCTTTCAAATGTCTTTGCTCCCCCAAGAGAGCAGATTTTTCTGAGGCACTGTTTAAGACCTCATCAGCCAGTTCATCTCTTTTCTGCTCTGCATGAAGTCTGGATCGCTCAGAAACTGTAAGTTCCCCTTGAAGTTTGAGAATTTCTGCTTTTATTTGAGTTTTTCGCATCAGCTTGTTGGATGCACTCCCTTTTTTGGCCTCTGGATCCAGCGGCTCTTTACTCTGTTCTGCGGCAGTACCAAACGTAGAAGTATCTCCCAGGACCTCTCCAAGACTTTTGTCAATGTCTACTACAGGCGTGTGCAACTTTCTGGAGACTTTAATCTTCTTCTGGGCATCAGGCAGTAGTCCCTTCGCTATTGTATCTAGGGACCATGTAGAGAGAGAGAAACCATCTTCATGATTGCAGCTGTACTGACATGTCCTGTCATCTACCCCTGCCTGGGTATGGGTCTCAGTCACTAGGCCGCCATCTCCCCACTCACCTCTCGTCACTTCAGGTATAACTTTCGTCTGGTCACTACCAGTGACCACGTCAATTTTGCAGGGTCTTGAGAAGCTAGCCTCATTCAATGAGTTGCTATCGGTTCCAGCACATATGCCACATATGCCACCTATACCACTCTTGTCATTATTAATGCTGTCCTCTAGGGGCACCACTGAGCTAACTCCCACCTTGGACACTTCCCCAGCAACCTTAAAACTCTGTGGATACTGCACATCCACTTCTGGTACTTGTGGTACACCCCCTGTGCTCACAACATTAATCAACATTTTGGCATCACATACATTTTTACCAGCAGGGGACACTTCTCCCCTGATCACACCATTTAAAGGAGCAGGTATATCATCGTCACACATATCATTAGGCACTTCAAGTAACTTGTTTTCTATGTGCAGCTCCTTCACATTATCCACAATAACATTATGCTTTTCGGCAAATATGGTACCATCGTTTTGCAAGAGAAAAGGCATGTCGTCATCATCATCATCATCATTACCATCATGTCTTGCACATGACACCACATTTTCATTTTTCTCTTCAACTACACAACTGGTTTCACATGGTACTTTCCATTACACCTTTACTTAAAGGGAAAGGTACAGGTTCTGCAGGAGCGTCGCCACTTTCTACAGAAGTGTCCCTATTGCCCCACATCATGTCATGCATAATTTTATTTGCCACATCAAGTTCATCAGTCCCAGTTCCCACTGGAGTCTTACGCTCAGTGAAAACCATCGGATAGTCCTTCTTATCCGCACAATTGTCCAGCACATAGTCCCCAGCAACCATGCTGGCACATACCAGGCTCCCCTGGCTTCCTGCGTCCAACAACGTTTGCTATTTTTTTTGCTTTGATCATGGGCAGCTTAGGTGACACAAAAACCTTCTCCCCTCCAGATTCCTGCGGGGGAGTAATCACAACAGGCTTACCCGCCTGTTCAGACACTGTGTTTTTCCCAATGTCACACATTTCCGAGACAGCTCCTCGCCTCGGCAATTTATCGCTCACCAGTCCAGCAGGTATCAACTACCGTCGGCTCACCATCACTGGGTCTGCCACATAATTAATAACAGGAACAGTCTTACCCTTTGTTGTCATGGGTTTGGCAGTATCGGGAGATAAGGGTAGTCCAGGAATATCTCCAGCATGGTCATCACCCTTCTCCTCAATGCAGTAGTTGCCACGGGAGATGCCTTGGACTTGTCTTCTGTTTTTTCCTGGACAGACACTCCAGCCACACCCTTTTGGACTCTATACACAGTCGCAGGAAATGTAGGAACTCCTGAGAATTGCACCGCTCGCGTTCTCTTTATATTCCAGACGGTTGCCTTTGGCAGCGGCATACCTTGGCTTGTCCTCTGCGAAGTGTCCATACAGCGATGAGGACCCTCTTTTCAGAGCCAGCTGCAGCTGCAACTCTAGAGCCTCTCGCTCTGCATCAAATTTTTCCAGCTCACTTCCAGTGTGGCCAATTGCTATGGCCATTTCTTCTGCCTGCTGTATGCGCCACAGGCTCCAGGCGTTCTCCTCTATAAGACCCATGGCAGCAGGAAAACTTTTCAGCAAACCCAGCTCACTTCAGAGACCACACCTGAAAAAAAAAAACTTTTCACCAGGTCAGTCTCTTTCACAGGGTTTCTCCAGTACGACAGCAAAAACAGCTTCCAGAAGCACCTGCTGTCTTGTCGTTGCCCCTAGCAACTGACTGTTGCCCTTCTCTCATGGACAACTTGCCCGCATCCTCCACCATATGTAAGGGCTTAGCTCTGGTCTTGGGCATCATTCACACACAGATTGTCGTCCACCGCAGCTTTAGGGGCCAAACATTGCTTTATTGACCCAGCATCAACATAAATCAAAAACAAATGCCTGCCAGGCTGGGCTCTAACTAAACATATATAAATAAGGTCTTACCTCACTTATAGTGCACAGTTCACACCTGCAACTCAGTCCGGCTTTACTCAGCCAAATAATCCACCCAGGGAAGGTATCAGGCGTCAAATAGCCTTGTGGCCCTCAGCCCTCGTGACTGAGACCACCCAGAGCCTCCGCAGGACTCTGCTTTACAAACACACTCCTTCCCCCAGACTGACACCTTGGGAGGTGCTTTATTCCCAGCCTGATTAGAGCAGGCCTCACCTGGGAATCCCTTCCTGCTAGGGAAAAACCTGCCCCAGACTGGGGAGGTGGATTGGGAGGTCCCACTGCCAAAACCTACCAACCCAATCCAAGTAAAATCCAGCCCTGAATAAATAAAGAAAATAGCTCCAGCAACTATGTTTGCTGAAGCCAGCATTATCCTGGATTTCACCCACCTCAGCCAGTTGAGGAATCTGGGAGAGATATACCCCCCTTCCGGGACTTTATGGTTCACATCGTATTCACGAATATTCTAGATTTTTTTTCCTCTGAACCCATGTTCCCTCTTCTTGCTTCTTGCTTGTGAGCCAATGAGAAGGCTGCAATGTCTTTGTCTGAGCTTAGCAACATCCCTAGCAACCAATAGGAAAGTTGCCTACCCCTTTAGTATATAAGAACCTTTCCAGCAGCCATTTTGTCAATTTTTTTGCAGTTCAGAGAGAGACAGAAGTGTTATTGCTGTGCTCTCTACTTTTCTGTGTCACATTACATTAGATAGTTAGTTAGTTAGTGTATATATAATAAAACAGATAGTTAGTGGGAGATAGTCAGTGTGGATTAGATCGTGATATAGTGTAGGTTCCAGTGCAGGGTGTTTGGTAGTGCGATAGGTTCTACTGTCCATACATACATGCTACAGGCAAGTTCACAACAATACTTAGTACACCAATCACTAATATGTAGTCAGACCTGCTAAAATGTGAAGTTGCCCGTATTGCGCCAAAATATTCGCATTATTAGTGCCGATTTACGAAATCGCTAATATATTGGAGCACTCTATCTGCATATAAAGCTATTGTCATGTTCTGCCGTGCCAACCATTTTCTCCAGTCTCAGGAATTTTCTAGCAGCTTGATAAAAGTAGGAAAAGTGACCCACGCCTGTATTGAGTGCGCAATACACACATATTACATTGACGATTTTCACAATCAAGAAAATATTCGCAAATTCGCAAATATATGGCAAATATTCTACCAAATATTTGCTAAATATCACAAATTCGAATATTGCCCAACCGCTCATCACTATTGGCAAACAGGAAGAGAGACAGGAGTGTGTCTTCTCTTCATACAGCTGATTGGCGTGGGTGCAGATCTGATATTGATGACCTATCCTGAGGATAGGTCATCAATAAAAAAGCCTGGAATACCCCTTTTAAAGATCTACCTAATGACAAAGCTTCAGGGGCCGATGGCGTGCCAGCAGAACTGTATAAACCATATAAAGAACTCTTTTTACCAGACTTGCTCAATACCTTTTACTCCACATTGCAGGATAGACTGTTACCTGCGGCTATAAGAGAGACCATTATGGTGGTTATACCAATGCCCGGCAAAGACCCCATTCCCCCCGACTCCAATCGCCCAATATCCTTGTTATGCGTAGATGTCAAATTATTGGCCAAAGTACTAGCGAGTAGATTGTTCAAACATATTTTAGATATTATCCATACAGATCAGACAGGTTTTATGGCTGGTAAAATCTTATTCACATAGTGACAGTGTTTGGTCAGTGATTTCCATCAGTGATTGTGAGCCAAAACCAGGTATGTCTCTAAACACAGAACAGGTGCAGATCTTTCCCTTATACCATATGTCTTTGTAAATTCCTCTCCTGGTTTTGGCTCACAATCACTGGTGGAAATCACTGACCAAAACACTGATATGTGAATGAGGCATCAGTACACAGCTATGAATCTGATACATTTATTTTTGAATTTACAGATTAAACTCAGGGGGGATGCTATCCCTCGATGCTGCCAAGGTCTTTGACAGTATTGAGTGGACATTCCTCTGGGAGTTTGTTGACCTCCTACCATGAGAAATTTCCCCTAGATATTAAGTATAAATGGGAAAAGGATGTTGGCCCCATAGGTGATGGTTAGTGGTCTTATATATTGGCGTTAAAGAGGACCTTTATTATTCCTGACAAGCCTGTTTTAATAGCTTCAAGCATTCCCCATGTAATAACAATTCTGGAGCATCTATTCTTATGGCTCTATGTTGTGCCATTCCTTTATTATTATTAATGAATTGCTACAAGTCTGCAGTAAGGGTACAGAGGGATGGTAACCAGTTGGGGTAGTCAGGGAGACCCATTGTTTCAAGTATCATCTCCATAATAAGCAGATTCACAGAATATGTTGTTTTCTTTTTGCAGAAATATGTGATGGAGACACCATCATACTTGAAGGATGTGGGGAATGTGATTAGAGTTTTAAATGAATTGGGACCGTACAATTAAATCATGTATCTAGCAATGGTAGATGTAACGTCCCTGTACACGGTGATTCCGACAGAAAAAGGTCTAGGAGCAGTGCGATATCAACTGAATAGAGACCGATGTCTGCACGGGAAAGGAGCAATCCCCATATTAATGGTAAAGGATAATCCCAGCAGATGTACTTGCTCTCAATGGTATACTTTATTCCACACACAACGGTTCATAGTACGTTTCGGCTAGTTCAGCCTTCCTCAACTGCCAGTGTGTCTGGGTTATCTGCCTCGTTTTTCTCATCTCCCTATTGCTCCTTCCGCTGCTCCTGCTCCTCCTCTCCTGTCACCTGTGTAGAAAAACCACCCATTTCGCTACACATTGCTTGTGCTCCAATGTCCTCCTCCTCCAGTCCAGCCCCCACAGGGCTCATGTGGCCGTGAGATTTAGGCAACATGTCTCCAGTCCCCTGACTGGCCAGATTTACCAGCATTATTTCCAGGATATGAATCAGTGGAATAGTACCTCTGTCCGCCCGTATCATTAAGAAATCGTTGATGGCCTTTCTCTGTTCGTACAGTCGGTCCAACATATGGAGGGTTGAATTCCAACGTGTGGAAACGTCGCATATCATCCTATGTTGGGGGATGCCGTTCTGCCACTGCAGCTCAAGGAGGGTGTGCTTGGCGGTGTACAAGTGGCTGACGTGCATGCAAAGTTTCCTGGCCATTTTAAAGATGTCTTGCAGATGGGTGGAAGACTTCAGGATATGCTTGACAACCAGATTGAACACGTGCACCATGCAGGGCGCATAGCTCAGCCCTCCTTGACGCAGCGCCGACAGCATGTTCTTCCCGTTGTGGGTCACCATGTTTACGATTTTGAGTTGTCACGGACAAAGCCAAGTTTTTCCCAGGCAAATTTGGTGCAGAACAGCGTGACACCGCCGTGCCCTGCACATGTGGTATGCTGGTAGTGCACTGTGAATTGTCCCTGCAGTGGAGGCTGAGGACAAGGTGGAGGATGAGGGGGCAGAGACGGACATTGTTGCAGGACCAACGGTGTAAGAACGTGGAGGCAGAAGCAGCGTCACCTGCCCAAGTTGCTGGTTTGGCTGGGCTGGAACCACATTTACCCAGTGGGCCGTGAAGGAAATATATTGTCCTTGACCGTATTTACAGCTCTACAAGTTGGTGCTGCCGTGCACTTTGGCAGACACCGACAGGCTCATGCACTGGCCCACCTTCTTTTCTACATATGTGTGCAGGGCTGGTACTGCCTTTTTGGCAAAGAAATGATGGCTTGGGACTCTCCACCTCGGGTCGGCACAAGCCATCAGTTCTCTGAAAGGTGCAGAGTCCACCACTTGGAAAGGGAGGAACTGCAGTACCAGCAACTTGTCCAGGAGCACGTTCAGCTTTTGCGCCTTTGGATGAGTGCACGCATACTGTTATCTCTTGGCAATCGCTTCGGTGATCGATTGCTGATGGAATGACTGAAGAGGAGGAGCAGGAGCATCAGGACCAGAAGATGAGTGAAAGGACAGACAGCTTACTTCGGCTGAGGTGGTGGAGCCACGACTGCCTGAAATCAGGTGCGTGTCACTGTGTGATGCAGCAGTTGCTGCGGCAGGCTGGACCACCTCATTGGAGCCACGGTTCTCCCAGGCCACTTTATGGTGATGCTGCATATGTTGATGCAGGGCCAGGGCCATGGTGCTAACATTGGCACCCTGGCCACGCTTCACCTTCTGCCCACAAATTCGACAAATGGCCATGTTCACCTCCCCCGGCAGCTTAAGAAAAAACTGCCACACCACCGAGTACGGGATTTTACCCCCAACACTCCGCACTGACTGACTGCTACCGCACTGCCACCGTAAACTTGTGCACCACTACTTTCAAGGCCGGTAGGCTCCTGCAAAGCAGGTGGTCTACCCCCGTTTCCAGAGCTCTATGTGCTAACATGTGCAGCAGCCATTTTAGGAGAAAATGTGATTAATTACCACGAAGCGCGAGGAAATTCGGATTCTGTGCGAATCAAATAATTCCTGAAATTCGGATAGAATTCCACTTCATCAGCTTCGATTCGCTCATCTCTACTCCCAGCTAAACCGGATGTTATTTTTAGGGCCGCTAATATGAAGGATCATCTTGTGCATAGCCTGGTGAAAAAATAGAGGGCGTAACATTGTGGAAGTATCATCTAATACCAATGGATGGAGGTTAAGAATCAAAGGAGAGCTGATTTGTGAAAACTCAGGGGTCATATATATGCTTGAGTGCCCGTGTGGGCTCCAGTATGTGGGACGGACCCTGAGGAAGCTAAAAACGAGGGTGCAAGAGCATGTCCTGAACATTAAGAAAGGTCTTGAGACACATAGTGTCTCTTTGCATTTTAAAAGAGTGCATAATAAGGTCCGTCTGGTTTTAAATTTGTAGGATTGGAACGAGTGGAAAATAAATGGCGAGGGGAGGACCCCGTTGCTAAAATCAATCGCCGTGAGATAGAGTGGATCTATAAGTTAGGTACTCTACAATCCTGTGGCTCGACCTAAAACCATGTTTGCTCTGAGCGGCATGCATTTGATTCAAGCCTGAATATTCAGTTATTGGAGTAGCTGCAACAACCCTAATGATAGAAAATCTGGGATTACGTCTTTATGAATGAGCTCTTTGAAACGTCAGCTTATTGGTTAACGCCGTGCACATGATTCCGTTCATATGAAAGGGACTAGAGTAGAGATAACTGAATGGTTGATTTTGATCATGTGACCACAAAGGGGACTTACTTCATTGATGGATCTGTAAAACGTGATAAGGTGATAAGGAAGAGGAAAAACAGAAAAAGATAGAGAGTTATATTTCCAAGTTTTGGGAGAACTTTTCTCCCAGGGTTTGTGAATTACGTGGATGGGCGCCACTGGGGGGATGTGTTTATCAAAGGATGTGTGGTACAAGTGGGTTTGTGGTGATGTGGCAGGTATTAAGCGGAGAGAGTGGGTGTAGGCTGCTGAGTTACATGAAACACACTTCTATGGGTGGTCTCAAATATGAAGTGGTTGGACCCTTAGGGGGATAAGTCCCTATATGGATAGATTTCCAGATTAGAAAAAAGGAGTGGGGTCAAAGAGGAAAAATAACGAGCGCCAATATTGTAAAATAGATAGGGGTGGTGTGCAGTATGGAGGGTGTGGAAACATAAATATAAACATAAATATCAACCCAAATTAACCAACTAGAGGATGCTCACCTGCTGATCTGGAGCCCAGCCCACTGACCACCCCTCAGTTTGATAAATACCTATGTTACAATAAAAATGTCTGGCTCTCAGCAGTATGCATGCATTTTTATTTCATCAATAGTTCATACATATATAAAATATAATATATCTCTAAAAATAAAATAGCTGGCTGTCAATGATTAGCATATAGCTTTCACTTGATCAATAATTCATACAGTGCATAAAACTTCTACTACTATTAATACATTTATTTGATGATCTTGGTCCCGCAAATGCGGAGCACTCGCATGAAAATAATTGAATAATTAAAAATGCACAAAATTCGGTTATGCATATACTAACTGGGGCATGTGATTGAACGGTGTCCTATAGTGATCTTAATGTCTATTGGATTACAAGTAGATCGTTATGTTTATTTTCCTTATATTCGCGGATCAGTATGTTAACAAAACGTTTGGCTTGACCACAGTCTGTTGCACTCTATTAGCTTGCTGACCTCAATGGAACCGCTGACTGATGGTTAATATCTCAGTGAGGATTGTGCTTAAAACATGTTTGTTGCAAAGTATCCGTATGCTTATTTCGATCACAATGTTCGCTAATGGTTGAGATGTTGACACAGCACTCGGCTAGTTCAAATTTGCATACATTGTAGTCGTTTGCATATACATATGATATGTTGTTATGATATTAGTTTTAAAATTCACACTTGTGGATAGCACACTTAGGTTACTCACGACCGTGTTCAGTCGGTTTAGACTTGTCTTTCCCCTGGTCTGTCAGCGCAATGTCTCGCAATATTGCTCTTCATTGAGCTTTGGCAGCTTTCGGCTCTGCTGTTTCTCGCTGAGCTTCTTCAAGCGCATGCACTCTAGACTTGCCGAGACGCCAACTGTTAACTAAACATTTTATCCTCGTGTTGTTAGCTTGTAAATCACCGTCCACACTGTCCTTATGCAAACCGTCACCAGACGCATTTCAGAATAAGGATATTCCTTCCTCAGCAGTATAACATTTAGAAATGAAAAATGGGACCTTTTAGTGATCTGTTTTAAACCATTTTAAGTAAAATTCAATATCTGGACCGGATCATCAAAAACTGGATTATTAGATTGTATGCTCTTTCACACATCACAGTCAATTGTCCATGGTAAGTCTCTCAACATTTTGGGTGGAAAAGCGAGTTCTCTTTGGGGTAACTGTGCACCCTGCTGCACTAAACACCCGATCTGATGCCACACTACTGAACGGGTTGAAAAGCTTGTCCAGGGCAAACTCGGCCAGTTGCGTCCACAAATTAAGTTCGGGTGCCCAGTAGTCCAGGGGATCAATTTCTGCTCCATGTCTTGCTGCTGTTGCTGGTGGGTGGTTTCTTCAGTAGGTGGGTGAAGAAAAGTGCTCATTAGAGACTCCAGCCTAGTAATGAGCGGCAGGGGCAATATTCGAATTCGCGATATTTTGCGAATATTTGGGCGAATATTTGCCATATATTCGAAAATTCACAAATTCGTAATCTCCAGTCATTATTTTCTTGATTGCGAAAATTCACATTAAAAAATTTGCATTAAATTTGCATAAAAATTTGCAAAAACTGGTATTTAAAAGGTATCTTTTAAATACCAGTTTATGCGAATTTATGCAAATTTTTAATGCGAATTTTCGCAATCAAGAAAATAATGACATTATTTTCTTGATTACGAAAATTTGCATATAACAAATTTGCATAAAAATTTGCATAAACTGGTATGTAAAAAAACTAATATTCGCGATTGCGAATATATTTTGCGATATTCTAAATATTCGCGAATTCTCGAAGTGCCGATATTCGCGATTAAAATTCGCAATTCGAAAATTCGTGATCAACACTACTCCGGCCCCCCACACCTGCACCAGCAGCCATGGCAGGGGAACATGAGCTCAGAGGGCCCCTCTGGTCAGACCTTGGTAAGGATGGGTGATGGCACACATAGGCAGCGGCCAACTGTCTACATTGGATTCGATAGTAGTTGAGTTTATCCTCCCTCTCAGTGGGTGGAAAAAAGACCCCCATTTTGGAGCTGTAATGAGGGTCTAACATGGTGGAGAGCCAGTAGTCATCCCAAATAGTGATCATAAGGCTATCACCATGCAAGCAACTCAGCATACATCTGGTCATTTGCACAAGAAACTTAGAGGGACTTCCTGCCTCCATCTCCACTGCACAGTGTGTCGGGGTCATCTGCCTGTCTTCCTCATCGCTGTCCAGCTCCTCTATTGTCACTTGTGCAGAAAAACCACCCATATCTGTATACATTGCATGTGTGTGAATGTCCTCCTCCTCCTCTTCTGCCAGTTCAGTCCCCACAGGGCTCAGGTGGCTATGAGATGTAGGTGCCACGTCTCCTGTCCCCTGGTCAGCCAGATTTATCAGCATCTTCTCCAGGACGTGAAGGAGTGGAATAACGTTGGTAATCTTGTAGTCCTGGCAACTGACAAATAAATTGGCCTCCTCAAAGGGCCTGAGCAAAAGGCAGGTGTCGCGCCTGAGCTGCCACTGGCTAACATCAAAGCTACACAGGGAAGTGCTCCTGTCTGCCTGCATCATCAAGAAATCATTTACAGCCTTCCTCTTCTCATATAGTCGGTCCAACATGTGGAGGGTACAGTTCCAACGGGTGGAAATGTTGCATTCCAGGTGATGTTGTGGAACGCTATTCTGCCTTTGCAGCTCAAGGAGGGAGTGTTTTGCAGAGTAAGAATGGCTGAAGTGCATGCACAGTTTCCTGACTATTTTCAGGTCAGGCTTTCTTGCAGTTGGGTGGAAGACTTCAGGAACCGCTTTACAACTAGAGTAAAGATGTATGCCATGCAGGGTGCATGGGTCAGCCCTTCTTGACCCAGCACTAACACAATATTCTTCCCATTGTTGATGACCATGGTTTCAGTTTTCAGTTGGCGAAGAGACTGCCAGGATTCGATTTCTTGATGAGGACGCGGAGCAGTTCCTCCCCTGTATGACTCCAATCGCCCAAGACTACTAGGTGCAGAAGAGCATGACACTGCCTTGTAGCGATTTTCCGAACTATTCGCCGGCGAACAGTTCCTGGCGAACATCGCTTGTTTGTGTTCGCCGCGGCGGGCGTACATATGCGATGTTCGGTCCGCCCCCTATACGTCATCATTGAGCAAACTTTGACGCTGTACCTCACAGTCAGCAGACACATTCCAGCCAATCAGCATACCCTCCTTCCCAGACCCTCCCACCTCCTATCAAAAAGCAAGGACAGCATCGATCTTAGATTCATTCTGAAGCTGCAGTGTTAGTTAGAGCAGGGAGAGTGCTGCTGCTGCTGAATTAATAGGGAAAGCATTAGCTAGGCCAGTGTTCTGTGTCCACTTCAGTCCTCAAAGACTCATCTGCGGATGCATTCAGTAAAAACTGTGTGATTTCACAGGCAAAGCCATTCAGTTTTGCCTGCGATTGCGTTCAGTTGCTCAGTTTTTTCCGCGCGGGTGCAATGTGTTTTGATGCATTTTTCATGCGCGTGATAAAAAACTAAAAGTTTACAAACAACATCCTAGCAACCATCAGTGAAAAACGCATGGCACCCGCACTTGCTTGCGGATGCAATGCGTTTTTCACGCAGCCCCATTCACTTCGATGGGGCCAGAGTTGCGTGAAAAACGCAGAATATAGAACATGCAGCGATTTTCACGCAACGCAGAACTGATGCGTGAAAAACAACGCTCATGTACACAGCCCCATAGAAATGAATGGGTCCGGATTCAGTGCGGGTGCAATGCATTCACATCACGCATTGCACCCGCGCGGAAAACTCGCCCGTGTGAATGCAGCCAAAAAGCCCTTTTTAGGGCTGGTACATCAGTCTGCTTTTTTTTTTTATATATATATAGCAGTTGCCTGCCCGTGTGTGAGAGGCCGCAGGCCCACAGACTGTTCTGTGTGCACACCACTCATATCGGGTGGCACAGTACCTTGCAGATTAAAAAAGTATTTAAATTTTTGCCCTTTAATATAATTACAGTTGCCTGCCAGTGTGTGTCAGGTCCAGACTGTACTGTGCCCACTGCCAGTGCCCACCACTCATATCGGGTGGCACAGTACCTTGCAGATAAAAAAGTAATTTAATTTTTACCCTTTAATATAATTGCAGTTGCCTGCCAGTGTGTGTCAGGCCCATTGACTGTATTGTGCCCACTGACCACCACTCATATAGAATGGCACAGTACCTTGCAGATAAAAAAAGTCATTTAATCTTTACCCTTTAATATAATTGCAGTTGCCTGCCAGTGTGTGTCAGGCCCACTGAATGTACTGTGCCCACTGCCCACCACTCATATAGGGTGGCACAGTACCTTGCAGATAAAAAAGTCATTAAATTTTTACCCTTTAATATAATTGCAGTTGCCTGCCAGTGTGTGTCAGGCCCACTGACTGTACTGTGCCCACTGCCCACCACTCATATAGGGTGGCACAGTACATTGCACGGCGCACGCACAGCGACCTAAAATTCAAACGAAGCTGACTGAGCATGGGTCTTTTTCCATCTCCCGGTTCCAAAAATCTATTCACTGCACTGGCCCTGGCCCTGATAAGGGACAAAACAGAGATTAAACTGATAGGAATAGTACTTAGTTAACACTAGTTGCATTGGTGGCAAATTCCATTGCAAGTGCCCAAAATTAGAAGGGAGCGGACAGAGCAAGCTTTTTTCTCTATCTCCCCATGCAAAGATTCAATTCAATACATGTCCCCGGATAGGGGGCTTACCTTAGATTAAAATGGTAAGAATAGTAGTTCACACTATTTGTATTGGTGGCACAGTACATTGCGCGACGCATGCTCATTGCCCCAAATTGGAAGAAAGAGGACCGACCAAGCATCTTTTACCATCTCCCGGTTCCTAAAATCTATTCCATACACCGGCCCCTGATAGGGGACAAAACAGAGATTAAACTGGTAAGAACAGATTTTTTTAATAAAAAAAAAAAAGAGGACAGCCTCTGCGAAGCTGGGTATTTTTTGGCCGCGTTACTGAACGCTCATGCACAATGACTGTAGGCTCATGCGTCCTTTTGCGGAGCTGACAAACCTGGTCAGTCAAATCCAAGGCAACATCATCGACCTCATCCCATATGCATTTCTTCTGGAGCGTGCCCTGCGAAGAGTGCTGGATCAGGCCGTAGATGAGTATGAAGAAGAAGAGTTGTGGTCACCATCACCACCAGAAGCAGCCTTGTCGTCGTCGATTGCTGGACCTGCGGCAACGCAATGAGAGGAGTCTGCAGAAGAGGAGTCAGAGGAGGAAGGTGGCTTTGAGGAGGTGGAAGACCAACCCCAGCAGGCGTCCCAGGGGGCTTGTTGTCACCTCTTGGGGACCCTTGGTGTTGTGCGTGGCTGGGTGGAGGAAGAGACCTTCAATGACGTCAGTGAGGACAAGGAACGGGACATGGCTAGCTTGATATCCAACCTTGTGTAAATGGGGAGTTTGCGGTTGTGCAAATGGACTGTTTGCGGTTGTTTGGGGTGCCTTAAACGGGGAGTTTGGTCTGTCAGAGTTTGGTCTGTCACTGTGAAGCGGGCGTAACCCTTACACTACCTGATCGATACAACATCATACCTGATCGTATACACACACTGGATGTTTTAAAGCACGTTATTCCAAACAATTTGGGAATGTTAGGTGATTTGTGCCCTTTATGGATTAAAACCCAACTCTGCGTCAACTACGTAATTTTCCATGGGAGTTTTGCTATGGATCCCCCTTCGGCATGCCACAGTCCAGGTGTTAATCCCCTTGAAACAACTTTTCCATCACTATTGTAGCCAGAAAGAGTCCCTGTGGGTTTTAAAATTTGCCTGCCTATTGAAGTCTATGGCGGTTCGCCAAGTTCGCCCGTTCGCGAACATTTGCGGAAGTTCGCGTTCGCCATTCGCAAAGGGAACATTTTTTGTTCGCGACATCTCTACCGCTGTGCCTTGCACATGTGGTATGCTGGAGGAGCACCCCAAATTGTGCCTGCAGAGGAAGTTGAGGACAAGGTAGAGGATGAGGAGGCAGAGGAGGACATTGGCGCAGGACCCACAGCTTGAGAACGTGGAGGCGGCAGTGCCATCACCTGGCCAAATTGCTGGTGTGGCTGGGCAAGAACCACATTAACCAGTGGGCCATAAAGGACATATATTGTCTTTGATCATAGTTACAGCTCCACACGTCGGCGCAGCTGTGAACTTTAGCAGACACCGACAGGCCCTAGGACTGGCCTACCTTTTGTTCAACATACGTGTGTAGAGCTGGTACTGCCTTTTTGGACAAGAAATGACGGCTTTGAACTATCCACCTTGGCTTGGCACAAGCCATCAGGTCTCTGAAAGGTGCAGAGTCCACCACATGGAAAGGGAGGGATTGTTACTACCAGCAACTTGGCCAGGAGCACGTTCAGCTTCTGTGTCATTGGATAAGTGCATGCATACTGTTGTCTTTTTGCAATCGCCTCTGTGATCAATTGCTGAAAGAATGAGTGACGAGGAGTAGGCGGAGGAGGAGCAGGAGAATCAGGACCAGTAGATGATGGGAAGGAAACATAGCTCCCTTCTGCTGAGGTGGTGGAGCCTTGACTGCTTGAGATGGGATTCAGGCCACTGGGTGATGCAGTAGTTGCTCCGTCAAGCTGTACCACTACATTAGTGCCATGGTTCTCCCAGGCCACTTTTTTAAAGACGCTGTATGTGTTGATGCAGGGCCATGATGCCAACAGTGGCACCCTGGCCACGCTTCACCTTCTGCCCACAGATTCTACAAATGGGCAAGATGACGTCCTCTGGCTGCTTAATGAAAAATTCTGACACTGATGAGTATGCCATTTTCTCCCCACTACTTTTTCTGGACAGGTAAGCTCCTGAGTAGCAGACAGTCTACCCAGGGAACGTTTGGCTCGAAACCTCAGACTGCTGCCACTGCTGACTCACGGCCACGCTACCACCCTATTGGCTCAGCCACTGGCTCAAGGACAAGCTGCCACCCTCATCCCTTGATGATGATGATGATAAAGCCCCCTCTTCACCCGGCTCTCATGTTGTCACAGATGTACAGAGACATATGGACATCCCGGCGACAGTAAGTGGAAGGAGATCTGTGAGACTGACAACACGTGGTTTAATCTTAATTAATTATTAATTGTTTTGGTAATGGCCACACCCCTTGCCTTCAGGTGTTACTTATGTGGTCATTTAAGCTTCCTTATTTATAGTTACTTCTTCCACTATGCTGTGTGGTTTATAGCTTCTGTGCCTGTGGATTGTTTGTGGTTGGATCTCAGCTGAGTTCCTGGTGTTTCCATTGCCTCTTTGAAGTAGACTGCTGTTCATCCTTCCTTTTGGAGGAACAGGTAATCTCATCCCTGCCATTAGTACCAGGGTCCCATAGAGCTAGAGAGGACTCTAGGTATTCCTTCGTGTGAAGCCACCTACCTTTGGTGTCTGTTCATACTGGTAGTCAGTCAGGATTTGGGTTAGGGTTTTCACTAGGAGGTGTCCATCTTCCTTCTCTAGTTCTCAGGCCTGTTTCCCTGTTCCCCCCTTCCCTCTTTTGCTCGGTGTGATGTTTCCCTCCCACACCGAAGCATGACACATGTGCAGTCATCTACATTATCATCCACAACTGTCTGAATGTCACTGATGTCACCCTAACCAGTCTCAGGGCCGCGTGCCTGACAACTCGCAACACCTGCTCCCAAGCAACTGTCATCACTACTTGCCCATCTACCGGAGGAAGCAGTGGACCTCTCCTCCACATCTTGGCTGGGCAGTAGCTGCTGACTGTCTTCAATAAGCCTGTCCTCACTGAAAAGTGCATCCAAGCAGACAGCATACAATACTTCCAGAGCAGAAGGAGCAGAAAATTAAAGAAGCAGGTTCAGGACAGGTGGGGGCATAAAGCTTGTTCCTGGGCCATGCCAACTAAGCATGGTGTCAAGGGAACCCACCGACTCCTGGCTGAGGGTGTCTGATGTCAGTTGAGATGATGCTTTAAGTCAACAATTCAAGGACAGCTGGGTTGCTGGTCAAAACACAACTGCTGGATGACACTGGCAGCTCTAGCTTGTGGCTGCGACTGCTGCTACCACTCCCCCCTCCCCCTCCAGCTGCTACTTCTGCCAGTTCCAGAAACATTCTGGCCACTGCCTGTTCCCTTAGAAGGCCCTGGAACCTCTCTGTTGGACATACTGTACTGTAACAGTAACTGTACGTGTAAAATAGTAGTAGTATTAGGGTGCAATTTTACCCCCGAAACAATAATGAATGGATGTACTTATATATAACAGAACGTGAGCACCCTGAAATCTGTAGTATCAGGCAAAAATGTCACCCCCAATTACACAATTGAGGATTAAAGAATTAAGTTATATAAAAAATAATGTGAACACCCTAAAATCTGTAGTATCATGCTGCATTTTCACCCTAGAAACAAGAATGAATGGATTCACTTATATATAACAGAACTTGAGCACCCTAAAATCTGTAGTATTAGGCTGTAATTTCACCCCAATTACACAGTTAGGTATTCATGTATTTACTTATGTATAAAAGAACGTAAACAACGTAAACACAATAAAGGATTAAATACTTAAATTATGTAAAAAAAGAACATGAGCACCCTAAAATCTGTAGTATCAGGCTGCAAGTTCACCCCAGAATCACTGATGGATGGCTGTACTTATATATAACAGAACGTGAACACCATAAAATCTGTGGTATCAGGCTGCAAGTTCACCCTAGAATAAAGGATGAATTGCTGTACTTATATATAACAGAATGTGAGCACAGCATTATGGGTGATCCCTTGTTCCACGGCTTCTTAATTCCTCTTTCTAAGGCCTCATGCACACGACTGTTGTTTGATTCCGTGTCCGTTGAGCCGTTTTTCGTGCTTTTCTGCGGACCCATTGGTTTTCAATGGGCCGTGGAAAACTCGTCAAATGCACCGTTTGTCCTTCGCATCCGTGGTCCGTGATTATTGTCTGTCAAAAAAATATAACCTGTCCTATTCTTGTCCCTGAAAATCGGTTTGCGGACCCATTCAAGTCAATGAGACCGTGAAAAAATGTGGATGGCCATCCGTGTGTCATCCGCGTTCAGCGTCCGCATTTTTTTACAAATCCCTTGGCAGTCATTTGGCAAATTGTCAGCCTGTCTTTTGGTAATATCTTTTGGGTCATGTCCGCTAAAAAAAACGGAAGACACACGGAAACACAACGGAAGCAAAAACGGACACGGATCACGGAACAACAGAACCCCGTTTTGCGGACCGCAAAAAAATACTGTTGTGTGCATGAGGCCTAACATGTGCAGCAGCTACTTTAGAAAAAATCCAATTTGTTACCACAAAGCACGAGGAAATTTGACTTCGTGACGAATCAAATTATTCCTGAAATTCGGATCAATTTCCACTTTGCCAACTTCGACTTGCACAACTCTATCCAAATTAATTCCAATGAGAACTACAGTAGACACTAATGTTAATAAGGGTGTCCTAATATGCTAGAATGTTATCTCTGAATCTGATTGCAGTAACTCTTGCCAATTACCTGCCATCATCTGAAAGGAAATTCTACAGTTAAGATGAAAATAAGACAGTGTTTAATGTTATGTGAAAATATATGATACTCATATAGTTCATTGGAAAATAAATATTAACAGTGAAGCCGTTGAATCTTTATAGTGTGAGCAGCTTTATTAAGTTAAAAAACCCTGCTTATTCTCTAGGGAGGACTGATATGTTCATTATGTTGTCTGAACAACTGCCAATAGCCCCCTGCCCCCACATCCCTTCACAGTTTATTTAAGTGTAACACCCTACAGCTTTTTGGCATGTTGCCACTTGTAGTTTCACAGGTTACACAGAGAGTCACAGGTTACACAGAACAATTTCATGCATTACAATTTATGGCACTGGGACAAACTTAGGGCTTGTTCACAACACTAAGAAAATTACATTGTGCAATATTGTACGCTAGTGTTGATCGAGCACCAAAGTGCTCAGGTGCTCGAGTAGAACACCTCGGGATGTAGAGCACCTGAGCACAATGGAAGTCAATGGGAGATCCGAGCATTAAACCAGACACTCCCTGCTCTAAAGAGGGGAGGGTGTCTGGTTCATAGAAAAAGGTCAGAAATTGATGGAAACACCACTGAAATGGTTCAGGAATAGCATGTGGAGGATGTCTGGATGCATCTTGGACTCCCAGGTCGCTGCTGGGAACGATGTTGTCCGAGTAGTATGCTAATTTTACAGACTGACAATAATACACACAAAACTGAAGATAAAATCGATTTTATAGGAAAAATTGTTAGGAAACATTCTTTCCTGTATATTTACTTGGATATAAAGTGCAAGTGCTGCCAAAAAATTACAAGGAAGAGGCACTCCGATACAACCTGTATATCACATAAAGGAGGGCCTCATTCAATTGTGGTACAATTGTTCAGGTAGTGGGACTCCTACACTCATAAAGCCTATGCACTAAGTGAAAGGGCTGTCAAAAATTACAAGGAACCGGCACTCCAATACACCCTTTATTACACATTTACCAGTCCCTTACCGCTCGCCTTCATCATATTAAATGGTATATATGCTTGCAAGTATGTCACACATATGACATGTAGTTTTATTTCAGCCGCCTCTCGGCATGTTTTCCATAGGTCAATTATAGTCACTGGGCTGGAGCGTACCTCCGGCGGCACGTGTGCACTAACGGTAGGACGGATCCGGCAGCCTGCCAGAGAAGGCTGCTGCTAGTGTGAAACTAGCCTTAGGCTGTGCACACGTTACACAGGAGATGTAGCGCAGATAATGTTGCTGCCTGCAGGGGCCAAACAATTGCACGCTATTTAGCGCAGGTTGCGCAAAATATATATTGCTTCCAGATACAACAATGGTCCTTAAAAGGACTTTTGGGTCTCTAACAATTGCACGCAATTTAGCACAGGTTGCGCTAATATTATATATTGCTGCCAGATACAACAATAGTCCTTAAAAGGACTTTTGGGTCTCTACAATTGCACGCCATTTAGCGCAGGTTGCGCTATAAATATATATTGCTGCCAGACACAACAATAGTCCTTAAAAGGACTTTTGGGTCTCTAACACCAACCCTGCCTAACAAAAAATAAAATTAAATTCCTTACACTATCTGTCCCTTCTACAGACCAGCTCTCCCTGACTAAGACTGAGCTGAACCACGTGTTATCCGGTGCTTTATAGCACCTGATGACGCTTTCCGGCCAGCCAATCACTGTAATGCCAGTAACCAAAATGGATACGGCATTACAGTGAGTGGCAGTATTTACCTGCCCGTTTATTGGCGGCGTAGCAGCCAACAAATGTGCAGGGAGGAGACTTGAGCATCGCGATGCTCGAGCAAACACGGTATTCGTCCGAACACCGTGATGTGCCGAGCTTTGCGATGCTCGAGCCGAACTGGTGTTCGGCCAAGCATGCTCGCTCAACACTACTGTGCACCTGTAATAGGCTATATATCAGCTGAACCACACAGCTATAGATAAAAAACAAGCATATTTCTACACAGTGTGAGGGATCAGGATCAGGAAGGGGCAGTTTTAGTTTTATTTTACACATGCAATACAGAATGAGTCAAAGTCTGTTCAGGGAAAAACTGATGGTTTTGCATGCACGTTTAATAAGTTTTGTCTGTTATTGCGTTCTGTGTATCAGTTTTTTTCCACGCGGATGCAATTAGTTTTTGATACGTTTTTCACGTGACAAACAATGGTCATGTACACTGCTCGGCTATTTTCCGTGCTCCCATAGGAATGAATGGGGAGTGGCCGCACATGCGCGATGCGCCCTCCTTCATTTTACAGGCTCCGCTGTAAAGATAGGTGCGGTTCCCAGAGGTGGGACCTGCACCTATCAGATATCGGGAGAATATCCTAGCAATATGTCCCCAATGTCTGAGGTGAGACAACATCTTTTATATGGCTGACAATATATAGCTCCTTTGAGTGTCGAAAAGGCAGAAAGAATAGAACTGACTAAGGTCATGGTGGCATCTCTCTTGGTGCCCAGGGCAAGAGTTTCAGAATGCACTCCTGTGTCTGGTAGACAGACAGATAAATAGATAGATAGATAGATAGATAGATAGATAGAAGATACTGTAGGTATAGTGGATATAAAAAGTTCACATGCCACTATTAAAATATCAGAATTTCATCATGTAAAAAATTTAGACCAAGACAAATTATTTCAGCTTTATCTCCACCTTCTGTGTTACCCATAACCTGTACAATTCAATTGAAAACCAATCATTTAGAGGGGAAAATAAAAATAGCAAAACTAAAATAATGTGGTTGCATACGTGTGAACACCCTCTCATAATTGGGGATGGGGTTGTGTTCAGAATTAGCCAATTACATTTAAACTCATGTTAAATAGTAGCCAGTACACAGATGCCATTATTGAAAGTGATTCTAATTAACCCCATATAAATTTCAGCTGTTCTAGTGGGATTTTACTGAGATTTTCTTAGTTGCATTTTGCAATGATCTGTAAACAGTTAACAACACATCAAAGGGATCTCACAGGAAAAGGTTACAATTTTTACAAACATTTTTCCAAGGCATTAGATATACCATGGCATATAGTGAAGACGCTCATCAAGAAGTGGATTTAATTTGGCACAATAGTGACATTACCAAGAACTAGACGTCCCTCAAAAATTGACGAAAAGACAAGGAGAATATTCATCTGGAAGGCTGCCAAGAGGCCTACAGCAACATTAAAGATGCTGCTGGAATTTCTGGCAAGTTCTGGTTATGTACTGCATGTAACAACAATCTCCCGTATTCTTCATATGTCTGGGCTGTGGGATAGGGTGCCAGAAGAGAAGTCTTTTCTTACAAAGAAAAGCATCTAAGCCGAGCTATTTGTTGCCAAAACCTACATCATTTCCCCCAAAAGCATGTAGAAAAACGTGTTATGGTCTGATGAGACCAAGGTTGAACTTTTTGGCCATAATTCCAAAAAATATGTTTGTCTCAAAGCCAACACTGCTTATCATCAAAAACACCATAAGACAGTGAAGCATGGTGGCGGCAGAATTATGGGTTGGGGCTGTTTTTATGCCACTGGGGCTTTAGTCAAAGAGGAGGGAATTAAGAACAGTTCCAAATATCAGTCAATTTTGGAACAAAATCTTCAGGCCTCTGCTAAAAAGCTAAAGATG
This sequence comes from Bufotes viridis, assembly GCA_033119425.1. NCBI lineage: Eukaryota > Metazoa > Chordata > Amphibia > Anura > Bufonidae > Bufotes > Bufotes viridis. The sequence goes on along the minus strand of CM065593.1, from coordinate 269,696,284 downwards.
AAGAGGAATTTCACCTCTCAGCACAACAATGACGTAAAGCATATCCCCACATCAACAAAAGAATGACTTCACCAGAAGAAGATCACAGTTTTGGAATGGTCCTTTGAGAGCCCAGACCTGAATCCAAAAGAGTGGGCAAAGATTGCCAAGTCAAGATATGGCAGGCTGATATTTATACATCCACAATATCTTAGTTCTTTATTAATATTTTTGCACCCTAAAAGATTTCAGTTTGTTTTTCAGTTGCATTGAATAGATTACATGTGACATTAAAGGTAGAAAAAGTTCTGAAATGATTATTCTTGGTCTGATTTTTTTACATGACAAAACCTGGCATATTAACTCATGTATACATTGCTGTGGGGCTAAAAGGTGTGCAGAATTACCCCTGAGGAAGCCAGATTACTGGCAAAACATGTCAGTGACAGTTTTTAGAGGTCTAGACCTTAGGCCCCTTTCACACGGGTGAGTTTTCCGCGCGGGTGCAATGCATGAGGAGGACACATTGCACCCGCACTGAATCCGGACCCATTCATTTCTATAGGGCTGTGCACATGAGCGGTGATTTTTACGCATCACTTCTGCGTTGCATGAAAATTGCAGCATGCTCTATATTGTGTGTTTTTCATGCAACGCAGGCCCTATAGAAGTGAATGGGGCTGCGGGAAAATCGCAAGCATCTGCAAGCAAGTGCGGATGCAGTGCGATTTTCCCGCATGGTTGCTTAGCAACGGGACCAGATCTTTATTATTTTCCCTTTTAACATGGTTATAAAGGGAAATAATAGCATTCTTAATAAAGAATGCATAGTAAAAGGAAGAGGAAGGGGTTAAAAATAATAAAAGTTAACTTACCTTAGCCACTTGATCGCGTAGTTGCGATCTGTCCTCTCTTTCCCAGCATCAGCTAACAACTAAAGGACCTGTGATGACGTCACATCACATGGTCCATAACCATGGTAAGATGGACCATGTGATTGGACCATGTGATGTGACGTCATCACAGGTCCTTTAGTTGCTAGCTGATGCTGGGAAAGAGAGGACAGATCGCAACTACGCCATCAAGCGGCTAAGGTAAGTTAACTTTTATTATTTTTAACCCCTTCCTCTTCATTTTACTATGCATTCTTTATTAAGAATGCTATTATTTCCCCTTATAACCATGTTATAAGGGAAAATAATAAATTCTCCAGAATACCCGAAGCCGGACTTCAGCGATGAAGTCCGGCTTCGGGTCTGGGTACCAAACATGGCGATTTTTCTCACGCGTGTGCAAAACCCATTACAAACGTTTGCACCCGCGCGGAAAAATCGCGCATATTCCCGCAATGCACCCGCCTCTTATCCGGGCGTCAAACATGACGCCCGTGTGAAAGAGGCCTTAGTGTTTATATAATAAGCATATCAGTGACTACAAAGCACATTTATAGCAGTGATAGAAGGACTTTTGTGGGTAGTACACACCTTCTAGTCCCTCAGCAATGTAGACATGAGTCAATATGCACTAGTGCTAGCTGGTTGTAAGGCTGGAGTTGCTCACATTATTATTTTTTAAGATAAAGCAATAAAAGTTTTATTTTAGTATTTCTTCTTTTGATATCTGGGGCAAGTTTGATACCCAGCCTAGAGTGGCATTTATTAAAGTGGCATGGATTCGATTTACCTATACCCAGAAGGGGTCTTTTGGGTATTATTTAATTTATGATGAGGCACATGCCTCGGTATAAATTAGGAGCATCCTTCAGTAGTCTGTGAGCCTAGACTGAAATCTATGGCAACTCCGAGTTACCACACCTTAATATCTTAGTGACAACCTAAATGTCTCCCTAACCCTTATTTCAAGCCCAGATGAGTTTACCATAGACCCAGATGAGTTTACCAGAGATGAGTTTACCATGCTCTGCTACTAGTACATATGAGTTTTGTTGAGCGAACAGTTCGAAAATCGTTCGGGTCCGTACCGAATTTTGGGGTGTCCGTGACACGGACCCGAACCCGGACATTTTCAAAAAAGTTTGGGTTCGGGTCCGGTGTTCGTCGATTACTACCCGCTTTCTGAAGGGCTGCGCAGCAGCCAATCAGCTAGCGTTTTACTTCTTGCCCTAAGAGCCCATCACAGCCATGCCTACTAATGGCATGGCTGTGATTGGCCAAGTGCAGCATGTGACCCAGCCTCTATTTAAGCTGGAGTCACGTAGCGCCGCACGTCACACTGCTCTGACTAGTGTAGGCAGAGGATGCAGCTTCTGTGAGGGCGAGATAGGCAGGGATAAAGAAGTGATTGAATGATCTACCTTTCTACACCTGTGCAACAGAACAACTCAGCTGAGCTGTTCACTGAAAGTCACTATTTTGTTGAGACTGGCCAGAGCGATTTTTACTGGCACATGTAACTGGGCTGACCGGCGGTGGCCATTTTGGGACTTGTGGTGCGCCAGCACAAGCTGCCACAGAGTCTAAACCAAAGCTCCAAAGAAGTGTAAAATCTACACCTGTGAATCAGAACAACAGCGATTCAGCTGCTCAGTCAAAGTCTATTCTTTTTCTGGCTGGGCAGACCGTTTTCTGGCACATGTTACTGGGCTGATAGGCGGCGGCCATTTTGGGACTTGTGGTGCTACAGCAAAAGCTGCCACAACGTCCATTAATCTCATGTAATAGTCGATTTTGTCATAGATATACTACATCAGGGGTTTGGCTGTGCTTGTGTCACCCATACTAACTGCAAAGATATTTAATATATCAGTGGTGAAACTGAAAGTAACCCACTTGGATAGCAAATCCCATGAATGTGCTGTTCCAGCTAGGCTAGCCAGTGCCACTACAGCCAAGTCCAATACTGTCAGCCAGAAATATATTTTTTTTATGTGCCAGAAATATAAATTAGAAAAAGCTTTCACCGTAATAATAAAATTATTCTGGTGTTAGACCAGAAGAAGCACTCCTGTTGTAATTAATACTGTAAAAAGGCTTAGGCAATATTTCTCCCAGTGTGGGAAATTTATCTAGCTAAACTAGCATTTTAAAAATTCCGGTGTTCTGAAATACCAGCAGTCCTCTTGTAATTAATACCGCAAAAGGCATTATATCGTCCAGTGTTGTAATTTTGGTGAAAAAAGGCCAATTTAATCAATCTGGTGTTAGTTACACCAGAAACAGTAGGCCTCACGTTTTTACTCCTGTAAAAGGAATTAATACCATAAAAGGCATTACATTGTCCAGTGTTGTAATTTTGGTGAAAAAAGGGCCAATTTAATCAATCTGGTGTTTGTTAGACCAGAAACAGTAGGCCTCACTTTTTTACTCCTGTAAAAAGGAATTATATCTCCCCGTGTGGGAAGCTATGTACCAAAACTAGCATTTTAAAAATTCTGGTGTCCAATTAGCAGCAGTCTTCTTGTAATTAATACCGCAAAAAGGCATTATTGTCCAGTGTTGTAATTTTGGTGAAAAAAAAGGCCAATTTAATCAATCTGGTGTTTGTTAGACCAGAAACAGTAGGCCTCACGTTTGTACTCCTGTAAAAAGGAATTATATCTCCCGTGTGGGAATTTATGTACCAAAACTAGCATATTAAAAATTCTGGTGTCCAATTTGCAGCAGTTTTCTTGTAATTAATACCGGAAAAAGGAATTATATCTTCCAGTGTGGGAATTTATGTACACAAACTAGCATTTTAAAAATTCTGGTGTCCAATTAGCAGCAGTCTTCTTGTAATTAATACCGCAAAAGGCATTATTGTCCAGTGTTGTAATTTTGGTGAAAAAAAAGGCCAATTTAATCAATCTGGTGTTTGTTAGACCAGAAACAGTAGGCCTCACGTTTGTACTCCTGTAAAAAGGAATTATATCTCCTCGTGTGGGAATTTATGTACCAAAACTAGCATATTAAAAATTCTGGTGTCCAATTTGCAGCAGTTTTCTTGTAATTAATACCGGAAAAAGGAATTATATCTTCCAGTGTGGGAATTTATGTACACAAACTAGCATTTTAAAAATTCTGGTGTCCAATTTGCAGCAGTCTTCTTGTAATTAATACCGCAAAAGGCATTATTGTCCAGTGTTGTAATTTTGGTGAAAAAAGGCCAATTTAATCAATCTGGTGTTTGTTAGACCAGAAACAGTAGGCCTCACGTTTTTACTCCTGTAAAAGGAATTATATCTCCCGTGTGGAATCTATGTACCAAAACTAGCATTTTAAAAATTCTGGTGTCCAATTAGCAGCAATCTTCTTGTAATTAATACCGCAAAAAGGCATTATTGTCCAGTGTTGTAATTTTGGTGAAAAAAGGCCAATTTAATCAATCTGGTGTTTGTTAGACCAGAAACAGTAGGCCTCACGTTTTACTCCTGTAAAAGGAATTATATCTCCCGTGTGGGAATCTATGTACCAAAACTAGCATTTTAAAAATTCTGGTGTCCAATTAGCAGCAGTCTTCTTGTAATTAATACCGCAAAAGGCATTATTGTCCAGTGTTGTAATTTTGGTGAAAAAAGGCCAATTTAATCAATCTGGTGTTTGTTAGACCAGAAACAATAGGCCTCACGTTTTTACTCCTGTAAAAAGGAATTATATCTCCCCGTGTGGGAATCTATGTACCAAAACTAGCATTTTAAAAATTCTGGTGTCCAATTAGCAGCAGTCTTCTTGTAATTAATACCGCAAAAAGGCATTATTGTCCAGTGTTGTAATTTTGGTGAAAAAAAGGCCAATTTAATAAATCTGGTGTTTGTTAGACCAGAAACAGTAGGCCTCACGTTTTTACTCCTGTAAAAAGGAATTATATCTCCCCGTGTGGGAAGCTATGTACCAAAACTAGCATTTTAAAAATTCTGGTGTCCAATTAGCAGCAGTCTTCTTGTAATTAATACCGCAAAAAGGCATTATTGTCCAGCTTTGTAATTTTGGTGAAAAAAAGGCCAATTTAATCAATCTGGTGTTTGTTAGACCAGAAACAGTAGGCCTCACGTTTTTACTCCTGTAAAAAGGAATTATATCTCCCCGTGTGGGAATCTATGTACCAAAACTAGCATTTTAAAAATTCTGGTGTCCAATTAGCAGCAGTCTTCTTGTAATTAATACCGCAAAAAGGCATTATTGTCCAGTGTTGTAATTTTGGTGAAAAAAAGGCCAATTTAATCAATCTGGTGTTTGAGCCGCCAAGGATCACAGGGCATCATTTGTTGTGGCGGGGTATTGAACAACAGACCGACCATTGGTTGCTGCCGGTGGGCCTCAAGCCCGGCCTGGTGGTGTGCGATAATGGGCGAAATCTCGTGGCAGCTCTGGGACTAGCCGGTTTGACGCACATCCCTTGCCTGGCGCATGTGCTGAATTTGGTGGTGCAAAAGTTCATTCACAACTACCCAGACATGTCAGAGCTGCTGCATAAAGTGCGGGCCGTCTGTGCGCGCTTCCGGCGTTCACATCCTGCCGCTGCTCGCCTGTCAGCGCTACAACGGAACTTCGGCCTTCCCGCTCACCGCCTAATATGCGACGTGCCCACCCAGTGGAACTCCACCTTGCACATGCTGGAGAGACTGTGCGAGCAGCAGCAGGCCATAGTGGAGTTTCAGCTGCAGCACGCACGGGTCAGTCGCACTGCGGAACAGCACCACTTCACCACTAATGATTGGGCCTCCATGCAAGACCTGTGTGCCCTGTTGCGCTGTTTCGAGTACGCCACCAACATGGCCAGTGGCGATGCCACTGTTATCAGCGTGACAATACCAATTCTATGTCTCCTAGAGAAAACGCTTAGGGCGATGATGGAAGAGGAGGTGGGCCAGGGCCAGGAGGAGGAGGAGGAGGATGACGGGTCGTTTTTAGCACTTTCAGGCCAGTCTGTTAGAAGTGGCTCAGAGGGAGGTTTTTGCAACAGCAGAGGGCAGGTACAAATGTGGCCAGCCAGGGACCACTACTGGAGGACGAGGAGGATGAGGAGGAGGTGGAGGAGGATGAAGCAGGTTCACAGCGGGTGGCACCCAGCACAGCGCAGGCACATCCCTGGTGCGTGGCTGGGGGATACAGAGGATGATGACGATACGCCTCCCACAGAGGACAGCTTGTCCTTACCTCTGGGGAGCCTTGCACACATGAGCGATTACATGCTGCAGTGCCTGCGCAACGACAGCAGAGTTGCCCACATTTTAACGTTTGCTGACTACTGGGTGGCCACCCTGCTGGATCCACGGTACAAAGACAATGTGCCCACTTTACTTCCTGCACTGGAGCGTGATAGGAAGATGCGCGAGTACAAGCGCACACTGGTAGACGCGCTCCTGAGAGCATTCCCAACTGTCACAGGGGAACAGGTGGAAGGCCAAGACCAAGGCAGAGGAGGAGCTAGAGGTCGCCCACGTAGCAGTGTCACGGCCAGCTCCTCTGAGGGCAGGGTTAGCATGGCAGAAATGTGGAAAAGTTTTGTCTCCACGCCACAGCTAACTGCCCATTAAATGGTGGCCTTCTCCTGTGGTGGGTGATCTAAATGCCTGATTCTCTGCTGTGAAAACCTCTCTCCTCCGTCTGGGTGCAGGGGTCAAAGTCTCTCAAAGTGGCCTTCTCTTGTGCTGGGTGATGTGAAACTGATGCTTGTACCAGCTGACATGGGTGCAGGGGTCAAATTAACTAAATAGTGGCCTACTCCTGTGGTGGGTGATATGATGCCTGAATATGTGCTGTGGGGCCTCTCTCCTCTTTCTAGGTGCAGGGGTCAAAGTAACTAAAAGTGGCCTTCTCCTGTGCTGGATGGTATAAATGTAATGCTTGTGCTATCTGACATGTCTCCTCTGTCTGGGTGCTAAGGCCTAAGTCACTGAAAGTGGCCTTCTCCTGTGGTGGTTGATATGATGCCAGATTCTCTGCTATGGGACCTCTCTCCTTTGTCTGGATGCTGGGGTCGAAATAATAGTAAGCGACCTTCTCCATTGGTGGGTGATTTGAAGCCTGATTCTGTGCTATGGGACCTAACTCCAATTAATATTGGGTAATTTTATTTTATTTTATGTTAAGTCATCATTTCCCTATCTACATTTGTTTGCAGTGGATTTACCTACATTTTGCTGCCTTTTGCAGCCCTCTAGCCCTTTCAGGGAGTCTTTTACAGCCTTTTTAGTGCCCAAAAGTTCGGGTCCCCATAGAAGTCTTCTATGGGGTTCGGGTTCGGGATGAAGTTCGGGTTGAGTTCGGATCACGAACCCGGACATTTTCCGGAAGTTCGCCGAACCTCTCGAACCCGAACATCCAGGTGTTCGCTCATCTCTACATATGAGGTTTTACACTAATCTTGTCAGTTTAGGCTCATTTCCAATTGGAACATCGGGTAAACATTACATGAAAGATGTGTATTTATCTAATCTGAAATCGCCATAAACACTTTATAAATCAAAAAAGAAAAAAGCTCACATGGTTAAAGGATCACTGCAACTAAATTTCGCTTGGAGATACTTCACAATAGCTTTCTTGTATTCTGACACTGTAGATTAGAATTGCTTTAAATTAAGCATTTTTACTTAGCTTTATAATCCTTAATAAAACCATTAAGGATTCCTGAGTTGTGAGTATATACAAAGGATAATGCAATTGATTTTACTGTGTTGATTCTTTAAGGCTGATGGCCATATTGCAGAAAACATATGTAATCCTATTCTATATCATTTCAACTTCAACTACAATTTTATACTTGCATGGAAGAAAGCTAAGAGTCCAATAATTGCTCTCGAGACGGCAAATATTTTATGTGTAATGTGTTAGTACCCTCAGTTATGATAATTATTATATTGAAATATACACAGTAATTAGCAAATTACATAATGATATAGCCTATATGCTAAATATGTCTCTCTGGGGAAGACAATGGGCAAATATCATTTACACAGAAAATGAATACCAGACTTCAATATTTACCATAACCTGAGGTTTTTATGTCTTCATCATATCTTATTTGATTCATTTAGAGGTTTATGGGCAGAGAAACAAAAGTGCATTACCTAAAGAACAGTGCATCAACAGGCCATAATGAATAAATGCAAGGATTAAATGGCTGTTCCGGTTTTGTTATCTGGATGACCTATCCTCAAGATAGGTCATCAATATCATTTTGGTCTGACCCTTTTCAGCCCCATTGATCAGCTGTTTAGAGGGGCCACGGCACTCATGCGAGCACTGCTTCCTTTTCAACATGTACCTTCACTCCATAAACGTTGTAGTAGTGGTGCCATGTAATTACAGCTTCCTCTCCCATTCAGTTGAAGGGGACTGTAATCAGAAGGGTTAATTTCATGGCTTTAAGAGTTTCTCTCCCTTTAGCTAACAGATACTGGATACTGAAACTTGTTATCAGGTGTGCCTTGTACGGATGGCACTAGGCCACATACCAATCTGCTGAAGTTTAGATTATTCTCAGTTCTTCTGCACCTGTTTTCCAGGACTCTTAGGAGTCCCAAGTTTTGCAGTGGTGAGGTTTGCCAATACAGAAGTATAGGCAGACAAATGAGGAGACCAAGGGGGGTATAAAGCTTTCTGAGGTGCGCCATCAAGCAGCATTTGGACTCAGACGTCTGTTGGGTTCGCTACCGTCAAGGAACTTCAGAAATAACTCACAAGCACATCAAGGAATTCCAAATGTTCCTCATTAAAATGTGAGGTAAAGCTCATATTCATGTTGTTAGAATGATTAAGGTAGCTCACAAACTCGTGAAATGCCATATCATCGCCTGACCAGACGATAAATATATTGTCCACTTAACTAAGGAATAACTTGATGTGCTGGACATATAGATTTTGAACTGAAAAGATGAAGATGTCTTCAAACACACCAATAAATATTTTGGCGAAAACACATGCGACTGGCATGCCGCTTGCCATGCCCACCTTTTGATGGAACCACTTGCTGTGAAAGGTAAATGTATTACGGGTCAAGAATAATGTCAGTGCTTCCTAATAAATTCCATGAACTCCCCTCTCAGCCAGGTAACATACTTTGACAAAGGTTCTGTAACAGAGCCAATACCTGCCATGATGGGGCACCCTGGCAGGCACTCTGTGGACTTGTGTACCTTCTGAAGAAAGTACGAACACAGCAGGGGTGCTGGGAGTCTGACTTTTACCAATCTGAAACTGTTGGCCAATGGAAAGGTCATCAATTTCATGAAACCGAAATATCTCTTTAAGTTACAGTTTATTTAAGAAAACATAAAGTATCTCTTCATTGATATGACAATAGTTCACAAATGTAGAAGGAAGGGGACATGGCATGGCGGGATCCTGTAAAGGACATAGCAGCAGTTTTCAGTTGTTATTATCGACTACTGTGACTTTAATAAAAGGAATTCATTTTATTAGGACTACTGAAAAATGAGTGGTTGAACTTATTTATTACAGACAGCCATGTCCGATTCCAAGTTATTTACCTATCTTTACTTTCACATTATTCTCCTTTTCTCGGCTTCAATTGGCTATTTGGAATGGTACTGCCAAATAGCTTCACTAGCTCAAGCTAATGGGAGGGAAAGAGGCATGTAGCTTGCTGGACTCTCACCAACAGCATCTACAAACCATATTTCAAAACAGTTGGGATACTGTGTAACGTAAACAAAAACAGAATATAATTTGCAAATCTCATAGACCCATAATTTATTCACAAGAGAACACATATCGGATGTTGAAAGTGAGACATTTTACCATTTCATGAAAAAATTAATTAATTTAGACCTTGATGGCAGCAACGCCTCTCCAAAAAGTTGGGACAGAGCAACAAAAGGCAGGAAAAGTAAGGGTTACAAATAATTTATGAAAAATTTTCCTCAACATAAAATTGCAAAGACTTTGAATATCTCATCCTCTACAGTACAGATATCAAAAGATTCTGAGAATCTGGAAATATCCATGTGCACAAGGGACAAGGCTGACAATGTTGGATGCTAGTGATCTACGGGGCCTCAGACAGCACTGCATTAAAAATGGGCATGATTCTGTACTGGAAATCACTGCATGGGATCAGAAATAGAGTTGAGCGAACACCTGGAATTTCAGGTTCACCGGGTTCGACCAAACTTCACCGCAAAGTTCGAGTTTGGGATCCGAACTTGACCTGAACTTGACCCCGAACCCCATTGGGGACCTGAACTTTGGGGCACTAAAATGGCTCTAAAAAAGTCCTGGAAAGGGCTAGAGGGCTGGAAATTGAGGCAAAATGGGGGTAAGAGTAGTCAATAGGGACCTGAACTTTTGGGCACTAAAATGGCTCTAAAAAAGTCCTGGAAAGGGCTAGAGGGCTGGAAATTGAGGCAAAATGGGGGTAAGAGTAGGACAAGTGCCATGTAAACAAATTTGGATAGGGAAATAACTTAAAATAACATAAAATAAACATTCTAAACCTGAGCACAAGTGAGTGACAGGCATCTGCCACCCTGCAAACAGAGGATGAGGCAGCAACGCCACCACATCTTTCACCATCACCAAGCATCTCCATACTATCCCATGGAAGTGTTCAGCTGTCCATCTCCCAATTAGAAAAAGAAATAGAAAGAGGAAGTACCCCCCTACCCACCCACCATCCCTGGCCCTGAATGCCAGGATTTCAAAATTCCTGGTTCTTTGAAATGCTGTCATTCTGTCTGGTGGAGATGGATGGAGACTTTTAAAAAACTTATGGTGGTGGCTGTCCCACAGTACGTGGTTCCCAGCCACCAATACTTTTCAAGGCGAGACATCCCTTCCCTGCACAACCAAGTGGCGGACAAAATCAGGTGTGCACTGCGCTACGCCATCTGTGGCAAGGTCCACATAACCACCAATATGTGGACCGGTAAGCACGGGCAGGGAATTTATATCTCCCTAACAGCACACTGGGTAAATGTAGTAGCGGCTGGGCCAGAGGCGAATATAAGTTTTGTGCATGTCCTTCCGCCCCCGAGGATTGCAGGGCATTTCTTTTTGCCTCCTGTTGCCTCCTACTCCGCTTCCTCTACCACCTCCTTATCCGCTCAGCGTAACAGCCTCACCACCAACATCAGCACAGCCAGGGGGAAACGACAGCAGGCTGTTCTGAAAATCATCTGTTTGGGGGACAAACCCCACACCGCACAGGAGCTGTGGACGGGCATGGAACAACAGACCGATGAGTGGTTGGTGTCACTGAGACTCAAGCCTGGCCTGGTGGTGTGCGATAATGGACGAAATCTCGTAGCAGCTCTGCGCCTAGCCGGTTTGACACACATCCCTTGCCTGGCGCATGTGCTGAATTTGGTGGTGCAGAAATTTCTGAACACCTGACAGTGAAAATAAATTCCGTTAATCCAGCTCTTAGATTCTGGTGGGACAAATTTACTTTTATCGGTGCTCAAGGACCTGAGCCGCAGCTGTGACAAGCAAATAATTATATTAAATTTGTTGGTTAGATTGTTGGACAATCTATTTACAAACTATTTACAAATTTACTTATAAACATATTTAAATAACTATAAGACAGATAAACAAAATAAACAAACAAAACTATATACCTGCCTTACCCTTAACTTATAAGGCCAGTCATATACAAGTTGCTCGGAGGGTGGGTTCCTGCACCAACATAGGCCAGGTACACAATTGGCCAGCCAGGGCACAGTTCCGGAGTAGGAGGCGGAGAAGAAATTGTGTTCACAGCAGGGTAGCACCCAAAGCAGCTCACGGCCATCGCTTGAGCGTGGCTGGGGGGATACCGAGGACACAGATGATACACCTCCCACAGATGACAGCTTGTCGTTGCCTCTGGGCAGCTTGGCAAACATGAGTGACTACATGCTGCAGTGCCTGCAAATAGACCACCAAGTTGCCCATATTCTAACTTGTGCAGATTACTGGGTGGCCAGCCTGCTGGATCCCAGTTACAAGGACAACCTGCCATCTTTATTTCCGTCACTGAAGTGTGATCGGAAGAAGCCAACGCTGGTAGACGCGCTGCTGATGCTATTCACACCTGACACCGGGGGCTCAGTAGAAGCACAAGGCTAAAGCAGAGGAGGAGGAGGAATAAGTCGCCAACGCAGCTGCGTCACCGCCCGCACCTCAGAAGGCAGGGTTAGCATGGCCGAATTGTGGAAAAGCTTTGTCACCATGCCACAACAACCAGCACCACCAGTAGATATGGAACGTCTTAGCAAGAGGCAGCATTTCCGCAAAATTGTGGAATAGTATCTGTGTACACGCCTACACGTACTGACTGATGGGCCTGCCCAGGGTCGTAGCTACAGGGGAAGCAGGGAAAGCAGCTGCTTATGGGCCCTGACCAAGAAGGGGCCCATCCAAGAGGAGGAGGACTAAAAGACTTTGTCAGGGCCCCCTCAACAGTATTATACAATGAAATTATATAAAGTGACAGTATAGACAGTGTTAAAAACAGATGGAACAGCTGCCGGGCCTGGTCTGAGAGAGCGATCTTTAGTAGCCACAGGAATGAGGGCAGCATGAAAGTAAGGGGTTGCGAAAAAATTACTGGGGGAGGAGGGCCCCATTCAAAAATTTGCTGTTGGGCCCAGTCATTTCTAGCTATGCCACTGGGTCTGCCGCATTCAACTTCGGGATCTCCAAATTGGGGACATGGATACTGGCCTCACCCAACCATTGTTATACTACAGCGCACTTACTCTTTGTTTTCTTTTTTATATTTCCCAATGTTTTTGGGTCTACCCCAATTTATAAAAAAATAAGCCAAAAAAGGCTTTATGTCAGGCAACAATGTAACCGCCAATTGTAATGAACTAAGTTCCCTGTCTGTTATGCAGTACAGGGGTACTTTGAAAAAAAGAAGGAGTACAGATCAGCCAACAAGCTGAACGCCAGCTAATTTACAGCATATATTTCCCAGTCAGGTATGTAGGGCAGGGGTAGTTTGAAAGAAAAAAGGGGTCATGGAGCGTCCCTGTCATCAGGCATCTATTTGCCACGCTAAAGGATTATTTTAAAAGTGTATAGAAGCCACAAGGGGCCCCCACGTTGCAGATTTATCATGGAGACATCATGGAGATTTTACAGCATATAACTACAGCACCCAACAATGTAAACCCCGCCAAATTTACAGAATATAATTCCCAGTCAGGTATGCAATGCAGGAGTACTTTGAATGAAAGAAGGGGTACAGATCACCTAACAATCTGAAGGCCCCCTAATTTATTGAATATATTTCCAAGTCAGGTATGCAGTGCAGGGGTACTTTATGGCCCAAGAATGTAATAGATGATTTTTTGAAATTTACCTCCCTGTCACCTATGCAGAGCAGGGGTTTGTATACGGCAAAACTGGCAAAAAAACTGTTTTTTCAGCGTTGTATGCAAACGTGCTCTGTGGCACAACAGTACGGGTTTATTAACCCAACTACAGAAATGCATTTTTTTACTGTAAAATTTTAAAACAGTTTTTTCTGCATTGTATGCAAACGTGCTCTGTGGCACAACAGTACGGGTTTATTAACCCAACTACAGAAATGCAGTTTTTCACCGTAAAATTTTAAAACAGTTTTTTTCTGCATTGTATGCAAACGTGCTCTGTGGCACAACAGTACAGGTTTATTAACCCAACTACAGAAATGCAGTTTTTCACAGTAAAATTTTAAAACATTTTTTTCTGCATTGTATGCAAACGTGCTCTGTGGCACAACAGTACGGGTTTATTAACCCAACTACAGAAATGCAGTTTTTCACCGTAAAATTTTAAAACAGTTTTTTCCTGAGTTGTATGCAAACGTGCTCTGTGGCACAACAGTACGGGTTTATTACAGTAACTACAGAAATGCACTATGTCACCGCACAATTTTAAAATGGGTTTTTCAGCGGTGTATGCAAACGTGCTCTGTGCTACGATAGTAAGGGTTTATTCCCCCAACTACAGAAATGCACTATGTCACCCCAAAATTATAAAATAGGTAATGTAGGGGGACTTGACCTGCCAGAAAAAAGGAATTTTTCCTCCACTGAGCTACCAAAAAATAATTAGACTGATGTCCCTGGCTGGCTGGCACACATGCACGTCACATGCAGTTCCAAGGACACTGCAGTTGCTAAAATGGCTGCCGACCCCCACCTCAGTAACAGATGGATTAAAAATTATTTTGCAGTATCTCTGGGCTCAGGGCTGGGTACAAATATGTAGCATCCTTAATAATTGCTGTAGTTCAACAGATTTCTTCCCTAATCTCTCCGTCACAGAAGTGGCAGCATCCTATTCCTATACTGAAAAGAGCAGAGTGACATGCGGCGCTACGTTACTCCAGCTTAAATAGAGGCTGGGTCACATGCTGCACTTAGCCAATCACAGCCATGCCAATAGTAGGCATGGCTGTGATGGTTTCTTAGGGCAAAGTAGTGAAACACTTGTTGATTGGCTGCCCTCCAGCCTTTCAAAAAGCGGGAAGAAATTGCCGAACAACGAACCCGAACCCAAACTTTTACGGAAATGTTCGGGTTCGTATCCGGGTGCAAAAAACCGTAATATTCGGTACGAACCCGAACTTTACAGTTCGGGTTCACTTAACCCTAACCAGAAACACTTCCAGAAACCATTGTCTGGGAACACAGTTCGCCATACAATCAGTAAATGCAAGTTAAAGCTGTATCATGCAAAAAAGAAGCTATATGTTGACATGACCCAGAAACACCGCCATCTTCTCTGAGCTAAAGCTCATTTAACCTCTTCCCCAGGAGAGCTTTCGCTCTTCTGGCCAGGCCATTTTTTGCAAATCTGACATGTGTCACTTTATGTGGTAAAAGCTTTAAATAGCTTACTTATCCAAGCAATTCTGAGATTGTTCTCTCGTGACATATTGTACTTCATGATAGTCATAAATTTGAGTCAATATATTTCATCTTTATTTGTGAAAAAATCCCAAATTTACAAAAGAATTTGAAAATTCCCAAATTTTCAAATTTCAATTTCTCTAATAGATAGTGATACCTCAAATAATATTTATTACTTTACATTTCCCATATATCTACTTCATGTTTGGATCATTTTGAAAATGACATTTATTTTTTGGGGATGCTAGAAGGCTTAAAAGTTTAGAAGCAAATCTTGAAATCTTTCAGAAAATTTCAAAAACCCACTTTTTAAGGACCAGTTAAGGTCTGTAGTCACTTTGTGGGGCTTACATAATAGAAAGCACCCAAAACTTACCCCATTTTAGAAACTACACCCCTCAAGGTATTCACAACTGATTTTAGAAACTTTGTTAACCCCTTAGGTTTTCCACAAGAATTAATGGAAAATGGAGATGAAATTTCTGAATTTCACTTTTTTGGCAGATTTTAAATTTTAATAAATTTTTTCCAGTAACAAAGCAAGGGTTAACAGCCAAGCAAAACTCAATATTTATTACCCTGATTCTGCGGTTTACAGAAACACCCCACATGTGGTCGTAAACTGCTGTATGGCCACACGGCAGGGCTCAGAATGAAAGGAACGCCATATGGTTTTTGTAAGGCAGATTTAGCTGAACTGGTTTTTAGATGCCATGTCCCATTTGAAGCCCCCCTGATGCACCCCTACAGTAAAAACTCAAAAAAGTTACCACATTTTGGAAACTACGGGATAAGGTGTCAGTTTTATGGGTACTATTTTGGGGTACATATGATTTTCAAATGCTCTATATTACATTTTTTGTGAGGCAAGGTAACCAAAAGATGGATGTTTTGGCACCGTTTTTATTTTTAATGTTTTACAACATTCATCTGACAGGGTAGATCATGTGCTATTTTTATAGAGCAGGTTGTTACGGAAGCAATGATATCAAATATGTCTACTTTCTATGTTTGTTTGTTTCAGTTTTACATAATAAAACTTTTTTTTATTATGTTTTTGTGTCTCTATTTTCTGAAAGCCCTATTTTTTTATTTTTCTGCGATCGTCTTGTGCAGGGGCTCATTTTTTTGCAGGAAGAGTTGACGTTTTTATTGGTACCATTTTTGGGTAGATATAATTTTTTTCATAATTCATTATTACACTTTATAGGGCAAGGTGACCAAAAAATTGGTTGTTTTGGCACAGTTTATATTTATTTATCTTTACAGAGTTTACCTTAGGGGTTAGGTCATGTGACTTTTTTGTAGAGCAGATCGTTACGGATGTGGCAATACGTAATATGTCTACTTTTTCTTATTTATTTAAGTTTTACACAATAATAGCATTTTTGAAACTGAAAGAATGATGTTTTAGTGACTCCATAGTCTGAGAGCCATAGCTTTTTTATTTTTTGACCGATTGTCTTATGTAGGGTATCATTTTTTGCGGAATGAGGTGACGGTTTGTTGTTACATGCCTTTTTGATCACTTGATGTTGCAATTTTTGTGATGTAAGGTGACAAAAATGTCTTTTTTTGACACAGTTTTTATTTTTTTGCAGTGTTCACCTGGGGGGGTTCGATCATGTAATATTTTTATAGAGCTGGTTGTTACAGATGCGGCGACACCTAATATGTATACTTATTTTTATTTATTTAACTTTAGCACAATAATAGCAGTTTTAAAAGAAAAAAATGATGTTTTAGTATCTCCATGTTCTGAGAGCTATGTTTTTTTTTTATTTTTTTAGCGACTTTCTTATGTAGGGGCTAATTTTTTGTGGGATAAGTTGACGGTCTTATTGATACCATTTTGTGGGACATATGCCTTTTTGATCATTTGGTGTTGCACTTTTTATGATGTAAGGTGACAAAAAAAGCTTTTTTCAGCGTTTTTTTAATTTATTTTTATGGTGTTTATCGTACAGGGTGCATCATGTGATATATTTATAGAGCCGGTCATTACAGACGCGGCAATACCTAATGTGTGTGGGTTTCGGGTTTTTTCGTTTTTTTTATTAAAAAATAAGGGGAAGGGGGGGTATTTTTCTTTTTTTACTTAAAAACTTTTTTATTAAAAACACTTTTTTTTTCTTTTTTTTCTTTACTTTATTTCTTACTTTCACTTTTGGGGGTCTGATCCCCTCTGCAATGCATTACAATTCATCTGTATTGTAATGCATTGCCTGTTCATGTCCTACAGTGAGTAGTACATTAACAGGTTGCCTAGGAGACCCAGCGTGAGGTTAGATCTCCTGGGCACCTGTGGAAGGCAGGTCCCGATGCCATGCAAGGCATTGGGCAGCCTGTGCATGGCATCGGGCTGCCTTCTCAAACATCGAGTCCCAGCCACAGGAGCTCGGGGACTCAATACACTGACTCACCCGACACACCGCTCCAGTGCCCGCCCGATCACCATGATGTACTATTACGTAAAATTGCGGGAACGCAGTGACTTCTATGACATAATAGTACGTCATGCGTCAGGAAGGGGTTAAAATCATCAGTCAAAACCAAAAACTGTTCTGTGGTCAAATTTGTAATAGTTTTTGGAAACAACGGACACTGTGTTTTGCAGACTCAAGAGGAGAGGGACCATCCAGCTTGTTAACAGCATGCAGTTTGAAAGTCTGCAATCCAGTGTGCAATCCAGAAATGCAAGTTAAAGCTGTATCATACAAAGAAAAAGCCATATATCAACATGATCCAGAAACACTGCAGTCTTCTCTGATCCAGCTCATTTAAAGTGGAAAACTGTTCTGTGGTCAAATAAATCAAAATTTGAAATTCTTTTTGGAAACCATGGACACAGTGTTCTATGGACTCAAGAGGAGAGGGATCATCCAGCTTGTTAGTGCACAGTATATGGAGATATATATATATATATATATATATATATACATAAATATATTCTAACTGCTGTAAAACTATTCCCCCAATCACGGGTGACCCCAGCCCCCAGCTCACTAATCCTCCTGCAGGCGCAATTATGTCCAGTTGCAGGGGGGAACAAAAAACAGAGGGTCAAAGAGATCCTCTGCCTTTTGACAAAACACCTCCGGCAAGGCCAGAGATGTTTTGCATATGCCGCATACCTCCAGCGCCAGAGATACGCGGGCACTTCAAAGACTGGAGGATCAAAGCAAACCTCCACCTAGAAGCGCCGGTATGCACAGGCTGGTGCGGTGACGTCATATCACTGTGCCAGCCCACGTGGACGCCTGCAGCACTGGCTGCTCAGGAGCAAGCGCCGCCAGATTTAAATAGTCCGCCGGTGGAGCGCTCATCAGTTGAGCCAAGCAGCTCCAAGCAAGAATCATCCCCTGGAAGACGAGCATCTACAAGCGGGAATTAACCCCTGAATAACGAGCCTATGTGAGGATCATCCCCTAGGAACGAGCATTAACCCCTGGAGAATCCTGGGTGGCTGAGTGACCCTTTCCCTACCCCCCTAGATCAACAAGCAATATATTATTAACCCCTTCACTGCCCTGCATTGCCCTGCAATATATTATTAACCCCTTCACTGCTTCCTTGCCTACACCCTGCCCTGTAGTGCCCTGCAATATTTCCTGCTTTTACCCCTACCTTGCCATAACCTTGTGTTAACCCCTTTTTATTGCGTAGGGACAGTTCATAGTCAGGTGGGTGGGTGCTGCTATTAGTAGGTGTGTAAGTGTATAGTTAGATAGAGTTTGGGGTAGAATTGTAAACTGTGTTGTGTTAGCGTAGTTAGCTGTGTTATAGTGCTGTTAGTGTATTACCGTGTGCGTCTATATGTATATATATTTATATAACTAGTGTTGAGCAAGCATGCTCGGCCGAACACCAGTTTCGCTCGAGCATCGCTATGCTCGGCACATGGCAGTATTCGGCCGAGTACCGCATGTGCTCGAGCGCAATGTTTGAGTCTCCTCTCCACACGTTTCTTGGCTGCTACGTAGCCAATAAACGTGCAGGGAGGTACCGGCACGCACTGCAATGCCATAGCTATGGCACCCGATGACACATGTTCAGCTCAGTATTAGTCAGAGAGAGCTGAGTATAGGAAGGGACAGACAGTGTAGGGAGTGTTATTGGAAGATTTTTATTAGAAAAACTTTTCAGAGACCCAAAAGTCATTTTAAGGACTATTGTGTGTGACAGCAGCAATATATATATTAGCGCATCCTGCGCTAAATAGCTTCTAATAGGCTGATGCGGACAGTTAAATTATCTGCGCCGCATCTCCTGTGTAAAGTGTGCGCATCCAAAAAATATCAGTGACATCCAGTGTACTTTTTCTGTAGGCGGTGTCCACTGGGGACAGTTAAATTAGATGCGCCACATCTGCAGTGTAACATGTGCGCTGAAAAAATGTATCTGTGAAATACAGTGTTCATTTTCAATAGACGGTGTCCGCTTCTGGCAGTGACATTACCAGGGGTACATCTCCAGTGTACCGTGTGCATTTAAAAAATGTATCTGTGACATACAGTGTACTTTGTCAATAGACAGTGTCCGCTTCTGACAGTAACATTATCAGGGGGATATATCTCCAGTGTAACGTGTGCATTTAACAAATTTATAAGTGACATACAGTGTACTTTGTCAATACACGGTGTCCGCTTCTAACAGTGACATTACCAGGGGGATATCTCCAGTGTAACGTGTGCGCATAGAATTTTTATCTGTGACATACAGTGTACTTTTTCCGTAGATGCTGCGAACAGTGAAATTACCTGTGGTAGCCCTTCTGTATAACGTTTCCTCATCCCAAGTATCTGTGACATTCCCTGTAATTTTTTATTAGCCGCTGGTGACAGCATTGACATTATCTGCGGGATATCTCCTGTGTGACGTTTCCACATCCCAAATACCTTTTTACTTTTTTTTGCGCATACACTTCTAAAACCTACGCTACTGTAGGAGTGACATATTTTCAAGCATATATAACATTTAAAATAAGGTAGGCGAGCAGTAAGGGACGGGGAAGAGGCCTTGACCCTGGGCACGTTGAAACTGTGCCTGCTGCCAGAGCACAAGAAATACAATCATCCACAATACCTCACTTCATGTCCCAGTTTGTAGGGAGGCGGAGGACACCACTCTTGAAGTCAGACCTGTGCGACAAGATGGTCGGTTAGAATGCAGAAGATAATGCTTCCAGTCGGTTAACCCCTTAGGGGCCAGGCTCATTTTTACCCTAAGGACCAGGCCATTTTTTGCAAATCTGACCAGTGTCACTTTATGTGTGAATAACTTTAAAATGCTTTTACTTATCCAGGCTATTCTAAGATTGTTTTTTCGTCATATATTGTACTTCATGACACTGGTAAAATTAAGTAAAAAAATTCGAAAATTTAGAAAAATTAGCAAATTTCCAAGTTTTAATTTCTCTACTTCTATAATACATAGCAATACCTCCAAAAAAAAGTTATTAATTTACATTCCCCATATGTCTACTTCGTGTATGGATCATTTTGGGAATGCCATTTTTTTGGGGGGGGACGTTACAAGGTTTAGAAGTTTAGAAGGAAATCTTGAAAATGTTCAGACATTTTAAAAAAAACACTTTTTAGGAACCAGTTCAGGTCTGAGGTCACTTTGTGAGGATTACATAATAGAAACCACCCAAAAATTACCCCATCCTAGAAACTACACCCCTCAAGGTATTCAAAACTGATTTTACAAATGTCGTTAACCCTTTAGGTGTTCCACAAGAATTAATGGCAAATGGAGATAAAATTTCATAATGTCAAATTTTTATTTTCATTTAAATCCATTTTTTCAATTAACCAGGCAAGGGTTAACAGCCAAATAAAACTCAATATTTATTGCCCTGATTCTGTAGTTTATAGAAAAACCCCATATGTGGTCGTAAACTACTGTACAGGCACACAGCAGGGCATAGAGGGAAAGGAACGCCATTTGGTTTTTGGAAGGCAGATTTTGCCGGACTGATTTTCAGACACCATGTCCCATTTGAAGCCCCCCTGATGCATCTCTAGAGTAGAAACTCCAAAAAAACTGACTCCATCTAAGAAAGTACACCCCTCAAGGTATTCAAAACTGATTTTTCAAACATCGTTAACGCTTTAGGTGTTCCACAAGAGTTAATGGCAAATGGATTTTTTGGCAAATTTTTCATTTTAATCAATTTTTTCCAGTAACAAAGCAAGGGTTAACAGCCAAACAAAACTTAATATTTATTGCCCTGATTCTGTAGTTTGCAGAAACACCCCATATGTGGTCGTAAACTGCTGTATGGCCAAACGGCAGGGCTCAGAAGGAAAGGAACGCCATATTGTTTTTGGAAGGCAGATTCTGCTGAACTGGTTTTTAGACACCATGTCCCATTTGAAGCCCCCCTGATGCACCCCTAGAGTAGAAACTCCAAAAAGTGACTCCATCTAAGAAAGTACAGTATTTTTTAGTGTCTCCACATTCTGAAGACCATATTTTTTTATTTTATTTTTTGGGCGACTGTCTTACGTAGGGGCTCATTTTTTGCGGGATGAGATTATGGTTTGATTGGCACTATTTTGGTGTGCATATTACATTTTGGTTGCTTGCTATTACACTTTTTGTGATGTAAGGTGACAAAAATGGCTTTTGACACGGTATTTATATATTTTTTTGTGCTGTGTTCACCTGAGAGGTTAGGTCATGTGTTATTTTTATAGAGAAGGTTGTTACGGATGCGGCGATACCAATATGTATACTTTTTATTTATTTAAATTTTACACAATAATATAATTTTAGAAACAAAAAAAAATCATGTTTTAATGTCTCCATAGCCTGAGAGCCATATTTTTTAATGTTTTTGGGCGATTGTCCTATGTGGGGTGTCTTTTTTTGCGGGATGAGATGACGGTTTGATTGGCACTATTTTTGGGTGCATATAACTTTTTGATCACTTGGTATTTAACTTTTTGTGATGTAAGGTGACAAAAAAATGCTTTTTTTACACCATTATTTTGTTTTGTTTTTTACGGTATTTACCTGAGGGGTTAGGTCATGTGATATTTTTATAGAGCAGGTTGTTATGGATGCGGCGATACCTAATATGTGTAGTGTATTTTATTTTTTTAATTTTTATTCAGTGATATGTGGTTTTTTTCCCCCCTATTTTTACATTTTTTGGACCCAGGCACACTTGGTTCTTGAAGATCCAGTGGGTCGGATGTTTGTATAATACAGTACAGTACACTACACTACATAGTGTACTGTACTGTATTTTATACTTTACACTTAGTCTAATCAGACTTCTGCCTTTAGCAGGAGTCTGATCAGACTTACCATCACTATGGCAAGCACGACGCATCTGAAGGCGTCCTGTTGCCATGGTGACCATCACCCACTGCCAGAACAGAGCAGCGGGTGATGGGGAGGGAGAGGGGCCCCATTCCTCTGTGCTCCCATCAAGAATCGGGGGCTGCAAGGGCACAGCACCCCCCATGGGTGAGGGAGGGTGCTCCCTTCCTGTTAACCCCTTCCATACAGAGGTCCGTACAGATCGTGGCATGGAAGGGGTTAAACTGCTGACATCTGCACCAGCACAGATGTCAGCAGTTTTTAGCAGAGTGTCAGAGAGGAGGTGGGTGGTGGATTGCGATCATGCCCACCGCACCGCCCGCCTCCCGCACTGCCATTGCCGCCCGCGGGGTTAAATTGACAAGTTTAGGCATTTTTTAAGTCTCTGTCAGAGACTGGCTAAAGCACTGAAAACCACAGATCTCAATTGGCTTGCAGCAATCGCCGATACTGATGGGGTCACAGGACCCCCCTAGGCATTGTAACAAGGTACCTGAATGATTTCAGCAGGTACCTTGTTCTGATCACCGCCGGCTGAGCAGCAGTGATCGGTAGTACACATGACGTACCGGTCTGTCATGTGTCCTTAAGTACCAGGACACCATAACGTCCCGTTACGTCATGTGTCCCCAACAGGTTAAGCACCACCCTGTCTTCCACCAAGTCCAGTCTCAGTAGTAAACAGTCTGTTCAACACAATCCTGACCCTGATCCTCCTTACTCCCACTATGGAGAGTCTGGGCAAACAAGTGTTCCCACACTCGGATATTCCGAGGACCTATTTTCATCGCCATTCCTTCATTTGGCCCTCTCGCCAAGCACGCTTGAAGAGGGGCAGATCTTGTGCACTGATTCCCAACCTCTTGAGCATCCACAGTCACAAGAAGATGACGGTGGGAACGGCAATTTCTGTTTAATAAGTTGGATGATAATGAGACACAGTTGCCAATAAGTCAACGGCAATTACTATCTCAAGAGTTTGATGAAGAGGCTGACACTGAGGTTGTGGTTAGGTCAACAAGTCAGGAGGATGAGCAGAGTGAGGAATTGAAAGAGGAGGTGGACGATGAAGTCACCGACTCAACCTGGGAAGGTGGAGAGTCGAGCGAGGACAGCAGTACAGAGGGGACGGGATCTGCAGCACCACAACAGGCTGGAAGAGGCAGTGGGGTGGCAAAAGAGAGAAGGCAGGCCACACCAAACAGGCCCACAACTGTTCCACGGAGCACCCCTTGCGGAAATCTCCCTTGCCAAAGGGTAGGTATTCGGCAGTATGGCGCTTTTTTGAGGAAAGTGCGGACAACGAAAGAATAGTAGTTTGCAACCTGTGCCGTATCAAAATGAGCCAGGGCGTCAACACTAGCAACCTCCCCACCACCAGCATGATATGCCACATGGCATCCAAGCACCCAAATAAGTTGGACGAATGCCTGGCTCCACAATCTGTGTCTGCGGGGCACACCACTGCCTCCTCTTCCCCTATGTTACGTGCTGGCCAATCCCCTGTCGAAGGCGCAGGCCCGGATGCCTCCCGCCCTGCAACTGGACCTTTGCAAGCACCATCGGTGACCAAATCCACTTCCGTATCCCAGCATAGCGTCCAAATGTTCTTACCCCAGGCCTTTGAACACAAGCACAAAATCCCAGCCACCCACCCACAGGCCATAGCACTAAATGCGCAGCTTTCCAAATTACTGGCCCTGGAAATGTTGCCATTTAGGCTTGTGGACACTGAGGCCTTCCGCAGCCTGATGTCAGCGACCGTCCCACGTTATGCAGTCCCCAGCCACCACTATTTTTCAAGGTGTGTCGTGCCCGCCTTATACAAACATTTGTCCCGTAACATCACACGTGCCCTGACCAACACAGTTACTAGGAAGGTTCACTTAACCACGGACACATGGAGAAGTGCATTCAGCCAGGGATGCTACATTTTCCTGAAGTCACACTTAGTGAACGTTGTGGAGGCCGGGAGCGAGTAGTACCCTGGGATGGCACAGTTGCTACTGATGCCGATCAGGGTTTCCGCCAGCACCTACGTTAGTGGCTCCAACTTCCACTTCTCCTCCTCCGCCTCCTCCTCCACTTCCACCTCTGAGCTCGGCAAGCTCACACTCATCCCATGCCTAGCCCATGTCTTAAACTTAGTGGTTCAGCGGTTTCTCAAAACCTACCCCAATTTGCCTGAGCTACTGGTGAAGGTGTGCCGCGTGTGTGCACATTTCTGCAAGTCATCGACAGCTTCAGCCGGTCTATCAACGCTGCAGCAGTGCTTGAAATTGCCAGCTCATTCGCTGTTGTGCGAAGTGAGCAAGCGCTGGAACTCGACATTCCACATATTGGCCAGGCTTTGTGGGCAGCAGAGTGCAGTGGTGGAATACCAGCTGCAATATGGTCGTTACCTTTCCAGTCAGCTTCCGCTATTCACAAGTGAGGAGTGGGCATGTATGTCTGACCTCTGTGAGGTTTTAAGAAACTTTGAGGAATCAACACAGATGGTAAGCGGCAATAACGCTGTTATCAGCGTAACCATCCCACTTCTGTGTCTACTCAAATGCTCGCTGCTCAGACGACACTTTGCATGTGGAAGAACGTCTTCTCAGCACGAATTGGATGATGAAGAGGAGGAGCAGGAGATGGTTGCCTCCGCTACAGAGGGTAGTACCCATGGAAGTTTAATTCCATCTGGTCAGCGTGGGTGGGCAGAAGAGAAGGAAGAGGATGAGGAGATTGAGAGTCATCCTCCTGATGACATCAGCGAACTCTTGCCTGTTGGTAGTGACTTCATGTTAGGCTGCCTTCCCAGCGATCTGCGCGTTATACACATTTTAGACAACACAGATTACTGGTTGTTCACGCTTCTCGACCCCCGCTACAAAGAGAACTTCTCATCTCTCATTCCTCTGGTGGAGAGGACGAGCAAAACGGTGCAAGGACGAGCAAAACGGTGCAATAGCAGAAGGTCTTTGTTGAAAAATTGCTCTAAAAATTTCCATCTGACAATGCTGGCGGCAGAGTCAGTAGTTCCTTGGGCAACAAAGGAGAAGAGACAAGGGGAACACACAGCAGTTCCAACAAAGGCAGGGCAACACTCTCCAAAGCCTGGGACAGTTTCATGACACCCTGCCAGCATCCTCACCCTGATGCGTGGCCTACTGTCACAAGGAGGGGAACATTTTGGAAGATGGTGAAGGAGTACATAGCAAACAGTGTCAGCGTCCTCAATGATTCCTCAGTGCCTTACATCTACTGGGTGTCCAAGCTAGACATGTGGCACGAACTGGCACTCTATGCCTTGGAGGTGCTGGCCTGCCCTGCTGCCAGCGTTTTGTCTGAGCGGATATTTAGTGCTGTTGGTGGCATTATAACAGATAAGCGTATCCGCCTTTCAACTGAAAATGCTGACAGGTTGAGTATAAAAATGAACAAGGCCTGGATT
The DNA here is from genome assembly GCA_033119425.1 of Bufotes viridis. Lineage (NCBI taxonomy): Eukaryota > Metazoa > Chordata > Amphibia > Anura > Bufonidae > Bufotes > Bufotes viridis. The sequence goes on along the minus strand of CM065593.1, from coordinate 269,670,743 downwards.
GCCCCTGACTTCTCGACTCCACCAGAGGAAATCTGATGATGTTTATAATGTACTGAATACACTGTATTCCCATGCACCCCTTCCACCACAAAAAAGGGTATATGGTTGAATCTTCCCTTTCTCATCCTCCTCCTCCTCTTCCATCATATCAACATGCTTATTTGTCACATATTATACCCTCGCATATATGCCCTCGTATATAATGTTTTACAGGGTCAGCTCACCTGCAGGCCCTCGCATATAATCATTTAGAGGGTCAGCTCAGCAGCAGGCCCTCAACCATAATTTTTTCGTTGGTCACCTCAGCTACAGACCCTCACCCCTAATGTTTTAGAGGGTCAGCTCAGTAGCAGGCCCTCACCCCTAATGTTTTAAATGCTCAGATCAGCAGGCCCTTTCTCCAAATGTTTTTGAGGGTCACCAGCAGGCCATCAATCATAATTTTTAAAGGGTTTGTATGATGCCCTCCTTTATGTGTAACAAAGGGTTATTGGAGTGCCGGTTCCTTGTACTTTTTGGCAGCCCTTTTACTTAGTGCATAGGCTTTATGAGTGTAGAAGTCCCACTACATGAACAATTGTACCACGATGTGAATGAGGCACTCCTATATGTGATATACAGGTTGTATCGGAGTGCCTCTTGCTTGTAATTTTTGGCAGCACTTGCACTTTATATAAAAGTAAATATACAGGAAAGAATGTTTCCTAACAATTTTTCCTCTACAATCGATCTTATCTTTGGTTTTGTGCGTATTATTGTCAGTCTGTAAAAGTGGCGTACTACTTGGACAACATCGTTCCCAGCAGCGACCTGGGAGTCCAAGATGCATCCAGACATCCTCCCCATGCTTTTCCAGAACCATTTTGGTGGTGTTTACATCAATTTCTGAACTTTTCCTATGAACCCGGCACCCTTCCCTCTTCAGAGCAGGGGGTGCCTGGTTTAATGCTCGGGTTCTCCCATTGACTTCCATTGTGCATCCAGATGTGTTCGGCCCGAGCACTTGAGCACTTTGGTGCTCGATCAACACTATACAGTATATAACCATTAATATAAATATATATAGATATAGCAGATATTAATTGACTGTAAACTTGTAATTATTTAATAAATACTTTATTGTTCAGATACAGTTTAAAGTCTTTTATCGCCGCTGCAACTCAACGCAGCAACAGGTAGAATAAAGAATTAATAGGTGGTGTCAACAATAGATGGTTATATTCCTATTTATTAATATTAATTATTAATATTAACTCCAAATATTAATAATTAATACTCCCTTTTACATTGGCAAGTCAGGCCCACTGCTAGGAATTTGTTTCTGTGTTTGGCTTTTGTGAGAAAGTCGCTTACTCTGTGAACTAATCAGGAGTAATAGACTCGGTCAGGGGATTCTGTGAGTCCAGAGCCTGATAGTTCGGACAGGTAACTCGGTTCTTCAATCAGAGCTGAACACAGAGCAATATCTACAGCAGAGTCCATAAATCTTTTGATTTTTGTATTTTAACGATTATTTTGTTGCCTTACACGAACCTTGAACACATGTGAGCGTCTACAGAAGAAGCCACATACAGTCGCTTTGAGAGAATCATCGCCATTGGAGCTGATCAGAAGAAGTCCGGCTGGACTGGAGAAGGCGTTCCAGGTACTAGAGGACCTTCTCCAAGCAGCAAACCAAGAACAGGAAAAGACAGCACCAGAGAAGATGGCTGCTCAAAAAAAAGTGAGTATGGACTTCTCGACACTACAGCACTTAGCTAAACACAGCACATTTAACCCCATCCTCCCCACCACTTACAAGTCAACAGAAATGCTGTGGTACAATTTGTTGACACAGGCTTGTAGTCATGATAAGCTCTGTATTAACAAAAGGATGGTATTCAATAAGGCGACCAAATGGCTTCAGATGCTAGCCAAACTTGTCCATACATTTGAGGATAGCATTTGCAAGCCAGAGCATGTTGCACTGGTGTCTCGGTCAACGGAGACAATTCCTCCAACCATTCATTGTCAGTGCTGTGCCAGTAATTCAAACCAGGTTTCGGCATTGACATCACCTCTTACTCAAGAAATTCTGACTAACCTTGTAAAGACCTACATATCTGTCCATGGGATAACCTCCTCAACGATAGATTCTTCAATCAAGATGAAAGGAGAAGTGTCGGACAAAAGGAGGCCATTCCACGGTTGAATGTAACCCAGAAAGAAGGTGCTACGTGTGTCGACCTGGAGACTGTGAGGGTGTGCCTCATGACGAAGCCTTAACGGTGAAACACGCATCGAGGTGTCGCGTTACCAGTTGCTACACTGGTCGGATAATGGGTAATATTGCCATTATATTTACTTACCTTTAACCTAGACTCGTAATGGTATTTGCTGTTTTTGCACTATAGGCCCACTGTCTACCAAGGCTTTGGTGCGGCCTTTTTGGACCGTATATAGGGACGCTCTACATTTACCTTATCATGGTTATGTAGAGGATTTGTTTCTGCATGTTCTATTCACACTACCTTGAGCTGGGTTATTTTTTCTTATATGGTTATTGATATTAGATTATTTCGCCGACTATGTGTTTTCACCCGGTATCAGTCTCTGGGTGTTAGTCTTATATTTATCGAGCTTTTCAGTGGTCAACTTGTCTCCCATGTTAATGTATTTTGAGTATACCTAATAAAACTGACAGAGATATTTTATCTATTATTTCAGTGTAATTCTTTGATTGGCACTGGTTTTTTTCTGGTTTTGGTGGACTGTGAGGGTGAAGCAATCCCAGAGTCTGACCAATAAAAGACGACAGTGGGAGCGGCTGAAGATCGACACTGACAGCAGTAATGAAAGAGTTTAATTCTGGAGACAAGAAGGTTCCAGAGCAAGATCCAGAGAGAAGAAGACGGTGTATTTTGTGGATGGAGACGTTTGGTTACGGTGAAGGGCAGGGAAGAGGTCACAGCCACGAGCGGTGATGTCTAGGTACCTAAGGGTCGGATAATACTTCAGTCCTTTCCTGAACTGTTACCAACAGTGAATGGGGTTAAGGAGGCAAATACATCCCTACACTTTCCTCAAACTTTATTGTTGTATTCTCGACAACAGGGGGATTGTAGAGGGAAGTACCAGGTAAGCGGATATGTATAGATGTAAATATATATATATATATATGCTGATATGTATATATCTATATATGTATGTTGGCCCCTTGAATGGCCAGTGATATATGTTTGATACATATCCCCTGTATATATTTCTATGGGCCCAGTATTTACCCATATGTTCCCCAGTAGGCTGTCCATGGGCCGGAGAAGTTTTGCATAACAGGGACAGGGGAACAAAGAGCTCCCCTGCCCTGTAGGCCGCGTACCTCCGGCGTTGTAATTACAGAACCAGAAATGCGCAGTCACTTCACAGGCAGGAGGATCAAAGCGATCCTCCGCCTGGAAGTGCCAGGAATTGTGGGCTGGCGCAGTGATGTTATATCACCGTGCACGTGCTGCACAGGAGCGTGCGCCACTGGATTTAAATAGTCCGGCGGCGGAGCGCTCTGGAGGGGAGTTAACCCCAGCAGCCCCACTGAAGCGAGAACCATCCCCAGGATGACAAGCATTGAAGCGATGATCAACCCCTAGAAATGAGCATTAACCCCTGAAGACCTTGGATGGTTGAGTAACCCTTTCCCTACCCCCCTAGACCAACGAGCATTATTATTAACCCCTTCATTGTTAACCCCTTCACTGCTTCCCTGCATTTCCCTGATACCCTGCCCTGAAATATTAACCCCTTCACTGCTGCCCTGCAATATTATACCCTGTCCTGGAATATTATTATTAACCCCTTCACTGCTTCCTTACCTATACCCTGCCCTAACAATCCCTGCATTTACCCCTTCCAACACCATATCCCATTAACCCCTGCAATACCCAGCCCCTGCTTTGTAAATTAACCCCTTTTATCCCGTAGGGACAGCTTATAGCCAGGTGAGTGGGTGCTGATATTACGTGTGTGTGTGTAAGTGTATATAGATAGATTTTGGGGTGGAATTGTATACTGTGTTGTGTTAGTGTAGTTATCTGTGTTAGAGTGCTGTTAGTGTAGTACAGTGTGCGTCTATATGTATACATATTTATATAACCATTAATATAAATATATATAGATATAGCAGAAAATAATTGACTGTAAACATGTTATTGGTTTAATAAATACTTTATTGTTAAAATACAGTTTATAGTCTTTTTTATCCCCACCGCTATTCAATGCACGTAGTTCAGGAAAGAGGTAGAGCAACAGGTAGGATAAATAATAAATAGGCGGAGTCAACAATAGATGATTTTACGTCTATTAATAGTAACTCCAAATATTTATAATTAATATTCCCTTTTACACAGTATATAGAGGTTTTAGAAAAACATATGCTCCTACCCAGACCACGTCTCTTTCAGGGAAAGTCTTGCATATTTCAGCATGATAGCTGGAGATTGGTCTAGAGACCAAGTGGGCAGCGGCATGTAGAAGCCTTTACAAGTGAACCTCACACCCGTCCTACTCCCAGGATTATAGTGCGGATTGGCATAATGAACAATACCTGGATCCCTCTAGTATTTTTTTCAGGTACACCAACAGCTCTTATTTACATTGATTTGGTTGTGGAACCAGTAGTGCCACCATTTCTCCAAGATGTCCCAGGAGCTGTTTTTCAACAGTACAACGCCAGGCCACATATTGCTCATGTTACTGTGAGCAGAGTGTATTACCTAAACGTGCTTCCTGCTGCATCTCCAGACTTGTCTCCCATTGAGCACATCTAGGACTTCACTGGTCGTCAATCGCAAAGGGAGCTGCCAGAAGTGAATCTTGATGATTTGTCTGCATAAGTGCACTCAGCATGGCAGAACATTCCTCAGACACATGTTAATAACCTCATTGATTGTATGCCAAGGCATGTAAGAGTGTGTATTTCTGCACATGGTGCTTTACTCGATACTGAATAAGTTAAGATGTTTTGAATATTTTGTTTCTATTTTTTATCATTTGCACAACATTAACATGTTTATTGATTCAGTGATATCCATAATCCACAACTTTTCCTTTTTGGTGTTGCAATTGCACACACATAGCACATACATAATATCACCACATATGGCACATATAATAGTATAATGGAAGAATGATATATAATTATGAAATAGCAGAAAATAAAGGTACCTTATTAGTTCCTTGTATAGGCAGGAGTATACAGAACATTTCATATTTTTTGCCACAAAGGTGATCATTTTTTTTATTGACATGAAAACTCTTGTTGCAAAGTTAATTGTTATACTAGATCTTACTCGCCTGTGCCTTTTAAGCACTGTACTTACTTGCCATTCCATTTTGGTGGTATAGAGGCCATTTCCTCTAATGGCCAATCAAGTGAACATTTCTCAAAATCAATGGGGAAATAATTGAGACAGGGCAGAAGTGCAATTAAGGGAAACTTTCCAGAGCGCAAGTGCAATCAGTTGTGCCATATATTTAAGAACAGTTCTGGTCCATGGAAAAAAAAAATTGTGACAGTGAAAATCCTGCTAAAAGCCTATGCTTAGAGTCATGAGTACACATAATACATTCCCAATCTCCGAGTAGGTCATTCCACTAGACACCCCTCTTAGTTTAGTAAAAGGCATCTTGAATAACTAAGCTTCACACTATGCAAATCAAATGCATTCATTTGGCCTTAATTTCACTTGCTTTCTATTCAAGAGACAACCCTTTTGCGCCATTATATTTCTTGATCATTATTAGGTCATTATGCTGTGCTACTTATGGTCTGTAGCACAGATCGTTTAGCATACTGAAGACTTATCATTTATGACTTACATGTGTTATTTTTGGGCTTCATCTCTGTTACTGTCCTTTTTATTAGTGTCATGGTAACCTGATTCTTATCACTTTACATACAGCTAAGGCTAATTTGCAAGCTTCAGTTTTGCAGATATCCAATGTGTGTGACTTGAATATTGGGATAATGGTGAATGATTGTTTAATTGCAAATTTTCAATTGAATAAAAAAATAAAAATCAATCCTCTATAACATTGTTCCTATGTTCACTGATGCTTATAAAGGCAGAGAAACTTACAAAAGGTTTTCATTTTTAAAAGTATAATGCTTTATGGTAGCAAATAATATAGTTTACAAAAAGATGACATCATATATAGAGTTTTAGTTGATTTTTTTTCTTTTTAGAAAAATGGTCGATCAAAATGTATTTCCTCATAAGTTCTCTTAGGCTGGGAACACACCTAGACGTTTTTGGATCAGGCGTTTTTTCGAGCGTTTTTTCCGCGGAAAACACGCGTTTTTTTCGGCGTTTTTGTATTTTTTTGCAACGCGCGTATTTGGGGCGTTTTTTGATTGACAGCTTACAGTTTGCAGAAAAAAAGAATCCCCACCCAGCAAAGGTGGGTGGAGATTCTGCCTTTCTGCTGGGTTTTACTACAAAAACGCGCGATCATATGCGTGTTTTTGAAGCGGAAAACGCGCATATTTTCTTATATGCGCGTTCCCATGCTTTTCAATGGGTGCAAACGCTTGGGCAAACGCCCCAAAGAAGCTCATGCACAAGCGTTTGCATTTGGCATTTTTTAAGCGCGTTCAAACGCGCTGTAAAACGCTCAAGTGTGAACCATGTCCATTGGAATACATGGGTTTTCACTTGTTGTGCGTTTTTCAGCGCGTTTGAACGCGCTGAAAAACGCTTAGGTGTATTCCCAGGGTTACTGTATATGAAACACTTTAGGCTATGTAAATTTTGGCAACCATCTTTTTCTATTGGTCCAACGCTTCCAAAAAGAAACGTATTTTTTTGCAGCGTGCAAATGTAGACACACGGATGTGGACTGCATACTGAATGCTAGCTGCATATTTTGCGGTCTCATTGAAATGAATGGGTCCACATCCATTTCACAAAAGATGCGGAACAGATGCAGAAAAATGATATGGTTGTGCAAATTGATCCCAATTACAAATATCCTATCATGTTGTGTGAAAAGCTCCCATGCATGCCTATATGTTTCCATGGTAACATGCAACAAAGCCTTTGTAGCCTGATACTACTGGTTCTGTAAATTGCCTGCTGTTCTGTCTCCTAATTCTTCTACATTTGGTTAGTAAGTAAGAAGTAGGAGACAGATGTAAGGCAATAATGCAGGGTCGGACTTCACATTGTTTGTAGTCTGTTAACGTGGAAACGAATGTGCCTGTAGGGGAGCTATAGGCACAAAATGATAGGACATTTTTGTAATTAACCCATTTCTGACCAATGATGAAACTGGTGGCTGCCAGTTGCCGCCACATGAAGCACTATTTCATCATGGTATGCTCACAGGTGCAGTTAGTAATTCTGCCAATAGTGCATCCATCATATAAGTAGCAGGAATGGGGCAGTAAAAAATGGGAGAAAACTCAGATTCACACTTCAGTGCAGATATCAAAGATAAGGGAGTCTGTTAGTGATCACCAGGTCTGGCGGCATTAACACTGGAGATTTGTTCACCATAGAAACAGCTCTGGACCGAATAAAATTCATTCTTTTGCACGCATAGCCATGAGCTGCTGGCCTGCAGAAGTTTGTGTACTTTTGGTGGACCCTTATCTATAATTATTAAATTATTGGTAAGGTCCAAAACAATGCCTACCTCAACTGGTACACACTACTATATTACTGATAATAAAGAGAGTAATGTTGCGAAATTGGCTACCTACAAGGGGACAGTTAGGCTACAAGCACACAACCGTATGTGTTCTGCGGTCCGCAAAAAAAATTAAGACATTCCGTATGGACAAGAATAGGACATGATCTTTTTTTTTTTGCGGGGCTACGGAACGGACATACGGATGCAGATAGTACACGGTGTGCTGTCAGCATTTTTTGCGGACCCATTTAAATGAATGGGTCCACATCTCCAACACATTGAAACTGAGAGCCAAAAAGAAAAACAACTTGAAAGTTTTTTAGTTTTTTTTTTTTTAAGAAATGGAAAATATGTATTGGAGATTACAGAAATGATGTCGTAAATGCATTCTATGGATAGGGAATAACTTTTAGTCATGGCACAACCCATTTAAATGTTTGCATTTTCAGCCATGTAAGCTGATGTATAGAACATTATTGCATACAGATGTGCATTTTACTTCCTATGGAACCATAAGGCTCTGTTCACATTTGTAACTTTAGTCAAAAATGTCATTATTTTTGACTGGAATAAAATAGCACAACATACTGCAGAAACGCAACAGACCGATTACACAGTAAGTCAGTCGGATACGTTGGCTGCTGTTGATTTCTGTCGTAAGACAGACTCAGCACTCAGCTCCCATCATAGAGTGGAAATTTATGAACAGAGCCTAAGAAAGCTAGTACTAAATTCTGTTACCCTATGTTGATGTAATTTGCATTCTTAATAGTAATATCTGTATTATATCTGTAATCATCACTACATTGACTATGTCATTAAAGTCATGTCTTATCCCACCTAATTAAGCATATGGAAGAGGTTTCTCTGCTTGGTACCCCTCTCTATGAGCCAGAATAGTGAGCTACTAACATGCAGTGGCTCATGTCTTGATGAACCTGACATGTCTATGTATTACATAGACAACGACTTCCAGGAAAACGCGAAACCAACTGCAGGGGCGGACTGGAAACTTAAAGTGGCCCTGGCAAAAAACAACTGTTGATCTAGGTAGCTGGGCCCCTGGAAATATATGTATATAATCCATGTGGGACTGGGATGGCTAAGGCCCACCAGTAAAATTTATTTTGGGGTACTGGCAAGACATTTGTAAAACACTCACACAAGTTGGCGGGATGACGGTCCCAATGTCACCAAAGGTATGTCTTTTTGGGGCAGATAGAAGCCTTGGAGGTCCACGGTCCAGGGAGGTACAATCCTTGAATAGAATTCTTCTGGCGTCTGCCCGTCTGCTAATTGCTGTATATTGGAGAAAACCAAACCCTCCGCCTTTACAGCACTGGTTTCAAAAAAGTGACCAATTATACAGATTGAAGCAAATAGCACACTGGGACACACGAACGCCTCAACGATTTGCTGTTATCTGGGGTCCGTGGAAAAAATTCTGAGGTTTTACAGATTAATCGATTTAGATGATGCTAGAAGTACCTCTGCCTCTATATACTACGTTTAGGATGGCCGACTGAGATCTCACACTTATCTGCAACCCCCCCCCCCCTCCTCCCACCCTCTTTCCCTCAGTCTTTCCTATATTACCCACCCTTTCCCCTTTCTATATTATGTTCATTTATTCAGCAAGTGGCAACGTCTCATATCTGATGCCATTACTGTTTAGTGTCGATGTATACTATATGAGCTATATTATAGCACTTTGATGCACACTCTGTTTGTATCTCTGTATGACTCCAAAGCTGTATACAATTTACCTGAAAACAATGAAAACAATTTGGTAAAAAAAAAAATTATTTTGGGGGCCCACTATACGGATACATTTAAACATTACTTGCTCACACGGCAGCAAGATGATGCCAGGTGATTGAATATGGGGGTCCCTGCAGCAACTTTGAGAAGGTAGTTCCCTGGGAAAAGAGGATACTGGCTTGCTTTCCTCTATACCTAGAAGTTGTCTCAGCTCTGATCATGTCTATAATAATAAACTGGGGAGTTTCTTTAATAATCTATCAAGTTTTTTATATGAACATAGGCTGGTTGAGGGGCTGTACATTGAATATATGTATGTAGTGCAGTAACTCTACTGTGTTATGTGCCACTTGTGCAGAGGGTGGGAGACTAGGGGCCCACCGGGGGATTCACCTGTTCCCCTGTGGTCCAGTCCGTGCCTGTATATAATATATGTATGTGATGAAGATTGCACGGTTGGGACATTACATTTCAAATTTAAAAAGGGTTGAAAAGTAAAAGTCCCCTAATATGGCTAAAGAAATGGTAAATATAATTAAATTAAGTTTAGAATTAAACAACCAGGATGAACTGGATAGGAAAAATGATATTCGTCCTGATTCGGCCATAAACTATGTTGTTAGAAAAAGACTAACCATGCCTTTTTTTAGTAAATATTTTTTACGAACCATGGAGTACACTTTAATAAAAATTGACTGGAGCATTGTTAGGTGAGCCTTCACAGTTTCCAACATCCACATTATCTTCATATTGGTGAGCTAACAGAGAGAGATTTACTCTACCAAGAAGGTACAGTTCTAATTTATATAGAAAAAATCCCCTGAGAAGCAAGGAAAAGCATCAGGGGCCGAGAAACATTTTAACTCCCAGTTGACCATTTATTCCAGGCTATACTGAATTCACTACTGTGATAGCGTAGAATATAAATTGCCTTTCTATATTGTACAGTATATTATGGCACACTGTTTCATAAACTACATTCTGCAAGAAGGTGTTATCTGTACCTGCAGTAGCATTATTCTAGCTAACATCAGCAACGTTAGAGCTGCTGTCTTAGGGTTAGTGTTGAGCGCGAATATTCGCATAGCGAATTTTTTAGCGAATATCGGCACTTCGCTAATTCGCAAATATTGCGAATATAGTGCTATATATTCGCTATTTCGAATATTCATGTTTTTTTTTTGTTTTTTTTTTATTGTTATATTTTTTTCTTTCCCACTTCACAAAAGTAGTTCTACATAATACATTAGTCAATCGTCACCTTCTTCTACCAAGCCAACCATAGTAAACCAGGTCTAAGTTCAAATCGCAATGCGATTAATTCAAGTTATATTAATCGCATTGCGATTATAACAGCACTGCTATATTACATATTAGGCTAGAATTAACGAATATGGAGTATAGCGGTGCCAAGTTGAAATCGCAATGCGATTACATCAAGTTATATTAATCACATTGCGATTTTGACTTAACACTGCTATATTCCATATTCGTTAATTCTAGCCTAATATGTAATATAGCAGTGCTAAGTTGTAATCGCAATGCGATTAATATAACTTGAATGAATCGCATTGCGATTTAAACTTAGACCTGGTTTACTATGGTTGGTTTGGTAGAATTAGTAAATATGACGAATGTATTTGTCATATTCCTCAAAATGAAGATAACGAAGTATTCTCCATCTTCGTTTTAGCTACCTATTCGTCAACTTCGCTAATTCTAGCAATCAAATAGGAAAGTTGACTATAGAGACAGCTGTGTTTAATTCGCTATGCGATTATATTACTTTGCTTTTTTTTAAAATAAATAAAATAATTATAATACTTGATAATTATTATAATTATTCTATTTATAAAAAAAAAATAATAATAATAATATAATCGCATAGTGAATTAAACACTGCTGTCTCTATAGTCAACTTTCCTATTTGATTGCTAGAATTAGCGAAGTTGACGAATAGGTAGCTAAAACGAAGATGGAGAATACTTTGCTATCTTCGTTTTGAGGAATATGACGAATACATTCGTCATATTCGCTAATTCTAGATATCAAACCAATAGGAGAGTAGCCTTAAGTTACAATCGCAATACGCGATTATTTAAATCGCATATTAATCGCGATATTGATGAATATTCGATTTCGACGAATATGACATGAATATTCTATCGAATATTTGCGAATTTCGTTGAAATCGAATATGGCACCTGCCGCTCATCACTACTTAGGGTCCATTCAGACGTCCGTAGTGTTTTGCGGACCGCAAAACACTGACAGTGCACATCGCCGGCACTTTAATAGATCATTCCTATTCTTGTCTGCAGCTGTGGACAAGAATAGGATATGCTCTATTTTTTTCCGGGGCCGTGGACCGGAAATGCGGATGCGGACAGCACATCCTTTCCGTCCCCATTGAAACTGAATGGGTAAGGATCCGTTACACAATGTTGTGGAATGGATCCGGACCCATTCTACGGACGTCTGAATGGACCCTTAGACTGATTTAAAGTTCTGAACCCTTCAATATGTTTATCTCCCAACAGACACAGAAATTGAGAAAATGGTATAACTCAATACCAGATTTCACCCTGACTAGAGATAAGCAAATTTTTCAAAGATTTGATTCAGGCGCTTCGCTAAATTCTCCAAAAAGATTTGTTTTGATCTGAATTTATTTGTGATGAATCGTGGTAAAAAACAGCTATTTCCCGGCTACGGAGAGCTTTTATGTTGGTGTAGAACACTGTGCCTTGCAGAAACATGCATAGGTAGTGCCTGTGGTAGTGTATCAGTTACTTTACATCTGTATGGCAGGCTGTTGACAGGGTCACTCTTAGATTCACTTCACACTTCACTAATTTAGTCAGTTATGGGGCCAAAACTGACCAAATAACTTAAGTGTTAGCGTCAGGAATAAAGAACAATCCAGTGGCCCAAGATTGTACTATAGAGACTATAATAGAACTTGAGCACCCTTAAATCTGTAGTATCATACCAATTTCATCCCAGAATCAAGGATGAATAGATGTACATATATATATATATATATATATATAATATATATATATATAGATCCCATAGAAGAGGCAGCACTCCTGAGTTAAATGGTGATGACCCAATTTATTCCAAGGCAACGCTTCAGCCTACTCCATGAGGCCTTTGTCAAGCAATACAACAGTGCCACAAGCAAACTTATATAGTCATACAATAAATCATGTGATGTGGGCGTTACAACGTGACATCATCAAATCATGTGATGTGGGCGTTACAAAGTGACATCATCAAATCATGTGATATGGGTGTTACAAAGTGACATCATCAAATCATGTGATATGGGTGTTACAAAGTGACATCATCAAATCATGTGATCAAGTATACATATACATAGGAATAGTGTGTCCATCTGTATAGCAAAAAATATTCATAAATAACAAAGTGACCCAAAAGGTCGGTGTACACGTGGATTGTGTAAACACAAATATCACCAAAGTGGAATATAATTAAGATGTGAACAGTACTGGCGATCGCCGCTGTTCATATATCATATATACTAGTCGTAAATAGACTCCAGCCTACCCCAAGTGGACCACATCAGCCGCATGTTAATGGCGTCTCACATTGTAATATGCGCATGCGTTTGATCACTATGTCTCTAGCGGTTGCTGCACGAGCATCCGGTAAGCAAGCGACCGCCCCATGTGACCGGAGTGCGTCACTGGCCACGGAGTAACTCGCGCAAGCGCACCGCACAAGGGGAGTGACCGCATGGAAATGAAAGTAAATAAACATGAAAACTACAGACAAAACAGTGATAGACTACAGTGTATAGAGGGCATCAGAGGATTTCCCAAATCACAATACAACACACATATATCCGGTGACCATATAGGGGGAGGGTCCGGTCGGGCACGAGTCCTTACTGGAAACAGCAGGAGTCGCATCCCTCTTACCGCGCGACACCATCCCCCATCCCTGGGGTAAAGTGTCACGCCGCAGTGCGGTCCCAACCCCCACTAGTCACCCCACATATCCACGGCCTTATGTTAGCAGCAATATATAGATCCACATTAGGGAACTAGACAAGTTTAGTTAGCATTTTAAATAGTTGAACAGTAAGCCGCATGGTGGCCGTTCATGCATCCATTCACACAAATGGGTGCAATCACCTGATTGACCCTGTTCAAATTCAACATTTTAACTAGCGAAAGGAAAGTATAACAGTATAAATAGACGCAAGTGCAAGGGTCCATTTGGGGTCCGGCTGGTTGAAGGCAAAGGTCTTCTTTCTAAAAAATAAAGATAAAGAAATATCAAATTCAAAAATTAGCACTGTGATAAATGCATACACCAAACAGGACAAAAGATCGAGGCTAAGCAATGGAAGACGGCAAGCTCCTCAGAAAAGAGATACATTATATTCAGTGTTCAGACCTGTTGGTTTAAGTGTATTAAGACGGTAAATCCATCTTACTTCACATTTTTTTAGCAGCAATTCTCTGTTGCCACCTCTCTTCAAAGGTGGAATGTGATCAATGATTCAGAATTTAAGATCTGATTCCTTGTGATTGGCCTCTAAAAAATGCTTTGACACCGGTAAATCTTTTCTCTTTTGACGAATGGTATAGCGATGGTAATTAAAACGGGATTTGAAATCCTGAATAGTCTCACCCACATAAAGTAAATTACATGGACATACCAGTAGATGTACTACAAAGGAACTGTTGCACGTCAAATAATGCCGTATCTTGTACATAGTGTTAGTCATGGGGTGAAGAAAACTTTGTAACGCCCACATCACATGATTTTATGATGTCACCTTGTAACGCCCACATCACATTATTTATTGTATGACTATATAAGTTTGCTTGTGGCACTGTTGTATTGCTTGACAAAGGCCTCATGGAGTAGGCTGAAACGTTGCCTTGGAATAAATTGGGTCATCACCATTTAACTCAGGAGTGCTGCCTCTTCTCTGGGATCTATATATGTGTGGAGGATTGTCCGTCCTCCTGAGGATTTTTTATAATATATATATACAGTTGCAATAAAAAGTATGTGTCACGACCCAGGTTTAGGTCGTGCGTGTGGTTGTCAGCGGCAACGTGTCGTCTGCACGGAGGGCTGCTACCCCGTTGCCCTATGTGCGGTTGCCGTTGGCAACAGGTCACCCGCCTGGTGGTCGTGGCTTTTACCTGTGGCCTCGCATACACTGATGTATGTTATTTCGTAGGTGTATGTGTTATGTTTGGTGCAGGGCCACGGCTGCTCTGTCTTTGGTGTGGTGACACATAGAAACACATGCTTGTTGCTGCTAGCAACTTCTTGTGGTGCATGTGTGTCTTTCCCCCTTTCCTGTGCACGATTCCCTTGTTTAGTGTCTTCTGTGTTTGTGTGGCGTGCACGGGGTTAAGGTGTGGCTAAGGTGTGGCTGCATTGTGGGTGTGTCCTCAGGCGTCCTTTAATTTCCTGTGTTTGGAGCCTGGAGGTCAGTTTGGTTTGTCCAGTCATGGTGTGAGCATGGCTGGAGCTTGTTGTCTGTTCCCCACTTGGATGTCTGCGTGAGCCACCCTTATTTGTTATATTGTTTGTTATGTTGTTCCTTCCCTGGTGAGTGTCTGTTATCCCTTCCCCACCTGGTTGCTGTTGTATGGTGTGGGTATGGTTGGTGTTAGTTGACACGGTGTGGCGCTCCGGAAGGGGCTTGCTTACCCGGAGGGGTATAGCGAATACCGGATGGTGTGCTGCCCGGCCAGGTCTCCCCCCCAGGCATCTGATGTTGCTTGGGGGTCCGGGAGGTCCTGGCGCTGCTCCTCTATCTGCAGCACGGCAGGTAAGTGTGGGTTTCTTGTATATGTTTCCTATGTTACTTGCCTGCCGTGCGGGCACACACTGTTCGGGTCCCGGCTGCTGTGGGGGCCTCTGGAGACTCCTGCTCATCCGCGGTCTAGGGTGAGCAGGTGGTCTCTGCCCTGATTTTATGTGAGGGCGAGTCAGGGCGTTCAGGGCCTTAGGTACGTGGGTATGAGCCGTCCCACCTTCAGGGTCCGCTCATACAGCCAGGAGACCAGGGCAAGTTTTAGGGACATGCCAGGTGGTCACCTGCTCCTTTGTCCCTGTTTTTAGGCCCGGCGGCCGAGGATAGTGCGCGGCGGGGGGTTTTCCCCACTCCCCGTCGTGACAGTATGTGAACCCTTTGGAATGAAATGATATGGATTTCTGCACAAATTGGTCATAAAATAGGATCTGATCTTCATTTAAGTCATAACAATAGACAATCACAGTCTGCTTAAACTAATAACACACAAATAATTTAATGTTACCATGTTATTATTGAACACACCATATAAACATTCACAGTGCAGGTGGAAAAAGTATGTGAACCCTTAGACTAATGACATCACCAAGAGCTAATTGGAGTGAGGTGTCAGCAAACTGGAGTCCAATCAATGAGATGAGATTGGAGGTGTTGGTTACAGCTGCCCTGCCCTATAAAAAACACACACCAGTTCTGGGTTTGCTTTTCCCAAGAAGCATTTCCTGATGTAAATGATGCCTTGCACAAAAGAGCTCAGAAGACCTACGATTAAGAATTGTTGACTTGCATAAAGCTGGAAAGGGTTATAAAAGTATCTCCAAAAGCCTTTCGGTTCCTCAGTCTACGGTAAGACAAATTGTCTATAAATGGAGAAAGTTCAGCACTGCTGCTACTCTCCCTAGGAGTGGCTGTCCTGTGAAGATGACTGCAAGAGCACAGCGCAGACTGCTCAATGAGGTAAAGAAGAACCTAAAGTGTCAGCTAAAGACTTACAAAAGTCTCTGCCATATGTTAACAACCCTGTTAGCGAATCTACGATACGTAAAACACTAAAAAAGAATGTATTTCATGGGAAGATACCACAGAGGAAGCCACTGCTGTCCAAAAAAAAACATTGCTGCACGTTTACAGTTTGCACAAAAGCACCTGGATGTTCCACAGCAGTACTGGCAAAATATTCTGTGGACAGATGAAACCAAAGTTGAGTTGTTTGGAAGAAACACACAACACTATGTGTGGAGAAAAAGAGGCACAGCACACCAACATCAAAACCTCATCCCAACTGTGAAGTATGGTGGTGGGGTCATCATGGTTTGGGGCTGCTTTGCCGCATCAGGGCCTGGACGGATTGCTATCATTGAAGTAAAAATTAATTCCCAAGTTTATCAAGAAATTTTGCATGAGAACTTAAGGCCATCTGTCCACCAGCTGAAGCTCAACAGAAGATGGGTGTTGCAACAGGACAACAACCCAAAGCATAGAAGTAAATCAACAACAGAATGGCCTAACCTCAACCCAATTGAGATGCTGTGGCTAGAGTTGAGCGAACACCTGGATGTTCCGGTTCGAGAAGTTCGGACGAACTTCCCAAAAATGTTCGGGTTCAGGATCCGAACTCGACCCGAAATTCATCCCGAACCCAAACCCCATTGAAGTCAATGGGAACCCGAACTTTTGGGCACTAAAAAGGCTGTAAAATAGTGCAGAAAAGGGCTAAAGGGCTGCAAAAGGCAGCAAAATGTAGGTAAATCCCCTGCAAACAAATGTGGATAGGGAAATGAATTAAAATTAAATATAATAAAATAAATAACAATTAAGCAATATCAATTGGAGAGAGGTCCCATAGCAGAGAATCAGGCTTCAAGTCACCCACCAATGGAGAAGGCCACTTTCATTTATTTAGGCCCCAGCACCCAGACAGAGGTCGCATAGCAGAGAATCAGGCGTCATGTCACTCACCAATAAGTGATGTCGCGAACATAAATTTTTCCGCTCGCGAACAGCGAACGCAAACTTCCGCAAATGTTTGCGAACATGCGAACAATGCGAACCGCCATAGACTTTAATAGACAGGCGAATTTTAAAACCCACAGGGACTCTTTCTGGCCACAATAGTGATGGAAAAGTTGTTTCAAGCGGACTAACACCTGGACTGTGGCATGCCGGAGGGGGATCCATGGCAAAACTCCCATGGAAAATTACGTAGTTGACGCAGAGTGTAGTAAGTTGTAATCGCAATGCGATTAATACAGGTTATATTAATCGCATTGCGAATTCAACTTAGAGCTGGGTTCCTAATGGTTGTATTGCTAGAATATAACGAAGATTGAGAATATAGCACTATATTCTCCATCCTCGTTATATTCTAGCAATACAACCATTAGGAACCCAGCTCTAAGTTGAATTCGCACTGCGATTAATACAGGTTATATTAATTGCATTCCGATTACAACTACTAACACTGCAGCTTCAGAATGAATCTAAGATGGATGCCGTCCTTGCTTTTTGATAGAAGATGGGAGGGTTTGGGAGGGAGACTGATGTACTAGCCCTAAAAAGGGCTTTTTGGGGTGCTGTCAGGACGCTATCCTTACAGCAGAGATCAGATGAGTCTTTCAGGACTGGAGTGGACACTGAATACACTAGCCTAGCTATCGATTTCCCTATTAAATCAGCAGCAACTACACTGTCCCTCCTCTCACTATACTGCAGCTTCAGAATGAATCTAAAATGGATGCTGTCCAGGAGATGGGAGGGTCTGGGAGGGAGGGTATGCTGCTGATTGGCTGGAATGTGGCTGCTGACTGTGAGGTAGAGGGTCAAAGTTTACTCAATGATAGGGGGTGGACCAAACATCGCATATTTCTATCCTGAGTTTCTAGGGGTGACAATAAACACTTCCAATCCCCTGATGTAGGATATAGCAAAAAATAAAACTAGTATTGATGGATTGGTGGACTTGGTGGCAGCTTGTGCTGGTGCACCACAAGACACAAAATGGCTGCCGATCAAAGTGACAGAAAAACGCTCTGTGCAGCCTAAAAACCAGTGAGCAATTAACTAGCAGACGTTGAATGATTCACAGCTGTAGATCGATCACTTCATTAGGTGTTTTTGCTAACTGTTCCCCTTCCTAATCTTGCCCTCACAGAAGCTGCGCCCTCTCCCTACACTAATCAGAGTAGAGTGACGTGCGGCGCTACGTGATTCCAGCTTAAATAGAAGCGGGAAGAAATCGCCGAACAACGGACCCGAACCCAAACTTTTTTGAAAATGTTCGGGTCCGGGTCTGGGTCCCGAACACCTCAAAATTTAGTACGAACCTGAACTATCCAGTTAGGGTTCGCTCATCCCTAGCTGTGGCATGACCTCAAGATTCATACCAGACATCCCAAGAATATTGCTGAACTGAAACATTTCTGTAAAGAGGAATGGTCAAGAATTGCTCCTGACCGTTGTGCATGTCTGATCTGCAACTACAGGAAAGGTTTGGTTGAAGTTATTGCTGCAAAAGGAGGTTCAACCAGTTATTAAATCCAAGGGTTCACATACTTTTTCCACCTGCACTGTGAATGTTTACATGGTGTGTTCAATAAAAACATGGTAACATTTAATTCTTCGTGTTTTATTAGTCTAAGCAGACTGTGATTGTCTATTGTTGTGACTTAGATAAAGATCAGATCACATTTTATGACCAATTTGTGCAGCAATCCATATCATTCCAAAGGGTTCACATACTTTTTCTTGCAACTGTATATATATATATATATATATATATATATATATATATATATATATAAACACCCCAAAACTTGTAGCATCAGGATGCAATTTCACACAAATTCCACAATTAGGGATTAACTGGTATATCTATGTGTATTAGAACTTAAGAACCCTAAAATCTGTAGTATCAGACCGCAGTTTCACCCCAATAACAGAATCAAGGATAACTGGAATTTCTGATTTATCAAAGAGTGCAAACAACCTAAAATCTGTAGTATAGTATTAGAGCACTTTGTATCCCCAATTAGCTCAGCAAGATGTAATAGAATAGCTCCTTCTACCCAGGCATTACAATCTTCTATTGGTCCCTGCTCTATCTCTACAGTTTGGATAACACCTCCCTATCCTTTCCCTACACTATGAATAATCTTTCCCTGAACTGCTTAATAGTAATTTTGGGTGAATAGAGTCTTTCCCAAACACGGTCCCTAGTGCCTGTAACTTCTCTACCTGCACTAAGATCACTGTAAAATGACAGAGACCGAGCAGGGTGAGACTTTTTATAGGGCTGTGACATCACAGGGGCTGGATATCTCTGATTGGCTGGCTGTACGGCATTATATGTGATCCGTCATTCCCGGGCTTCTTACGAATATAGTTTGTTACCATAAGGCGTGAGGAAATTCGACTTCAGGACGAACCACATTTTTCCTGAAATTCGGATTGAATTCCACTTTGTCAACTTCAATTTGCTCATCTCTAACCCTGACCTTTGAGACAACCTGGTACAAAAATCAAGCAATCCTAGAACAACTTCAGTACAAATAAAGCAGATCTGCTTGCCCCTCTTAATGTTTTGGACAGCTAGAGTAGTTACTGAAGCCCATTATGTACAACCTAGTGGGGGAGAAATGTGATCTGTTTATATCATTGCAAGGTTTTATGTGATTATTTTGAAGACATATCTTAATCCATTTCATATATTGTTTTTCATTGGGTATCCCCAATTTGCACTCTCTTTTTACGCAGCAACAGGTTATTTTTTCAGAGTTCTTCCTGTTGTAATAATGAAGCAAGAGAGGGAAAATGTACTGCATATTATAGCATAGTGGAGCTATAATTAGAGATGAGCGAATCGAAGCTGACGAAGTGGAATTCGTTACGAATTCACAACGAATGCGAATTTCCTCGCGTATCGGCTACACGTGTGAGGACATGGGGCATGGAACTCTGGAAAGGGGGGATCACCCATAATGCCATGCATGTAGCCAATCAGCAGCCAGCCCTGTGAAGTCACAGCCCTATAAATACGGTGGTGATCTTGGATTCAGACATTTTCCAGCGATCTGAGTGCAGGGACAGACGTGAGAATGCGCTAGGGACAGCAATAGGAAAAACCTCATTGTGGGAAAAAAACTGAAAAAACGATTTAGAAGTACAGGGAAAGGATAGGGAGGAATCATTTCACAGCATCTTAGTGTAGGGAGAGACATCAGAAGGCACTAGGGGCAGTGATAGGAAAAACCTCATAGTGAAAAAAAAGCGATTTAAAAGTGCAGGAAAGATTATTTGGGAATCTAAATAGCCATTAGACAGCTCTGTCATTCCAGCAATTTGTTCTTGGGGTGCAAGTGCTATGTTGAAAAGCATTTAGTGGCTTATATTTGTGGAAAAAGAAAAATATATACGCAGTTCACTTCTGCAGTTATATGTGGTGAAAGCGTTTAGTGGCCTATTTCAGTACAAAAAGATAAATATATACGCAGTTCACTGTTATAGTTATTTGCGGTAAAAGCGCTTAGTGGCCTATTTCAGTACAAAAAGAAAAATATATACACAGTTCACTGTTGCAGTTATTTGTGGTAAAAGTGTTTAGTGACATATTTCAGTACAAAAAGAAAAATATATACCCAGTTCACTGTTGCAGTTATTTGCAGTAAAAGCGTTTAGTGGCGTATTTCAGTACAAAAAGAAAAATATATACCACTGTTGCAGTTATTTGCTGTAAAAGCATTTAGTGGCCTATTTCAGTACAAAACGAAAAATATATTCTCAGTTCACTTCTGCAGTTATATGTGGTGAAAGCGTTTAGTGGCCTATTTCAGTACAAAAAGAAAAATATATACGCAGTTCACTTCTGCAGTTATTTGTGGTGAAAGCAGTACCAACCCTGCACAAATACGTAGAACAGTAGGTGGGCCTGTCTTTGAGCCTGTTGCTGTCTGCCAAAGTGCATGGCAGCGCCGACGTGTGGAGCTGTAACTATGGTCAGGGACAATGCATGCCCTTTACGGCCCACTGGGTGAATGTGGTTCCTGCACAGCCACACCAGCAACTTGGCCAGGTCACGCCGCTTCCGCCTCAACGTTCTCATGCCATTTGTCCTGCGACAATGTCGGCCTCTGTCTCCTCATCCTCCATCGTATCCTCAGCCTCCACTGCAGGGACAAGTCACAGTGTTTCTCCAGCATACCACATGTACAGGGAACGGTGGTGTCACGCTGTTCTGCACCTGGTTTGCCTTGGTGAACGGAGTCACACAGGGGAATAACTGCTCTGTATGATGCATCAAGAAATTGAATATTGGCTTTCTCCGCGACAACTGAAAATCGGATCCATGCTGACCGACAACGGGAAGAACATGGTGTCTGCGCTGCGTCAAGGAAGGCTGAGCCATGCGCCCTGCATGGCACACATGTTCAATCTGGTTGTCAAGCGGTTCCTGAAGTCTTCCACCCATCTGCAAGACATCCTAAAAATGGCCAGGAAACTTTGCATGCACTTTAGCCACTCATACACCGCAAAGCACACCGTCCTTGAGCTGCAGAGGCAGAACGGCATTCCCCAACATAGGCTGATATGCGACGTTTCCAACCCTTGGAATTCCACCCTCCATATGTTGGACCGACTATACGAACAGAAAAAGGCCATCAACGATTTCTTGATGATGCAAGCGGATAGGAGTACTCTCCTGTGTAACTTCAATGTAAGCCAGTGGCAGCTCATGTGTAACACCTGCCGTTTGCTCAGGCCCTTTGAGGGGACAGGAGATGTGGCGCCTAGATCTCACATCCACATGAGCTCTGTGGGGGCTGAACTGGAAGGGGAGGAGGACATTGGAGCACAGGCAATGTGTAGCGAAATGGGTGGTTTTTATACTCAGCTGACAGGAGAGGAGGAGCAGGAGCAGCCAGAGGAGCTACAGGGCGATGAGGAAGATGAGACAGAGGACCCAGACACACCGTGGCAGTATGCAAAGGAGATGGAGGCAGGGAGTCCCTCTAAATCACTTGCACAAATGGCTCCATGCATGCTCACTTGCTTGCGTAGTGACAGCCGAATTGTCACCATTCAGCAGAGGGATGACTTCTGGCTCTCCACCTTGTTGGACCCTCTCTACCGGTCCAAAATAAGGGCTTTTTTTTTACACCCACTGAGAGGGAGGACAAAATTAATTACTACAGAGACATCCTATGTAGTCAGTTGGCCGCTGCCTATCTCTGCCATAGTCCATCCTCTAGCAGGTCTGACCGGGGGGGGGGGCCCTCTGCGCTCACGTTCCACTTCCATGGTTGCTGGGGGGGGGCAGAAGCAGCACCAGTCATGGATGAGCAGCTTTCTTCACCCGCATAAGGAAGAAACTACTCACCAGCAGCAGCAGGTAGACCTGGAGCAGGACCTGAACCAGCATGTGGTGGCATACTTGGACAGCACCCTGCCACCCCACATTGAAGATCTGCTGGACTACTGGGCAGCCAAACTGGATTTCTGGCCACAACTGGCAGAGTTTGCCCTGGAAAAGCTGTTCTTCCCGGCCAGTAGTGTGGCATCAGAGCGGGTATTTAGTGCGGCGGGGGCCATAGTTACCCCAAGGAGAACTCGTCTGTCCAAAATGTGGAGAGACTGACCTTTGTCAAGATGAATCAGGTGTGGATCAGTCATGATTTCCACCCACCAATTCCTGATACATCTGATTAGATCATCTATGCCGCCTCACCCAACCCTTGAAAAAAGAGATCCGTTTCTTCTGGCTACCTGCCTCAGCTACGACTCTGATGCTGCCACCCGCCTGATGCCATTCATCTGATGCCAAGTGCTACTTCTTTCACCCACCTTCATCAGCGGGTACTGGTATTGCCACCCACCTCCCCACTCTGTCTCCGAGTCACTTTGTGGTCTTCTGATGCTGCCATCTCCACGCTATGTCACCTTCACTCTCTGTGGTATCCTGATGCCGCTGCTGCCATCTCCACACTATGTCACCTTGCTGAAGCTGCTGCCATCTCCACACTATGTCACCTTGCCACTCTGTGGTATCCAGATGCTGCTGCTGCCATATCCACACTATGTCACCTTGCCTCTCCGTGATATCCTGATGCTGCTGCCACCATATCCACACTATGTCACCTTGCCACTCTGTGGTATCCTGCTGCTGCCATATCCACAGTATGTCACCTTGCCACTCTGTGGTATTCTGATGCTGCTGCTGCCGCCGCCATATCCACACTATGTCACCTTGCCACTCTGTGGTATCCTCCTGATGCTGCTGCTGTCACCACCGCCAGACTCAGCCATTGTGCCACTCTGTGGCCTCCTCCTAATGCTGCTGCTGCCGCCACCTCCACACTCTGTCATTGGGCCACTTTGTGGTCTCCTTATGCTGCCGCCACCTCCAGACTCTGTCATTATGCCACTCGGTGGCCTTCTCCTGATGCTGCCAATGCCATACTGTGTAATTGTGCCACTCGGTGGCCTCCTCATACTGCTGTCAACTCCAGACTGTATCCTTGTGCCACTCGGTGGCCTTCTTCTGATGCCGCCACCTCCAGACTCAACTGTCATTGTGCCGCTCTGTAATTTCCTTATGCAGCTGCCACCTCCACACTCTGTCATTGTGCCGCTTTGTGGTCTCCTTATATTGCTTCCACCTCCATACTTGGTCATTGTGCCACTCTGTGGCCTCCTGATTCTACTGCCACCTCCGGACTCTGTCATTGTGCCACTCGGTGACCTTCTTCTGATGCCACCACATCCAGACTCTGTCATTATGCCACTCGGTGGTTTTCTTTATGCTGCTGCCACCTCCACCCTTTGTCATTGTGCCACTCTGTGGCCTCCTGATTCTGCTGCCAACTTCAGACTCTGTCATTGTCCCATTCTGTGGCTTCCTGATGCTTCTGCCACCTCCACCCTCTGTCATTGTGCCACTCTGTGGCCTCCTGATTCTGCCGCCACCTAAACACTCTGTCATTGGGCCACTTTGTGGTCTCCTCATGCTGTCGCCACCTCTAGACTCTGTCATTGTGCCTCTCGGTGGCATTCTCCTGATGCTGCCAACTCCAGACTGTGTCATTGTGCCACTCAGTGGCTTACTTCTGATGTTTGGGAATCAGGGCACAAGATCTCCTCATGTCCCTCTTCAAGTGGCGTTGTCGAGAGGCCCAAATCAAGGAATGGCGATGAAAAGCGCTCCTCGGAATATCCGAGTGTGGGATCACTTGTTTGCCAAGAATCTCCATGGTGGGTGGAAGGAGTATCAGAGTGAGGATCCTGTTGACCAGACTCTTGGCTACAGAGACTGGATTTGTGGAAGACAGGGTGTTGCTTAACCGACTGGAAGCATTATCTGCTGCAATGCAACTGACCACCTGGTCGCACTGGTCTGACTTCGAGGTGTCCTGTGCCGCCCTGCAAACTGGGACATGAAGCTAGGTATCATGGATAAGTGTGTTTCTTGTGCTCTGGCAGCAGGCACGGTTTCACCGTGCCCAGTGCCACGGCCTCTGAGTGCACCATCAGCAGCACGGCCACTTCTCCGTCCCTTACTGCTCGCCTTGCGCATATTAAATGGTCTATATGTGCTTGCAAGTATGTCACACGTACTGTAGCGCAGGTTTTGTAAGTGTATGCGCAAATAAAGTACACAGAATGTCACAGATATTTTTACGATGCGCACACATTAAACAGAAGATGTAGTATAGATAATGTCGCTGTCACCACTGGCTAATCAAAAATTACACTGAATGAATGTCACTGATATTTAAGATGCACAAACGTTATACAGGAGGTATAGCGCAAGTAAAGTCGATGTCACCACCGGCTAATAAAAAATGACACTGAATGAGTGTCACTGATATTTAGGATGCACAAAAGTTATACAGGAGGTATAGCGCAAGTAATGTTGCTGTCACCACCGCCTAATAAAAAATTACACTGAATGAATGTCACTGTTATTTAGGATGCACAAACCTTATACAGGAGGTATAGTGCAAGTAATGTCGCTGTCACCACCGGCAAATAAAATATTACACTGAATCAGTGTCACTGATATTTAGGATGCACAAAAGTTATATAGGTGGTATAGCGCAAGTAATGTTGCTGTCACCACCGGCTAATAAAAAATTACACTGAATTAATGTCACTGATATTTAGGATGCACAAACGCTATACAGGAGGTATAGCGCAAGTAATGTCGCTGTCACCACTGGCTAATAAAAAATTACGATTGCACTAGATGGGAATAGCTCACTCCCCAGTGTCTATGGGAAGGTGCTCAGGTCTATGGGCTGTTTCACCCCCACAGAAACAAGATAAAAAATATATTCAAAAGTTAGACCGGCACTCTATATGTGTGTGAGCCTATGGGTAACTGAATGGCCAGCAATTTCATTTTTTTCAAATCTTTGGTAAATTTTGTATTTTTTTATAAATAAAAATGAATTTTTTTACTCCATTTTACCAGTGTCATGAAGTACAATTTGTGACGAAAAAACTATCTCAGAACGGCCTGGATAAGAAAAAGCGTTTTAAAGTTATTCACACTGGTGACACTGGTCAGATTTGGTCCTTAGGGTGAAAATGAGCCTGGTCCCTAAGGGGTTAAGGAAGCAGATCATACGGCTATGCCTTATTCACACGTCAGTGTTTTGGTCAGTGATTATGATCCAAAACCAAGACTGGAGCCTCCACAGACATAAGGTATAAGGGACATATCAGCACTTGTGTTTAGAGCCGCACCTGGTTTTGTCTCAAAATCACTGATGGAAATCACTAATCAAACACTGACTGTGTGAATAAGGCATAAATCAACATAGATTTTGCATTGTTGATCATATCCCGCCATTGAGAGGGGGTGGTGACTGGGAATTAGACCCAAGAGACGTGAAGCAGAATGGATTAGTAGATTGGGGTGTTTGCGCCCTAATGGTCTTAATATAGATTATTCGTTAAAATCATTTATCTAGTCATTACCCAGGTTACTACTTTTAGCCTTTCATATATATCTTAGCTGTATATGTGGTTATTAATTATTATCTTTTATTATCAAACGTGTTTTTTTTAATCCCGTTCTTTTGCCTTAGACACGATTCTCCTCTCTGATTGAAGTTCTCACCGTTGACTTGATGAGAAAGAGGAATTTTGTTATGTGCCCATGATTTCTGACCATACCATTATGATCTGTTTTATTTGTATTCGTTTTTTTATTTATAGATTTATTTGTTGGGTCTTCACATTTGGAATATATTTGCATATTCTGTTTAGCATGAGCAGCTGTTGGGATTTTAACATCCCATTTTGTGTGGAGACTCTGGTTTGGTCACTTTAGCCATATCTTTGTGTGATATACACATCATGAATGGTTACTGGGCCTTGGGTGGGCACTGGGCAGTGCTCCTACACTGCACTTGCCCCCCTTTTGAGCTACCACTACTTTGGATGGTACTGTAGTTCTTGCACATATGCCCCACTTATTCTCTATAAGATCCTCTGTCATTCCCCTTATTTTGTATCTATCGATTTATTTATTATTCTATAAATATCATGTCCAAAAAGACTAAACATGTTATTCCTCTTCTACAGACTCAAATCTGATTCATGAGACCTAAATTAGGAACACAAACCTTCTTTTTATCCGTACAAGTACCATAGTCTGCTTTGTCTATTTTTTTTTGAAGAAAGTAGGAAAATAAATTAAACTTGTTTACATGTAAAAAGAACAAGTAACTTGAAAAACTACTTTGTGGTTTTGCATGTGAAAATCTGCATTTCTTTCAGTTAAATAGTTCTTCATTTTAGCCTACTATAACCCAATTCACACTGCCGTGCTTAGTGCAGGAAACACTGTCCTTGTGTTGGACGCATCTCCTGGACTGACCATGGCTCCCTTGACCTGAACTGACTGTACTATAGTGTTTTATGATACAGTCAGGTTCTTTCTGATCACAGGTCTATTATACAGTACTAACATCATGTGAGAATGTGACTGACTGTACCATAAAACACTATGATACAGTCAGTTTGGATTATGAGAGCTGCAGTCAGTCTCAGATATGTGGCTGACATATTGGTCATGTTTCCTGGACTAAGCATGATGGTGTGAATCAGCCCTAAGACAGTGAAGGTTAGCAGACTCTTCACATATGTGAATATTTGCATAAATGTATTAAAAAGACGTAGTATTTAGTAGCCAGCATTAAATATGACAAGGTATAAATAGTGCTAATAGAGAGGTTGATTCAACCAAGGTAGAGATAGTAGGTACATTCTTAAATGCATTTTATGGGCCTAGCAAGGAGAAAAACGGCTTTGAGCATATTGCGTTTGTGCACTGAAGGTTTAATGTAAAACACCTTGTGGGTTGTATTTAACAAAATCTTGTTCGTTAATGGAATGCCAGAGAAGAAAGCTTAAAACAGATCCTGCAGTGATGCAGTAAAACTAAAACCACTAAAACTCAAGTAAAGAAAAACACTAGGAGAATATAAATGTTATATCTAAGAGCTGCTATTCAGCAAAACCTGCAGTCATTGTCAAAGGGGGTTTCTGGCTCTTTTATACTGATTGCCTATCTTCGGGATAGGCCATGGATATCTTACCAGTGGGGGTCCCGCACCCCTGCCCATTAGTTGTTCTGCAGCAGCTTAAGTGAACTACAGCTCTATCCACAATGGCCAGTGGGAGCAGCCCTGATGTAACCAGTTCTATCCACTACACACAATAGATGAAGCTTTGTTGTTCTGGCGATATTTTCCAGCTTCAGAACTGCTACAGAACAGCTGATTGTTGAGGGTGTGGGGTGTTGGACCCCTGCAACTAAGATAGTGATGACCTATCCTGAGGTTAGGCCATTTATATAAAAGAACCAGAAAAACCTTTAAAGTCAAGCAGTTACCTAGTACAATATAATAATGTAACCTATGACTGTTAAATTAGATCAGGAACTAGAGATTAAAGGGGTTGTCTATCTTCAGCAAGTGGCATTTAAGTAGAGAAAGTTAATACAAGGCACTTACTAATGTGTTATGATTGCCCATATTGCCTCCTTTGCTGACTTTTACAAAGTCCACAGGAATGTAGACTGTGTAACAAGCAACTAACGGTGTACAAGTTAAATACTTCCTCACATATTCAAATAGACCACCAAAAGGGGGAAGTATATTCAAAAGAATAAAACGTAACTTTTAATCTGATCGTATCTAAAAATCAACACAGACAACAGGCAACAAGCTGACATCACCGGCACATGACCGGGCACGCGAGTCCCGCCCAGCCGCATCAGAGTGGAGAAGGCACAGGTCAGGAGAGCAACAGAGCATCCACGCTGCTAGGCAACAGCCTGCGGTGCGATTCCGCCGCTCTTACACAAATAGGGAGGTGCAGTCTGCGCATCCAACTATGTAAATAAAGATAAACCACACAACAATAGGACACTTCAATGGAGGAATCACTCCTAAGCCTGGACTAGCAAGAAAACTTTGGCTCGGTTATATTAAGACAAATAGACCCCACATAAATGGCCCTTTATACCATAACTATCAAATAGCTACATTAGTAGAGAAAGATAACCGGGACAGGGCTATATATCATCCCAGCTTTATATTTCAAAGGAAACAAACAAAATTGAATTGCTCATTGAGGCCAAGGGGGCTGGGAGTTCGCTATCTAAAAATCCACAAGATTCTCGCTGGAGAATCTTTTTGTCCCAGTCTCCCCCCCTAGGTGAGATATAGACACGTTAATTGCCTGTTAAAAAGAAACACCTCAAATCCCCACCATGCTTCTCAACCGCATGTCTGGCCACTAAGGTGTCCTTTTTATTGCGAATGTCACATATATGTTCCCCAATATGCTGATGGAACTCTCTGTTTGTCTTGCCAACATATTGGAGGCCGCACTGACAAGTGATTAGATAAATCACTACTTTTGTGCGGCAGTTGATATAGTTCCGGATCTTAAAATTGGTATCAGTCACACCACCTTTGAATGTTTTAGTGGCCTGCACATAATCAAAAAAATAATTACAGTCATCTCAACGGAAACAGCCCACCATGGGTTTATCTAGCCACGTTTTTCCATTTTTAACTGAAGTGAAGTGACTATGCACCAGGCGGTCCCTGAGGCTCTTACCCCATCTGTAGGTAAATGCTGTTTGAGGACCAATAGCTCCACAAAGGTCTGGATCAGGAGGATATCCCAGTGTCAGGAGATGACGTCCCTTACCTTGCCAAATGAGGGGTTATACGTCCCAATAAGCCTAATCAGATTTTGTGATTCCACTCGTGTGTTAGACGGGTGTAAGAGTGCACTACGGTTTTCATTCCAAGCTCTTTAAAAAGCCCTACATAGTGCCTTGACAGGGTAACCTCGCTCCTGGAAACGTATTCTGAGGAGATCAGCCTGATGGACAAATTCTTGTTCATCAGAACAGTTCTGTCCCATGGCAATACCACGCTTTAATGCGACAGGGTGACTACTCTCCCATCTGAGTAAAGAGTTTGTCGTCGTAGGTTCACGGTAGATGGTGGTGCTTTTGCAATCTCTGATGTAAATCTCAAATTAATAGAGTTTATGTTTACCTGTCTGACAAACTCACTAAATCCGGCCTTTGTACTATTCCAGATGACAAATACGTTGTCAATGAAACGGATCCAAAGGACAATGTCATTGGTTCCTTGAAGTGGAGTCTCACTGAAGACCACAGTCTCTTCCCACCAGCCCTGGAGCAGATTTTCATAAAATGGCGCACTAGAACTGCTCATCGCAATGCCCCTGAGATGGTGGTAAAACTGACCATAAAAAAATTTAAAAATTCCTAGTCAGGACAAACTCCAATACTAATGTATTATGGGCTTTTAGGTGTTGGCCACTAGCTTTTAAAAAATTATCAGTTGACCTTACTCCTATATCGTGGGGAAAGGATAAATAAAGGGCCTCTACATCAATTGAGGCTAACCACCATTCCTTCTCAACCGTGATGCCCTCCAGTGCCAGTAGAAGGTCGCCTGTGTCGCGTATATAAGTTGGAAGGCTCTGTCCAAAGGGTCTTTAGATCTTGTCAACATGTATTCTACAATTTTGTGATAGACTACCAACCCCAGAGACAATAGGGCGACCCTTTAAGGGAGATGTACCTTTGTGGACTTTTGGAAGACAGTAAAAAGTTGCTATGGTTGGATGAGAAGAGTACAGATAATCAAATGTATCCCCACTGATCAGTTTGTTTGCTTTTGCTTTACTTAGTATCTCCTTATGTTCTCGTTGGTATTGGAGGGTAGGGTCAGAACGCAAAAGTTTGTATCTATCTCTGTCCCTGAGAATCCTTTTAGACATTTCCACATATTGTGTTCGTTACCACAACATTTCCCCCTTTATCTGAGGGTTTTATGGTAATGTTGGGATCTTTTTCAAGGCTAGAGATGGCTTTGCATTCTTCTAGACTGCAGTTATGATGTACTGTGGTCGGAGTCATTTCAGTAAGGTCCCTTACCGTGTTTTTAAGAAACATGTTTATACAAGAGATGTCCCCCTGAGGTGGCATCTTGCAACTCTTGTTCCTCAAATCAGTGAATGGACCTTCCCCCTCAAATTTGGTGGTTCTCTGTCGAGGTCAAAGAGTAATTTCACACCCTCAAGGATCTCAACTGGGATACTCTCTTTGATTCTGTATTTGAAAGTGCTTGTGCCAACATAACTTTCTAGCAAACAAATTGAGATCCTTGACCCAGTTGAAAAGATAGAAATTGGAAGTAGGCACAAAGGACAGACCACTTTTGAGAACTAGCATTTTGTGATGGGTTAGTATACGTGAGGAGAGATTAATAGCATGCATCCCTGTGTGGATTGCGGTTGTGTGTTCCTGTTGCGAAGCAGGTACGGGGTCTCTGATTCAAAAAATGTGTGGTCGTTGCCCTTTCTATACAACTCGCACCTCTCCCTCTGAATCTACCCCCCCCCCCCGACTCTTGCCCTTAGTCTGTCTTTCTCTCTCTGAGTCTGATACTTCAGTCTCTTCTGAGGACACCTCTTGTTCATGGCCACGTCTGGAGTCAGGGTTGTTTAGTTGTTTAGCAAAAAAAAAATTTGGCTTTAATATCCCTGAAGTCTCGCAAGTCCCTAGCAAATTGGCGGTGTTTCCTTTCTTTTAAATGAAACTGGAAACGTTCCACCGTATTTTGAAATTGTTTTTCCTTATTGCAAAATTTTGCCTCTTGGTTGAATTTTTTTGTAATCTCAATCTGTTCCTGCAATTTTTTCTCAAGTTGTTCTAGGGTCAATTTTTCTTCTTCCAACAATAGTTGCATAATTCTAATTGAGCTATAAGTTGCTTCTCTTTCCCATTTATTCATCAAGGTGGGAGTCCTGCAGCGCTTCACTGGGGCTAGGGTAATCCACCAACCCCTTGGAACAATGCCCTGTTTGATGTAATTGGTCAAGCTTTCCACCTCCCACAAAAATATGTTCTTTATAAGTTTTAGTGAGTTCTCTGAAGGCTGCCCCAAAGGTCAGGGTACAGCGGTTCTGTATGAAGATGCCCTCAGAAAAAACCTCATCCACTTCCGAAAGCCAATGGTCTTTGTCCAAACCACGGAAAGAAAACCTTCCATGTCCCAAAAGCAACAGGAATGTGGACTGTGTAATGAGCAACTAATGGTGTGCACTTTAAATACTTCCTCATTCAAATGGACCATCAAAAGGCGGAAAATATTCAAATGTAACTTTTAATCTGATCAAGTGTCTATCTATTATTTATTTATCTACCAGTATACACACTATAGGAAAAAGAGCCAGATTATGCATACTCCCACAGTCCTGGCCACCATAGAGGTCAACGATTTTTCCTATTGTGCACAAGCACATCCACCACTGCTGGATTGTAAGGTGGTTGTTACCATGGAAACGAGCAGTGTATAATGCGATGGAAAAATGAATCAAGTCAGGGTAGGAGGCAATATTGGACAATAACAATACATTAGCATGCTGTGGTATTATCTCCGTCCAAAATTCCGGAACAGATGCCGAATCCGGCCTTCCGGTCTGCGCATGCGCAGACCAGTAAAGATGTGGAAAATAAAAATATATATATATATCCGTAGCCGGATTCGTCTTTAAATGCTTTCAGTTTGCATGCAGACAGACGGATACGGCAGGCAGTTTCAGCGGCAGAACTGCTTGTCGGCAGTGGCGTTGCTAGGGCTGGTGTCACCCGGTGCGGTAGAAAATGGTGTCACCCCAGACCCCCCCCCGAAGCAATAATGTTTTAGGCATATAACCAAAAATAACAGATACTCACTGGTGCTTAGGCCTCTTTCACACTTGCGTTTTTCCTTTCCGTGCTAGAGTTCCGTCCTCGGGGCTCTAAGACGGAAAGATACTGATCAGGATTATCCCAATGCATTCTGAATGGAGAGCAATCCGTTCAGGATGCATCAGGATGTCTTCAGTTCAGTATTCAAACGTTTTTTTACCGTTGAAAAATCCACAGCATGCTGCGGATTTTCCTTGAGCCAAAAAATTGAAGGCATGCCTCAGGGCGGATCTGGAATTAATGCCCATTGAAAAGCATTAATCCGGACCCGACTTTAAGCTAAATGTTGTTTGGCGCATCGCCGGATCTGACGTTTACCTTTCTGAATGGTAACCATGGCAGCTAGGGCGCTACTAAAGTCCCGGCTGCCATGGAAAAGTAGTGGGGAGCCAGGGAGGAGCTACTTACCGTCCGTGCGGCTCCCAGGGTGCTCCACAATGACGTCACAGCGCCCCTACATCACATGGATAATGTGATCATGCGGCGTAGGGCGCTGTGGCGTCATTGTGGAGCGCCCAGAACCACACGGAAGGTAAGTAGCTTCTCCCTGGCTCCCACTACTTTCATGGCAGCCGGGACTTTAATGCGTCCTGGCTGCCATGTAACACTAAAAGCATTTTGAAGACTGATCAGTCTTCAAATGTTTTTCAGGTGTGTTGCGTTGTGACGGATCCGGTGGGCATTTCCGCGACGGAAGTGCACGCCGGATCCTCTAACGGTAGTGTGAAAGGGCCTTAGTTATTAATTCACTTACAGTCCGGTGTGTGCGAAGTGTCTTCACATATAACTAAAGAGGAATTGCTGCTGTTATGTTAATGGATGCTATAACATTGCACCATTCTTCTGAACATACACATCTGTCATCCGCCTTACCTCATGATCCTGGAGCTGTGCTGTAGAGCTCGGCGGCCACTGTACAGCACAGCTCCAGGATCATGAGGTAAGGCGGATGACAGATGTGTATGAATGGTGCATATGTTATAGCATCCATTAACATCAGCAACAAGTCTGGGCTGGTTCAGGCTGTGCCTGTGTGAGTGGCGTGACCTGGGCCGGCGACCCCCCGCCCGCAGCTCACCTGGTCCTGGTCCTGTGTGCAGCAGCTGGCTTCTCCTCTGTGTGGTCCTGGTATCTTCGCTATGCTTCAATCGCTTGAAGACTGTACTTTTAAGCCCTATAAGACTATAACACACACATAGGTTTTAGAGGAGTATAATAAGAAACAATATTTTCCACTATACCTCAGGTCAGACCACCAATCAGACCCCCAATGTTAATCACACCTCAGATCAGCCCCCGTGTCAGCCGTCAGCCCCCATCCATCATGCCCCCCCATGTCAGCCGTCAGCTCCGATCCTTCATGATCCCCAATGGGAAATGTTGGAGTCTGTACCATCGGGGGAGTGACATGGTGAGGACAATGTTGAAGTCTGACTGTGCCAGGGGAGTACATGATGTCACCCCCATGGCACAGATTCCAACTGTGTCCCTCTCTTCATCATTGTCCCCTCATCATGTCACCCCCCATGGATGGCACATTTCTTTTCTTCCCCTCCAGGCTCCATGGCACAAACAGACATTTTGTGATTGTCCCCCATCATTTCTCTTTTCTCACCCCCAGGATTGAGGCGCACATAGTGCCCCATAATAATGTGCCAGTAACACGTGCCTCTCCATGCCACCACATGTGCTAGTAATAAGTGCCTCTCTTGTGCCTCCCCCATGTGCCAGTAGCCCCCCTTATTGTGTGCCAGTAGCCCCCACATATGTGCCAGTAGCCATCTCCCTTATGTGCCATTAGGCCCCCTCATGTGCCATTAGGCCCCCCTCATGTGCCATTAGTCCCCCCTCATGTGCCAGTAGCCGTCCCCTTTATGTGCCAGTAGCCGTCCCCTTTATGTGCCAGTAGCCGTCCCCTTTATGTGCCAGTAGCCGTCCCCTTTATGTGCCAGTAGCCGTCCCTTTATGTGCCAGTAGCCCCCTTTATGTGCCAGTAGCCCCTTTATGTGCCAGTAGCCCCCTTTAGTGCCAGTAGCCCCCTTTAGTGCCAGTAGCACCCTTTGTGTGCCAGTAGCCCCCTTTAGTGCCAGTAGCCCCTTTGGTGCCAGTAGCCCCCTTTGGTGCCAGTAGCACCCTTTTAGTGCCAGTAGCACCCTTTATGTGCCAGTAGCACCCTTTAGTGCCAGTAGCCCCTTTGGTGCCAGTAGCCCCCTTTATGTGCCAGTAGCCCCTTTAGTGCCAGTAGCCCCCTTTAGTGCCAGTAGCCCCGTTAGTGCCAGTAGCCCCCTTTAGTGCCAGTAGCACCCTTTGTGTGCCAGTAGCACCCTTTAGTGCCAGTAGCCCCCTTTAGTGCCAGTAGCACCCTTTATGTGCCAGTAGCCCCTTTGGTGCCAGTAGCCCCCTTTAGTGCCAGTAGCACCCTTTGTGTGCCAGTAGCACCCTTTGGTGCCAGTAGCACCCTTTGGTGCCAGTAGCACCCTTTGGTGCCAGTAGCACCCTTTATGTGCCAGTAGCCCCCTTTAGTGCCAGTAGCACCCTTCAGTGCCAGTAGCCCCCTTTAGTGCCAGTAGCCCCCGTTAGTGCCAGTAGCCCCCTTTAGTGCCAGTAGCCCCCTTTAGTGCCAGTAGCCCCCTTTGTGTGCCAGTAGCCCCCTTTAGTGCCAGTAGCACCCTTTATGTGCCGTAGCCCCCTTCAGTGCCAGTAGCACCCTTCAGTGCCAGTAGCACCCTTTATGTGCCAGTAGCCCCTGTTAGTGCCAGTAGCCCCCATTAGTGCCAGTAGCCCCTTTAGGTGCCAGTAGCCCCGTTTAGTGCCAGTAGCCCCCTTTAGTGCCAGTAGCCCCCCAAAAAAAAAAAAAAAAAAAAGAACACTTGTACTTACCTCCAGCGATGCGATGCAGGCCTCTTCTGGCCTGTGTCTCGAGCTGTATGGCTCG
Source organism: Bufotes viridis (assembly GCA_033119425.1). Classification (NCBI taxonomy): domain Eukaryota; kingdom Metazoa; phylum Chordata; class Amphibia; order Anura; family Bufonidae; genus Bufotes; species Bufotes viridis. The sequence goes on along the minus strand of CM065593.1, from coordinate 269,635,262 downwards.
GCGGCGCGATGACGTCATCGCGCCGCCGGAGCCGGCCTCTGATAGGCTGCCGGCCTAGTGCTGGCAGCCTAACAGAGGAACTGGGAGAGAGAGGACACGCCTCTCCCTCCTCTGCTGCTGCTCCGCACGGAGATGAGCGCAATGCAAGCGCTCATCTCCGTCGCGTCTGCCAACAGTCAGTCCGCCCCTGGTGACACCCCATCAGACTGGTGTCACCCGGTGCGGACCGCACCCCCCGCACCCCCCTCGCAACGCCACTGCTTGTCGGATCACTCTGCTTCAAGTGTGAAAGTACCCTTATCTGTGAAATCACATTCGAAACAGCTGAAAATCTTCCCAGTAGTCAACATCCCAGCAAATCCATCCCAAGGTCAGACTGTGCAATGCTCAGAGAAACTGTAAAAAACCCAAGAGCTACATCGAAGACTTTACAGGCCTCAGTCGGCATGTTAATATTCAAATTCATTACAGTTCAATTAGAAAAACACTGGATGGGTTGCCAGGAGAAAGCCTCTTCTTTCTAAAAAGAACATGGCAGCACAGCTTTAAGCTTGTAAAGTTGCATTTGAATAAACCACAAGCCCTCTGGAACTATCTTTGTAGATGTAGAAAAGTAGAGAAGTTTGGCCATAAAGCACATAGGCACAGCACCACATTTCATGAAAATCAAACAGCACAGTCAGCACAGTAGTGCAAACACCTCATACTAACTGTAACTATGTATAGAAAAATTTACCACTCCCACTGACTCAGCCAGCACCCAGCAGACATAACTGCAGCAGTCAGGACATTGTGTGAATGACTGTTATTAGGGCAAATAGACACTCACGCACTGTGCTGCAATGTGGAGGGGAGGAATATGGGGAGGGTCTGTGTGGCTTGCATTAGTAGTAATAGCTTTCTATAAGAACAATGCACACTGCATCTCTGCACAGACATACAAGCCTTCCTTCATAGACACAGCACCCCCCCCCCAATAGAAATACAATCCCCCACCCACTTATGCTTCAAGTTCTAAGGGGCAATCCATTCCCTGCCTCTCATTGCCCTATTAGTAACAGCCTCTTTCTAATAAAGCAATGATGTGCGGGCAAATAGCTGGCTAAGCTGGTTGTTACCATGGAAACGAGCAGTGTATAATGCGATGGAAAAATGAATCAAGTCAGGCTAGGAGGCAATATGGACAATAACAATACATTAGCATGCTGCAGTATTATCTCCGTACAAAATTCCGGAACACATGTCAGATCCGGCATTCAAAATACCGCAATGCCGGATCCGTACTTCCGGTCATGCGCAGACCAGTAAAAGTGTGAAAAAAAAAAATATATATATACAGATGTGTGGAAATTAAAAAAATAACTACTTGTAGAAGGACTAAAGTGGGGGCTTGATCTACTTGTCCCTCATGACAATCCACTTGTCCTGAGACAAAAAATTATTTTAAATCAAAACCATATTTAAATAAAGTCTTTATTATTGATAGCACCTTAGAAGACAGGCCCAAAATGTATGGGGGCCACAAGGAGACGTTATACTGTAAGGGGGCCACAAGGAGACGTTATACTGTATGGGGGCGGCAACAAGGAGACGTTATACTGTGTGGGGGCAGCCACAAGGGGCTGTGTGTGGTAGTGTAGGGATGCCTCTTCCGATCCTGGGGTTACATCCTATTAGGGTAATTAGTGCAGGAAGTCTTCTTTGGGAGATTTTAAAGAAGAGGACAGGGCTCCACATGGGCTAGAAGTGACAACTGGTGTGCGGGGGGGAGTCATTCTGTGGTGCTGTCACTCTCCACCCCCAAAGTTGCAGTACATGAGGAAGCTGACATCAAACAGGAAGTTCTCCTGCCCCTATAAATCCCCGCCATGGACAGTTGGATTACCTGAAGGAGTAGTGGAATTGCCAGAGGTTATGTTAGCAGTCAGTAGTGGGCTGACAGAGGGCGACGCCTCTGAAAACCCCATCAATGTAAACCATTAGTCTACCGGAGCCCAGTACACCCGATATACACAGATATACACGTCCTGTATGTACACGGTGACCTCTCTATTTATATGCGTATCCCATCACAGGTGACAACCTGTGACACTGGAGTGAAGACACGTGCGTTGGTGACATATTAAAGGAGTCTTTCACCACAAATGTCCATTATATAACATGAACACCATTTTGTCCATAACAGTCCCCATATTAAAATGCTTCTTACCATATTTCAGGTCCGTTGCAGAGTTGGGCTAAAAACACTTTTATTCGATATGCAAATGAGGGTCTGAAGGTGCCCAGGGGCTGCATTCCAACGGCCTGCGCCCAGGCCCCTCGCTGATTTTCATATCCAACCACTTCCCTTTCACCCCTTTGGCTCGCCCTTTGTTTGGCTGATCACCTCCTTCCTCCGTTCTGAAATCCTCCGCCTGCACCGATAAACGGGATGTCCGCGCCTGCGCACTGTATGACCCATTATGGGCAGAGGTATCAGATTTTCGAGTGCGCATGCGCCACCCCGTACGTCACGTTCCAGCCGGTGCCGCATCAAAGGGCTGTCATTGGCGCAGGCGTGGGATTTCAGAATGGAGGACAGAGGTGATAAGCCAAACAAAGGGCGGGTGAAAGGGGAGTAGATGGATATGAAAATCAGCGAGGGGCCTGGGCACCGGCCATTGGAACGTGGCCCCTGGGCACCTTCAGACCCTAATTTGCATATCAAATAAAAGTGTTTTTTAGCCCAACTTTGCAACGGACCGAAATATGGTAGGAAGCATTTTAATATGGGGACTGTTATGGACAAAATTGTGTTAATGTCATATAATGGACATTTGTGGTGAAAGACTTCCTTTAATGTTTGTACAAAGTCTTTGTAATGTTCCAGTAGATGGCAGCAAGATCACTTACTGCTTTATATGTTAGCTGCCCCATGGCTCAGAGAAAAGGCTATATGTTAGGTCCCACCAAGATGTAGGCATGTCACTCAAACTACTGCACTGATGAGGAAAGAGGTGGAGCCTAGCGGGACAGGGGATGGAGTCAAACGATGCAGAGCAAGGGGAGGCGGAGCTAAGAGAGGCAGAGCAGAGCGAGGGGGAGGCGGAGCAGAGCGAGGGGGGGACCAAAGCAAGGGGGAGCCGGAGCCAAGCAAGGCAGAGCGAGGGGAGGCAGAGCAGAGCAAGGAGGAGGCGGAGCCGAGTGAAGAAGAGCAAGACTAGAGGCAACGGGTGGAGCAGAGCAAGATGAGAGGCGGCAGTGAAGCACCAGTGCACTGGTGGCCATGTCCAGCCCTCCACGCGCTAGTAGTAATGCAGGTGGCATATTGCCCAACCCTATCTCAGCCCTGGAACTTGCCCGAAGCAGGGCTAAGCTTCTGAACAAACTACATGCCCTGCGCCCAGAACTGCATGTACCGGGCGTCGGGCGATACGATTTCCACACCCCTGATATATAAATCCGTAGCCGGATCAGTCTTCAAATGCTTTCAGTTTGCATGCAGATAGACGGATACGGCAGGCAGTTCCGGCAGCAGAACTGCTTGCAGGATCACTCTGCTGCAAGTGTGAAATCACATTCGAAACAGCTGAAAATCTTCCCAGTAGTCAACATCCCAGTAAATCCATCCCAAGGTCAGACTGTGCAATGCTCAGAGAAACTGTAAAAAACCCAAGAGCTACATCGAAGACTTTACAGGCCTCAGTCGGCATGTTAATATTCAAATTCATTACAGTTCAATTAGAAAAACACTGGATGGGTTGCCAGGAGAAAGCCTCTTTTTTCTAAAAAAAAGAACATGGCAGCACAGCTTAAGCTTGTAAAGTTGCATTTGAATAAACCACAAGCCCTCTGGAACTATCTTTGTAGATGTAGAAAAGTAGAGAAGTTTGGCCATAAAGCACATAGGCACAGCACCACATTTCATGAAAATCAAACAGCACAGTAGTGCAAACACCTCATACTAACTGTCACTATGTATAGAAAAAGTTACCACTCCCACTGACTCAGCCAGCACCCAGCAGACATAACTGCAGCAGTCAGGACATTGTGTGAATGACTGTTATTAGGGTAAATAGACACTCACGCACTGTGCTGCAATGTGGAGGGGAGGAATATGGGGAGGGTCTGTGTGGCTTGCATTAGTAGTAATAGCGTTCTATAAGAACAATGCACACTGCATCTCTGCACAGACATACAAGCCTTCCTTCATAGACACAGCACCCCCTCCCAATAGAAATACAATCCCCCACCCACTTATGCTTCAAGTTCTAAGGGGCGATCCATTCCCTGCCTCTCATTGCCCTATTAACAGCCTCTTTCTAATAAAGCAATGATGTGCGGGGACTTATCCCCCTTCAGAAACAAATCTGCATTTTTATACATTTACTGTATATACATATATATATACATATATATATATATATATATATATAGTGGTTCAAAAAATTGCAAAGCTTGCTTTGCAATTTTTTGAACCACTATCTGAGGACCTCGTTGCTGGTCGTCGGCAGGCTTTGCACCCGCTACTGCTAAGTGTGCTGCTTTCTCATTTTTCATCTTCTATATATATATATATATATTTTCCTGAAAAGATTGAGCAGCACTCCCAAAAATAGTGGAAAAAATAGTGATAATTTATTCACCCATAAGTGTTGCAAATATATATATATATAGATATATAGAAACGAAAAAACTGGTGAACCGCACCGCCTGTAAATCGCTTGGTGTGCCTGTGGTGCAGAGAGGGACTTCAACTCTCTGAATACATAGAAGAAAAACAGAATCCACGGCACCACCTTCAGTAATCTGTGTCTTTATTTCACCAAGGGCAACATTTTGGTTTTCCCAATGAAACCGTCCTCAAGCCAGTGATACAACAAATGCCGTGTTACAAATACTTATAGGGGTGTGTTGATTACATGATTGAACAAAATGAGTTGATAGTGCAAACCATAAAAAAAATCATTAAGTGAAATTTATAAAAAAGTAGTCATACAAATTCATAAAAAAGTGCATAATGAGTGTATCGTACATAAAAAAATATATATACTGTGCCGAATATAATATCTCCACTTTTAAAAGAGTATATTTATACCTCTACCTAAAGTGCTCACAGGTGACAATGGTTAAAACATAATTAAAAACAATTCATAGAAACTGACCGGGTCTTGTGGCGTACATGATGCATTGGCGTGGGGTAGAACGTTGTGCGCATGCATTAGTTTGCATCGCGCAATCACGTCAGATCGACTAGTAACGCGATAGTACGTATTTCCTGTCAATGGAACGCAACAGTATACGTACATCCTGTATATGGAACGCAAACCTGTTATGCGACCGGCGGCGCCATTTTGGCGTGTATCATTGTTTAATTTCAGTGCGCAGCCATATTTTAGTAGTCTCGGTCGCTAGGTCCCATATAGAGAATTTTTTTTTTTTAATGTAAGTATGGTTATGGGAGGATCGCAACAAATTCCTGATAAACAAGTTCTGAAAAAATATAAAATATACAAGAATTATACAGAAAAATGTGTAAGAAAAATGAAAATTTTACGCTAAAGTGAATGTCTGTCAATTTTACAAGGTCAATGCCAGATCCCTCACCCAAAAAAAAAGCGGGGGAGGGATATCATAGATTGGAGATGGTTGTCACGTCCCGAATGCGTACAAAATATTAACACACTCAAGACGTGTCACACATGTCCCCTGGCATAAAATCAAATATAACTATTATTTCCTTAATGTGAAACAAAATAGTGATTAGAATACAATGGTGTTGCGATCGTCACATGACCAGAAAAGTGTCAGCCTATTCCAAGAAGACAGTTCTGCATCATGTATTCCAAATTCCCGTGTATACAAAAGGTTCATGGTTTCATAAAAAGTCTTGTTCTATAAGAAAAAAAGATAGTAATATTATGTCAATAAATATGATAATATTATCACAGTTGTATCAACATTTACACACAGTAATATCGGTGGAAAGAATATTGAATGGAGATCAATAATAACATTTCAACAATCATTTTGTTCAATCATGTAATCAACACACCCCTATAAGTATTTGTAACACGGCATTTGTTGTATCACTGGCTTGAGGACGGTTTCATTGGGAAAACCAAAACGTTGCCCTTGGTGAAATAAAGACACAGATTACTGAAGGTGGTGCCGTGGATTCTGTTTTTCTTCTATATATAGATATAGATATATAGATATAGTTTTTTAAACTCTTGCTTCTATGCTATGTACATGTACAGCACTGTGATGGTACAGACTCAGAAATTGAGCTTGCGCCATCAGCTGTTGGTGTAGCACACTACTTCAGCTGTCTGGATTGGAGCTAGTTCTAATTCAGCCATTTTAACCCTTGCAATGCTCTGTGTGGACACTGCAAAGATAATACACATTAACCACCTCAGCCCCCTAGCTTAAACACTCTTAATGACCAGACCACTTTTTACAATTCTGCACTACACTACTTTCACGGTTTATTGATCAGTCATACAACTTACCACCCAAATTAATTTTACCTCCTTTTCTTCTCACTAATAGAGCTTTTATTTGGTGGTATTTTATTGCTGCTGACATTTTAACTTTTTTTGATATTAATCAAAAATGACCGAAATTTTAGCAAAAAAATGACATTTTTCACTTTCTATTGTAAATTTTTTTTTAAAAAACTACATTTCTATATAAATTATTCTCTAAATTTATTGTTCTACATGTCTTTGATTTAAAAAAAATGCAATAAGTGTATATTTATTGGTTTGGGTAAAAGTTATAGCGTTTACAAACTATGGTGCAAAAAAGTGAATTTCCGCATTTTTAAGCAGCTCTGTCTTTCTGAGCACCTGTCATGTTTCTTCAGGTGCTAGAATGCCAGGATAGTATAAATACCCCCAAATGACACCATATTAGAAAGAAGACACCCCAAAGTATTCGCGGAGGGGCATGGTGAGTTCATGTATGATTTCATTTTTTTGCACAATTTAGCGGAAAATGACACTTTCTGAGAAAAAAATAATAATAATAAAGTTTCCATTTCTGCTAACTTCTGCCAAAAAAAAAAAATCTCCCACGGACTCACTATGCCCCTCAGTGAATACCTTGGGGTGTCTACTTTCCAAAATAGGGTCATTTGTGGGGTGTGTTTACTGTTCGGCATTTTGGGCGGGGCTAAATTGTGAGCAACCCTGTAAAAACTAAAGGTACTCGTTGGACTTTACGCCCTTTAACGCACCTAGGCTGCAAAAAAGTGGCACACATGTGGTATCCCCGTACTCAGGAGAAGTAGGGCAATGTGTTTTGGGGTGTATTTTTACATATACCAGTAATATCTCAGTAAATTGTCAACTTTGTATAAAAAAAATTAAAAAGTTGTCATTTACAGCGATATTTCTCTCACCCAGCATGGGTATATGTAAAAATACACCCCAAAACACATTGCCCTACTTCTCCTGAGTATGGCGATACCACATGTAGGACACTTTTTTGCAGCCTGGGTATGTAAAGGGGCCCAAATTCCAATGAGTACCTTTAGGATTTCACAGGGCATTTTTACGCATTTGGATTCCAAACTTCTTCTCACGTATTAGGGGCCCCAAAATGCCAGTGCAGTATGAATACCCCACAAGTGACCCCATTTTAGAAAGAAGATACCCCAAGGTATTCCGTGAGGGGTATGGTGAGTTCATGTAAAATTTTATTTTTTGTCACAAGTTAGTGGAATCTGAGACTTTGTAAGGAAAAAAAAAGCCAATTTCAGCTAACTTGTGCCAAAAAAAAATCTTTTATTAACTCTCCATGCCCCTCACGGAATACTTTGGGGTGTCTTCTTTTTACGAAAATGAGGCCAATTTCACTAACTGTGGAAAATATTTATGCTCACATCTGGTCTCTCAATGGGTACATTGGGGCTCTGCCTGCATGGGGCCCTAAAGCGTGAGAAGAAGTCTGGAATCCAAATGCGTAAAAATGCCCTCCTAAAAGGTACTCATTGGAATTAGGGCCCCTTTGCGCATCTTGGCTGCAAAAAAGTGTCACACATGTGGTATCGCCGTACTCAGGAGAAGTAGGGCAATGTGTTTGGGGGTGTATTTTTACATATACCCATGCTATGTGTGAGAAATATCTCTGTAAATGACAACTTTTTTAAAAACAATTATACAAAGTTGTCAATTTACAGAGATATGTGAGGTGTTTGTACTGCCCTGGCATTTGAGGGTCTCCGCAATCATTACATGTATGGCCAGCATGAGGAGTTTCTGCTATTCTTCTTATATTGAGCATACGGGTAATGAGATTTTTTTTTTCTGTTCAGCCTCTGGGCTGAAAAAAAAAATGAACGGCACAGATTTCTTCATTTGCATCAATCAATGTGGATGAAAAAATCTCTGCCAAAAAATATGCAAAAAACAAAAAAAAAAGAGGGAAAGGACATAGGAGTGCTTGCGAAGTAAGGCCCCATTCACACGTCCGCAAAAATGTCCGCATCTATTCCGCAATTCTGCGAAATAGATGCGGACCCATTCAGTGTGAATGGGGTCGGCGGTGATGCGGAGAGCACACTATGTGCTTTCCGCATCAGCATTTGCAGAGCCCCGAAACATCTGGCCGCAGCTCCACAAAAGATAGAGCATGTCCTATTCTTGTCCGCAATTGCGGACAAGAAAAGGCATTTTCTATATAGTTCTGGCAATGTGCGGATCCGCAAAATACGGAAAGCACATTGCCGGTGTCCATGTTTGGCGGATCCGCAAAACATATACGGACGTCTGAATGAGCCTTACAGGGGGGTGATTAGTGACAGGGGGTGATCAGGTGGGTGACATGGGGTGATCAGGGGTTAATCAGGGGTTAATTGGGGGTTAATCAGGGGTTATTCAGGGGTTAATTTAGTAATACACTAAAAGGCGATGCATTACAATACAGATGTATTGTAATGCATTGCAGAGGGGATCAGCCCCTTAAAAGTTGAAGTCCCAGAGCGGGACAGAAATAAAGTTAAAAAAAAAGCAATTAGCTTTTAATAAAAAAAAAAAGTTTCAATTAAAAAAAGAAAAAAAAAGCCCCTTTCGCTTGATTTATATAATAAAAAAAATAGAAAAAAAGGAAAAAACACACATATTAGGTATCACTGGATCCGTAACAACCGGCTCTATGCATATATCACATGATCCACCCCGTCCGATAAACACAATAAAAAATAATTAAAAACTGTAAAAAAAAAGCAATTTTTTTAACTTTTTGACAAATATGTAGCAGATTATAGATGACTATTGCAGTTTATTGTACTAGCGATCATATTGTTGTATGTTTAAATCCCCAAGTGGGACTTAACAAAGTGAAAAAAAAGTAAAAAATAAATAAAAATACATTTCAAGTAAAACAATGTTTTTCCATTTTTCCTGTATTATATCATTTATAATTGGTTAAAAAATTTAAATTTATGAATACACAAATTTGGTATTGCCGCGTTAGTAACAACCAGATCTACAAACAACAATGACGGAATTGCTGTTTTTGTCCTCCCAATAAAATGGTATAAAAGCAATCAAAAGGTCATATGTACCCTAAAATGGTACCAATAAAAACTACAGCCCTTCCCACAAAAGAACAAGCCCTCACACAGCCACATTGATGGAAAAATAAAAATGTTATAAGCCTTATAGGTGGCAATGCAAATATATATATATATATATATATATATATATATATATATATATTATTTAATAAAAAAGTGATTATATGATGAAAAAGTAGTAAAACGTTAAATAAACCTATATAAATTTGGTATTCATATCAACCCACAAAATAAAGTTATCATATCATATATAGAGTATGGTGAACCCCATAAAAAAACAAAACACTGACAGGATTACTATGTTGCCCACCTCACCTCACATAAAATAAAATAAAAAGGCGATCAAAAGGTTATATGCACCTCAAAATGGTAGCAATAAAACTACAGCATGTCTCGCAAAAAGCAAGCCCTCACTCAATTATTTTGATGGAAAAATTTTATGAATGTTAGCATATGACGATGCAAAATACAACAGATTTTTAATTTAAAAAAAAGTGATTTTATGATGGAAAAACAGTAAAAACTATATAAATTTGGTATCATCAATAAAGTTATCATATCCTATATATTGCAAGGTGAACCCAGTAAAAAATAAAAGTAACACTGACAATTTCAATTTTTGCCCACCTCACTTCCCAAAAAATTAAATAGAAAGCAATCAAAAAGCCAAATGTAACAAAAAATGGTACCAATAAAAACTACAGATTACCCCAAATAGCTCAGTCAACAAAAAGTAAAAGTTATGGCTATTAAAAACGATTTCAGCAAATTTCATGTTACAAAATACAGATGTTGATCCTTCCTTTCTGAGTGCTGCCTTCCCCCAAACAGAGGTTTATGGCCACATTTGGGATATTTCTGTACTAAGGAGAGATTGTGTGATGCTTTTTCTCCTTTCAACCATTGCAAAAATGTCAAATAGCGCTCTTTTCATTCCTGCTGTGTCCTGCTATCTGCCCAAACAGCAGATTATATGACCACATATATGGTATTGCCATACTTGGGAGATATGGAGTAACAATATTTGGAGTGATTTTTCTCCTGCTTACCCTTGTAAAAATAAAAAGGTTTAGGCCCCTTTCACACGGGCGAGTTTTCCGCGCGGGTGCAATGCGTGAGGAGGACGCATTGCACCCGCACTGAATCCGGACCCATTCATTTCTATGGGGCTGTGCACATGAGCGGTGATTTTCACGCATCACTTCTGCGTTGCGTGAAAATCGCAGCATGTTCTATATTCTGCGTTTTTCACACAACGCAGGCCCCATAGAAGTGAATGGGGCTGCGGGAAAATCGCAAGCATCCGCAACCAAGTGCGGATGCGTTGCGATTTTCCCGTATTGTTGCTTAGCAATGGGACCCAATCTCTATTATTTCCCCTTATAACATGGTTATAAGGGGAAATAATAGCATTCTTAATAAAGAATGCATTGTTAAATGAAGAGGAAGGGGTTAAAAATAATAAGAGTTAACTTACCTTAGCCACTTGATCGCGTAGTTGCGATCTGTCCTCTCTTTCCCTGCAGCATCTATGATCTGAAAGGACCTGTGATGATGTCACATCACATGGTCCAATCACATGGTCCATCTTACCATGGTGATGGACCATGATTGGACCATGTGATGTGACGTCATCACAGGTCACTGTAGATCATAGATGCTGAGAAAGAGAGGACAGATCGCGACTACGCGATCAAGTGGCTAAGGTAAGTTAACTTTATTATTTCAACCCCTTCCTCTTCATTTAACAATGCATTCTTTATTAAGAATGCTATTATTTCCCCTTATAACCATGTTATAAGGGGAAATAATCAATTCTCCAGTATACCCGAAACGGGACTTCAGTGATGAAGTCCGGCTTCGGGTTGGGTACCAAACATGGCGTTTTTTTCTCACGCGCGTGCAAAACGTGTTGCAAACATGACGCCCGTGTGAAAGAGGCCTTAGCTAAAACTACATGCTATTGTTAAGATGCAATTTTTTATTTTCTTTCACCAATTGTCAATTGTTAATAGTCTATTAAACCCTGTAGAGTCAAAATTATCACTGCTCCACTACAGTATTTCTTGGGAAGGGTAGTTTCCAAAATGGAGCTTTTTGGGGGTGTTCCTTATGTTATAGCATCTCAAGGCCTATGAAAACCTGAAATGGTGCCCAAACACTTCCTAAAAATTGAGACCCAAAATCTAAAATGTGCTTCTTCAATTATAAGAGCGGTATTTTAGTCAAGTATCACTCTGGGGCTACATATGGGATACTTCTCAAATCTGCAGAATGAAGGTAATACATTTGGAGTACTAGTTCCATTTTATCACCTGCTATGTTCCAAAAAATGAATTCAAATTGAAAATATGCAAAAAAATGAAATTTTTCAATTTCACCCTTATATTTCATTAATTGCTGTGAAACACATAAAGGGTTAACAAACTTCCTAAATGTCGTTTTGAATACTTTGATGCGTGCCATTTTTTTAAATGGGGTGATCTTTGGGGGGTTCTAATATATAGACCCAGGGGGCATAGCGAAAGGCTTATGGGCCCTGGTGCATGAGTTCTGCTTGGGCCCACATACCCTCAGTGCATTGTGGCAAGGGGCACACCTAGCCTTTCTGCTGCCTGTGGTGAAAGTTGAAACATCACCCCCCCATCACAAATTCTCAACCTAACCCCTTCCCTCCAGCCCTACTGTTAAAGACATGCTTGGAAAACATTACATACAGCATTAAAAAAATACAGAGTAATACAGTACCACATAACTTACATCTAGTGAAGTCTCCTCTGATGTAGATGTTCTCTTGACTTATCTTCTCCATTCAGACCAGACCACAACAATGATTTCTTTCAGTTTGATTAATAAACATTTTAGTTTCCTACTTTTCCATCATCCTTCCACCTTCTGACACCCTATTATGCCACCTCCAATACTGTGCCCACTACGCTCTCCAATACTATACTGCTGAAACCTTCCCCTAAAGATACTTGTACAACACAGATAGTACCCCCTACAATAACTATTGGCACACATTGCCCTAAAAATAACTGTGTCCAGCAAATAGTGCCCCTGACATTGATAGTGTCATAAACATAATTTCTCACAAAAATAATTGTTTTAAGCTGATACTGTACCAGGGTGCCCCCCACAGTAATAGTGCTCTCCAAAGTCCAACCAATAATAATAATTCTCTGCCAGAGTGCGCGTAGTGTTAACAGTGCCCCTATTAGTAATAATGCCCCCATTGTGCCCATACTTGTAATCATGTTCCCCATAGTCCTCAGTAGTAATAATTCTCCTTATAAATAATGTGTGTCAGAACAAAAATCCCCACTTCTAATGTGTGCCAGTACAAAAAATTCCCCTCTTATAATGAGTGATATTGCAGAACATACCCCCTTAAAATACGTGCCAGTGCAAAAACTGCCCCCTTCAAATGTGTGCCAATATAAAAAATGCCCCTATAATCAATCTTAGTCTCATTTTGACTCAGCATTCACAATCTTCACTTATGATTCAGCCGTAGATCACCTAGAGCATATTTTGATAGATGAGGAGAATATTACTCACACTTCTGAAGAACGATCGGTAATTTATTCTTCAAGATTAAAAATGTTGCATGGCTCGCAGGCCCATATATTCAGAAAACGCCAAGTTGTAGCACATTCATTCAAGCGTTACATTTTGGGGGTCACGCCCCCTTACTCATGCGTGAAAATCAGGTGTAACCAACAACCTTAAATATTCAATGTTATGGGCGTAGTCTGTTTCAGGTTTCTATTCTTATTTAAAAACAATCAATTAGTTACACGGTGACCATATCACAAAAACACCTTAAAATTACAAATGTCATTTAACCCCTTTGGTTTTAATGTTTCCATTTTTGTAATCCACCTAGTTTCATGTTGCAATAATTTTTGTTTATTATCTTCAGGAGTCATCCCGGGGTTTAATATACTCTAGTATCAGCCATTTTATTTCATTCCATTTATGTTTTCTTTCCCGACAGTGTTGCAACAATGTGATCTCTTGGTACTCATTTCTTTCTTTTTCCTCTTTTTTGCTGTCTGTAGATTCCATATCTCTCCTTATGTTTGACTTATGTTCATTGAGTCTTATTCGTATCTCTCTCTTTGTCTGGCCTATATACCACATGCTACAGGGGCATCTCAAGCCATAAATGACGATCTTAGTCATACATGTAGCATAGTGGTACACAGGAATTTCATATCCCTTTCTGGGGTGATTAATGGTATGTCCTTTTTAAATTTAGTTACAATGCGTGTAGGATAGGCAAGGGAATATGCCCTTTTTTAGTGTGGCAAGGAAGGATTGTCGATCTTTCTTTTGTATTTTTTATATCTCCCTTAATCAATTTGGGGGGATTTCAGTCAGCACTCCCTGTATGCAGGTGCACGTAGGTTATGGCAATTATACATACAAACACAAAAATATAACAGCACTCAGCAACTAGAGCTCTGCCCAAGATGGGAGCTGTAAGAGGACATTAGTGATATCGCATGCAAACAGTGGAGACATTGGTTTACATTTTGATCAAAAGGTAGTAAGCCCACTCACCCCGACACGGTTGTCTCCTAGAGTGGGTACTAACGCTAAATCTGACCTACTATAGGCCATAACAGCCACATAAAATCCTCCTAACGCTAAGTCCTACCTGTTATGGGCCACGACAGCCACATAAAATCCAGGTATTGTGAGCCCAGCATGCACGCTGGGATAGACCTTACTTATTAACCCCTTCTGGTGCTGCAACAGCCTCCATTAGATCCAGGGATGCAGGTACCAACATGCATGCCGAGCCCACTGTGCACTCCTCCTGGAGCCAGATGGCTACTAGCAGGCAATGTGAGTACAAATTCAGCTTTATACTCACTCTGATTGAAAACCAGCATCTAGGGCAGAAACACTAGTCAGGTGTGCACGACTGAGAAGGAGGTCGCCACACCTCCAACATATACTAAGTAAAAACAAAAAGGGGGGGTTTCAGTCAGCACTCCCTGTATGCAGGTGCACGTAGGTTACACAGTGGGCTCGGCATGCATGTTGGTACCTGCATCCCTGGATCTAATGGAGGCTGTTGCAGCACCAGAAGGGGTTAATAAGTAAGGTCTATCCCAGCGTGCATGCTGGGCTCACACTCCCTGGATTTTATGTGGCTGTCGTGGCCCATAACAGGTAGGACTTAGCGTTAGGAGGATTTTATGTGGCTGTCATGGCCTATAGTAGGTCAGATTTAGCGTTAGTACCCACTCTAGGAGACAACCGTGTCGGGGTGAGTGGGCTTACTACCTTTTGATCAAAATGTAAACCAATGTCTCCACTGTTTGCATGCGATATCACTAATGTCCTCTTACAGCTCCCATCTTGGGCAGAGCTCTAGTTGCTGAGTGCTGTTATATTTTTGTGTTTGTATCCCTTAATCAATTTGTTACCTATTCTTCGCCCTTTTCGATATGTAAAATTAGGTTTTGATTTTAAAAATCTTCCGTGCTTCTTATCTTGTTGTAATATCGCCAATATTTATTGATAGTTTTTTTAATCAATGTTGCATGACTATCGTAAGTACCTATGTACACTGGGCGATCTTTTGCATTTTTATTAGTTTTCCTGACAAATAAAGTGTCTCTTGGAATTTGATCTACTTCTTTTTTTTTATATTATCAATTACGTTTTTTGGATATCCTCGATTAATACATTTTTTTGTCAATATATTTTTTTGTCTTGTGTAATCGTGATTTGTTTTAGTTAAACATTTAGCTCGTATTAACTGACTCTTTGGTATGCCTCTGAAAGTATGTCGGCTGGTTGGCTTGTATAGAGTAGTATATTATTTCGGTCAGTAGGTTTTTAATATAATATAGTGTTGAAGACCCCATCGAAGTCCCCCGCAGCTTCAAGTAATATGTATCATCAAATCTAAAATAGTTTTTAGTTAGAACAAATTCCAAAAGAGTTGTGAGAAAAACTATGGTTCTGTTATCCATTGTTGCATCCTGTATAAGGATTTCTCTGACACATTGAAGGCCTTCCTGCTGTGGAATGTTAGTATAAAGGCTCTGTACGTCGTCGAGGGTGCCTAAGTATGTCACTCCTTCACTAGTTTCTTTTTCTAATCTTAATAAAAAGTCAGTAGTGTCTAAAAGACACCTATTTAATTTCTTAACCTGTTTTTGTAAAAAGGAATCTAGATCGATCTACATTGATTCCTTTTGTAAAAGGGAATCAATGTAGATCAATATAGATTGCAAGATAGAGCCTATCCATGAAACAATGGGGCGCCCTGGAGGATTTACTCGATCTTTATGAATCTTGGGAAGTAGATATAGGATCGGCACTTTGGGATGTTCACATAGCAATGTGTTTGCGTTTTTTGAAACAACATTTTTAATTTTGAAGAATAAAGTTATGATAGTACCGATGGTTCTTCAGAAGTGTGAGTAATATTCTCCTCATCTATCAAAATATGCTCTAAGTGATATACGGCTGAATTATATGTGAAGATTATAAAAAATGCCCCATCTGAGCGCCAGTACAAAAATACACCCTCTTAGTACCCCTAGTAGAGTTAATGTCTCCATAGTGCTCTCCATAATGTGTGCCCGTACAAAAATATGCCCAGTACAAAATGTCCCTATTTAGTGCCAACAGTAAAAAACAATGCCCCATAGCTTCGTCGTCCCTCCCCCATAGAGGTTCAACAGCATGGTGCGAAATAAAAAGCTGAATTGGTTCCTAAAAAAATAGGATTTAGAAATTTTCTTGAACTTTTGTAAAATTTCTGCTAAAGTTATAAGCCCTCTAATGCCCAAAAAATCCATAAAAGTACTTTTCAAAAATGATGCCAACATAAACTAGACATGGAAAATTTAAAAAATAAACTGTTTTGTATAATTTAACAGTCTTAAAAGCATAAATTTCCTGAACTTGAATATTGCTAATTTGAAAAAAAAAAATTGATTTTAGATTTTTTTTCCACAAAACATAGCAATCCAAATTTGCCACTAACATAAAGTACAATATGTCACAAAAAACATCAAAATCATTTGGCTATGTAGAAGCTTTCCAAAGTTATTACCACATAAAGTGACACGTCAGATTTGAACAGTGGGGCTAAGTCTTTAAAGGGGTTATCCGACTTATATGAATTTAGGCTAATGTGCATTATATTTATATATTAATCAACTTTGTAATTCACTTACATTATTAAAGATGACCTGTTTATTGTCTGCAGATTAGTGTGTTGTTATCTCTGACGTCATCCACCCTGCTCCGGCGGTGACTTGTTTACAGGCTGCTCCCTGCTTGAGGGAGTGGCCCCGCTCTGTAAACGAAACATCAGAGCCGTTGGTTCATGCCCCCCTTTCACTTTCGTCTTACAGCATCGGCTCCAGTAAGGGATCGCGCATGCGCGGTCCTTACCAGAGCCGTGCTGACAGATTCAGCCGCACAGTCTTACAGCCTTTGGTGCCCGCCCCTTCTCTCTCTCTTATGACACAGCACGGCTCTGGTAAGGATTGCGCATGCCTACAATTAAGTGACACCTGGATTACCCTCCAGATTAACTTGGGCTAGGCAGCCAGCTTCTTCCAGAGATTTCTGTATTATGTGCATATGATTGTTGTGACATAACAACATAATAACATAAAGTCAAACTTTAAACCCTATAACTACTGCTCTATGTGGCGCCTGGTGTTAGTAGTCTGTATTTTTCTAGTACACAAGTCAAGCACAACCCCCTGGAAATGATTGTCATTTGAACAACAGGACACAGACATCCCTGCACTGGAGCAGCAGCAAAACGTACATATAGATCAGCTTTATCACAAAGTGGAAATAGATTTCTACATGCAACATTTGGAGAAATGCAATGCACTTTTTAACCAGTAAAACTGACCAAAACCAAAATTTGAAGACTCAGATTCTCATATACAACTATTTCTTAACCTCTGTCAGATAAAGATCTTAGTAATTTATTTAATAACCAGTAGAAGGACCCGGCCTCACACGGGTATATTTCATTTAATGTTTGTGTGTGTCGTTAAAAGATATCAACAGTATCCCCCATAACAGTGACCTCTACAGCACCTCGCCCCTTTAACAGTGAACTCCACAGTACCCCACCCCTTAACACTGACCCCCCCCACAGTTCCCCGCCACTTTAAAATGGGACCGCCACGGCAGACCACCCCCTTAACTTTGACCTTCACAGCAGCCCACCCCTTTAACAGCACCCCACTCCCTTGACAGTGACCTTCTCAGGGGCCCGCCCCCTTAACAGTGACCTCCACAGTACCCCGCTGCCTTAACAGTGACCTCACAGTACCCTGCTGCATTAACAGTGACCTCCACAGCCGTTGCCCCTTTAATAGAGGCCCCTGCCCTCTTAACAGTGACTTCCACAGTGTCCACCCCTTTAACAGTGACCTCCACAGCAGCCTGCCCTCTTAGGCCTCATTCACACGGGCGTCGCGTGTGAGGGCCGGATAGGATGCGGGTGCATCGTAGGAAATTGAGCAATTTTTCCATGCAAGTGCATTGCCTTTTAATTTGTTTTGCACGCACGTGTGAAAAATTGGAATGATTGGTACCCAGACCCGAACCCGGACTTCTTCACAGAAGTTTGGGTTTGCATTCGTTATTCTGTATATTTTATTATACATAATGCTTCCTAAAATGTGGCTTGAGGGGTTAAAAAATAAAAAAAATTAACTTACCTCATCCACTTGATTGCGCATCTGGGCATCATCTTCTTTCTTCTCCTTTCATGACCTACAAAACGACCTTTGGTGACGTAATCGTGCTCACCTCGTGGTGAGCAAGGTGACGTCAGCGCAGGTCCTGCTGAATAAAGATCGAAGAATCTTCTATCTTCATTTAGCAGGACCAGCGCTGACATCCCCGTGCTCACCACGTGGTGAGCACGATTACATCACCAAATATCCTTTTGCAGGTCCTGAAAGGAGAAGAAGATGGATGATGCCCAGCTGCGCGATCAAATGGATGAAGTGAGTTAATTTTTTGTATTTTTTAACCCCCTCAAGCCACATTTTAGAAAGCATTCTGTATTAAGAATGCTATTATTTTCCCTTATAACCATGTTATAAGGGAAAATAATACAGTAAATTGACTTCAATTTACTTACATCTTTTTCATGTAACCATGCGTGAAAATCGCATTGCATCCGCACTTACTTGCGGATGCTATGCCATTTTCACACAGCCCATTCATTTCTATGGGGCCTGTGCTGCGTGAAAAACGCAGAATATAGAACATGCTGCGATTTTCTCGCAACGCACAAGTGATGCGTGAAAATCACCACTCATGTACACAGCCCCATTGAGGTGAATGGGTCCAGATTCAGTGCGGGTACAATGCGTTCACGTCACGCATTACACCCGCGTGGAATTCTTGCCCGTGTGAAAGGGGCCTTAACAGTAACATCCACAGCGCCCTGCGCCTCTAATGCTAGGGCTACACGATGACATGTGTTGCGCGACATTTTGTCGTAACAATTTTTATAATGATAGGCTATGGTGTCGCACTGCGACATGTGGCATGCTGCAACTTCGTCACGATAGTTGCAAAAAATCCATCCAAGATGCATGTCAGCATCTCACATGTGGCAGTGCAACACTATAGACTATCATTATAAAAATTGTCGTGCGTCATCGGTGCGACATCAATGTCCCGCGACACATGTCGTCATGTAGCCCTAGCCTAAAGCTGACCTACAGCAGTGAAGAAAAATGGCTGGGTTGTTATGGAAACCTGGAGTAAAACTGTGTGTTTGTGGAGACTAAGGGCCTGCGAGCTTCTATTGGCTGATAAAGGACATGTGTATGACAGTTGGGATATGAAGAGAAAGACTTGCTTTTATTCTTAGTTGCCACCAAAAAACGTAATAACAAGCGATCAAAAGGCGCCATTTACTCCAAAATTATACCAATGAAAAATACAAGTTGTCCTGCAAAAATCAAGCCCTCACACAACTCCATAGGAAGAAAAATATGGAGCTGCAATGCAAAAAAAAAAAAATATTTTAAAATAAAATTATTGCAAAAAAGTACTGACCCAGAGAATAAAGAGGCACATATGCAAACTGTTGCAATTCCTACACCATTCACCTGATTTGGATGTAAATACCCTCACATTAAAGCTGACAGTCTGCAGTTAAAGCACATCTTGTACGTTTCATTTCAAATCCATTGTGGTGGTGCATAGAGCCAAAAATGTTAGAATTGTGTTGATGTCCCAATATTTATGGACCCGGCTGTATTTTTCCTGTGATCTATTGTGAACAAAATACGTATGGGTCTGAGATTTAGAAACTATTGCATTCTGGTTTTATTTACATTCACAACTTTTTGGGGAATTGGGGTTGTATATCTCCAGAAATGTGTGGTACAATATATAAAGATATATGTATATAGATATATGAAGGACATATATATGTGTGTGTGTATGTATGTTCCGCGATCACTCAAAAACGCAACCATCGATTTTAACGAAACTTGGTATACACATCCCTTGCTACCTGGAAAAAAATCTCGTGGGGGTCACAGCTCTCTAGAACGTACCGTTCCTGAGATATTTCCAAAAAATGACCTGCATTAGCCAATATAAGCCTGCAATTCTGTCTTTAAAAAAAAAATTAAATACATTTTTACAGGGTTCACCGTAGGGGATAATTTACATGATATTTTTGTAGTCTGGGTCGTTACGGACGCAGCAATACCAAACTTATGGTGGAGATTTTTTAATGTAATTTTTTCCATTGACTATAACAGACAGCTTTTTGATTTTAAAATGCAATGCATTATCTCTATAGTGCATTGTATTTTAATGTCAGTGCTATTCTGACATTGACCAGCAGCTTGCTGGAAATTACTCAAGGCTGGTCTGGGGCCTACACGAGACCCCATGTGATAGCCTGGCCCCCGCTCCCCGCGGGATCTGTGCCACGCTTAGACTGGGCCACCGTAAAACTGCGGCGGCCCAGCCTAAGGCCCCTTAGTGACCGCTGAAAAAAGGCGTATGGGTGGTCACTAAGGTGTTAAAGGAGATGTCTGGATGGGAGCATACGATTTTCTAAAACCTCTATATACTGTTCAGCATTGATAGTGCCCTTCCAGATGTGTAAGCTGTCCACCCATAGGCGCTAAGGCAACCCCATACCATCAGCGATGCACGCTTTTGAACTGTACACTGATAACGAGCTGTATGATCCCTCTCCTCTTGAGTCTACAGGACACGGTGTCCATGGTTTCCAAAAAGAATTTTATATTTCAATTCATCTGACCACAGAACAGTTTTTAATTTTAAATGAGCTTTGGACCAGAGAAGACTGCAGCGTTTTTGGATCATGTTGACATATGGATTTTTCTTTGTATGATATGGGTTTAAGTTGCATTTCTGAATTGCACAGTGAAGTGTGTTCACAGACAATGATTTATGGAAGTATACAAAAATGGCGTATATCTTTTTGTAAATTACCCCCTATTTGTTTACATAGACAATTTCACCCTGTATTTGGTTCTCCTTTGACTATACTTGATTTAGCGAAATGTAGACCCTTTCCCTCTCATTCACACCTGATTAAACTCTAAGAAGTATACATTCAGAGCTCCTTTTGAAAATTAAAGGTGGGATCTGGTTGCTATAGGCAACTAAGCCAGTTTTCCTTTACACCAGTTTTAATAAATCTCTCCCAGTGTCTCCAGATATGCTGCAATCTCTTAATTTGTACAAGAGAAGACCGGCACTCACTCGATACAATATCGTTGTCAATTTTATTGGTCACATGAAGAACACAGTGACGTGATTCGGCTCGTAAAGTGAGCCTTTCTCAAACAGTCAAGATACAATGAAACACACAAGTTTAAAAAGCCCGCGATGAAGCAGGATATGACGTGAATTGCCATAGAAACCGGATAAACAAAACAGAAAACACTAGTTATGCAGTACTGTGCATTGCAAAAATTAATAATTAACTTGCGTATGAGCAAAAGTATATAATAATTATATATATAGGAAAACGGAGAATACTCATGTACTGTTCATCATGTTTTCTGTGAAAAAAGAGAAACAGAAAGTATGCAGTTGAAAAGCAAATAGGGATATAGATAGTGAACCACACATCAAAGGAAACAGTTTAAATCATAATCACGGTTTAGCCCCTTAGGTTCCAAAGTTTGCAGTCTGTGAATCCAGAAAGCCTCTCTTTTCTTGAGGATTTTAACCCTATCACCTCCTCTCCTCGGGGAAGGTATATGTTCTATAATCTGGAGGCGCAATTGGGAGATGTTATGTCGGCATTTATCAAAATTATACGGTATAGGAAGTAACAGATTCTTTTTTCTGACGGTCGACTTATGTTTGCAAAATCGGTCCTTCCGTCTAGTTGAAGTCTCGCCGACATACACAAGTCCGCAAGGGCACTTCAAGATATATCCAACAAAATTGTTATTGCATGTAAAGAAGCCATTAATGGAGAATTTCTCCCCTGAGAAAGCAGGCGCGAAACGTACGTCGGGGGAGCTCAGTGTTCCTGGGAGGCCCACTTTACTGGTTCGATTTGCTATTGCCCGGACTCAGGTATTTTTGGTTCCATTTGTGTGCACTTTATAGGTATCTGACTTTTTGTCGGGACTAAGACTGGTATATATAATCTGTGGACCTTTTATTAGCTGCCACTTATACCTTAGTACTTTTTTTGTTTCAGGTACTTTATATAGACCAGACCTATTGGTCAGGACTAATTTCATATATATAAAAATTTTTGGACCATTTACCTTCTGGTACTTATGGTTATGTTTGGATTGTATGGGCTGCTCTTATTTAGTGTATGACCTCCAGGATACACGAGCTTTTGATCTTGTTGGTTATCACCTGATTTACTGTCATTTCTGTATAATTTTAAAATGTATGTTAGTATATTTCTAATAAAGATTTTTTTATGAGATATGATGCATGTCCCTTAAGTGTTTTTTTCTGAGATGTTGGTACTGAGTCATGCTACTTTTTGTATTGCTTTAGTCGGTTCCACCAGGTGCTTATTATTGCATAAGTCACTCAGTATTTAGCTTTTTTTTTTTTCTAATCCATGCTTAGTTTTTGTTACTGTTTTTTTGTGTTAAAATAAGAAATAGTAATTAAGGGGTTAGAGCTCTCTATAAGTTATTTTATAGTAGTGTTTAGATTTTTAAAATGTAGTAAATGTTTATACTATAGTTTTTGCACGCGTAGACACAACATCTGCTTGAATGTGTCCTGCAACCACTGAGCACCGATCAGTACGTTATGCATTTGTGCTCAGATTTCGGTGTGTTTATTTCTGTGTGTACAAAAGAAAAATTAACATCTGCTTTTATACATCCTACAACTGCTGAGCATTGATCGGTACTGTACATTTTACCGGTTGCATCTGTGCTCAGTTTTCAGTGCAAGTTTTTATTTATTTTTTAACAAAATTTTACTCTTAATTCTTTCTTTTTTTTCTCTTCAAAATTTTATTTGAAATTTATTACAGCCCCTTCATACTTAAAAGCACAACATACACAATCCTGTGAATAAAAAAAATAGGTACCGTACTTTACACATGTTAAATCACCCACATTAGACATACCAATAAGAATTTTCCTTTCATCCCAAAGAATGTATTTAGCTAAGGAGGCATACACCAGTATTGCAACTAAAACTGATATGGCCAAGTAGAATAGGATGCTATATTCCTCTACTCTTCTAACTACTCATCATCATCCAGTGATGAGGGACAATCAAGAAGGTGCTCCAGGACAAAAGCAAAGGCAGCCCACAGAGTAATCCCATATAGACTATATCCCCTGAGGATTATCAGCCTCAAATTGGAGAATTTGTGGGCAGCCAAGGAATCCAGGTTGACACTACAGGCTTCACAGAAATTTATTTTTTCAAAATGTTTTTCTCTGAAGATTTTATAAATTTTATGCCCAAAATCCATCATCATTTTCTCGACCCCTGAACTAGACACTTGTAAATGCAGCAGGAAAGATTATATTATTAGGGTTGGTGCTACATCTGGGCAAAAAAAAATTAAAAAAGCCACAAGTTAGACAGTGTTGGAGTGTTTTGTACAACACTCCAGTTTACAACATGGCCACGACTAGCGCACAATTGTGGAGCAGAATTTTGATTACAAAAATTTTACATTACAATCACAATGCCCGCTCCAAAAAAAAACTAGATATGACTGTCTATTTAAAATTAGGCCAATCTTCGTTCACTTTAGCACCAAGTTTGCATAGATAAGTCTATTATACATTTCAAAGGGAGGGTAAAATTCTGAGAGTACCTGCCCAGCAAGAGAGCAATGTATGGAATTAAAATGTATAAGTTGTGCGAGAGTACTTCTGGGTACACTCACAGGTTCAGGGTTTACAAAGTGAGGGACACCCAGACTAAACACTTCAGGATCTCTTTAAATGCAACATGGCTCCTGAAAACTATGTTGATGAAATCTGGCATCCTAAATCAATATGGCGCTACTTCCCTTCTCAGCCCTGTTGTGTGCCTATACAGCAGTTTACATGGGGAGTTTCTGAAAACTGCAGAATCAGATTAATCAATATTATGGTTTGTTCTTCTGTTAAAGGGGTTGTCTCATCATAGACAATGGGGGCATATTGCTAGGATATGCTCCCATTGTCTTATAGCTGCGGGTCCCACCGCTAGGACCCGCACCGATATCGAGAACGGAGCCACGCAAGGTGGTGGCTGGAGGGCTCTGGTCCGGCCACCACCAAGCCGGCTCCCCATAGAAGTTAATGGGAGTGCACCGCGCATGACCAGTCACCGCTCCCATTTACTTCTATGGGCTCGACGGAAATAGCTAAGCAAGCGCTCGGCTATTTTTGCCGGCCCCATAGAAAATAAATAAAGGGCGGGGGCTCTGTTCTCGATATAGGTGCGGGTACCAGCGGTGTTTGCAATTACAGAGGTCAAACATTTCCTGTAGTTCTTGACCAGGTTTGCACACACTGCAACAGGGATTCTGGCCCACTCATCCAAACAGGTCTCCTCTAGATCTGTCAGGTTTCGGGGGCTGTCGCTGAGCAACACGGAGTTTCAGCTCCATCCAAAGATGTTCTATTGGATTTAGGTCTGGAGACTGGCTAGGTCACTCCAAAACCTTGATATGCTTCTTACGGAGCCACTCCTTGGTTATCCTAGCTGTGTGCTTCGGGTCATTGTCATGTTGGAAAACCCAGCCACGACCCATCTTCGATGCTCTGACTGAGGGAAGGAGGTTGTTGCTCAAAATCTCACAATAAATGGCCCCATTCATCCTCTCCTACATACAATGCAGTCGCCCTGTCCGCTTCGCAGAAAGCACCCCCAAAGCATGATGTTACCACCCCTATGCTTCACAGTAGGGATGGTGTTCTTGGGATGCAACTTATCCTTCTTTTTCCTCCAAACACGACGAGTGAAGTTTAGACCAAAAAGTTCTACTTTGGTTTCATCTGACCACATGACTTTCTCCCATGCCTCCTCTGGATCATCCAGATGGTCATTGGCAAACTTCAGATGGGCCTGGACATGTGATTACTTGAGCAGGGGAATCTTCCGTGCAATGCATGATTTGAAACCATGACGGCCTAGTGTTCTACAGACAGTGACCTTTAAAACTGTGGTCCCAGCTCTCTTCATGTCATTGACCAGCTCCTCCCTTGTAGTTCTGCGCTGATTCCTCACCTTTTTTTTTTATCATCAGTGATACCCCACGAGGGGAGCCCCAGTGCGAGGGAGACCGACAGTAGTCTTTAGCCTGTTCCATTTTCTAACAATTACTCCAACAGTTGATCTATTTTCACCAAGCTGCTTGACAATTGCCCGTAGCCTTTTCCAGCCTTGATAGCTATTTGGTCTTGCCCATGGTAGTAGTTGGCATCTGACTGACTGTGGGGTGGACAGATGTCTTTAAAGAGCTCAGACAGGTGCTACTAAGTTAGATTAATGAATGGAGTAGAGGCACAGTAATTCTTGATGATTGCCAGGTGTTCAAATACTTATCTGCAGCAGTGCAAGACAAATACATTCTTTGAAAATCATACCATGTGATTTCCTGATTTTTTATTTATTTATTTATTCTGTCTCTCAGAGTGGGAATACACCTACAATGTGAATTTCAGACCCCTCCATGATTTCTAAGTGGGAGAACTTGCAAAATCACAGGGTGTTCAAATACTTCTGTTAATCACTGTACACTGCTAGTATACCTGGTGAACCATGTGATTTTTCTCTAGATGACAATAGGATGCAATTCGGTTTAAATTATTCTGTGTTTTACAACCCTATGCTATGATAAACCACTTACAAACTGGGCCATTTTTGCTTTCTCTTCCTGACGAAGGTAAGGTTTGCAAATCGGACAGGTGTCACTATGTGGTAATAACTTTGGAATGCTTTTACTACGGATGAGAGAATCGACTTTGGATGAAACATCCGAAGTTGATTCGCATAAAACTTTGTTTTAATACTGTACGGAGCATGAGCTCTGTCAGTATTAGAATGCATTGGCTCCAATGAGCCGAAGTTATTGCTTTGCGAAGTCTCACGAGACTTATGCAATAACTTCATAAATTAATTTGTACTGTAAAAAAACATTTCCCGAATTCAGGTTCGTTTCCAAGTGGTACCTTGTAACTGAACCCGAGTTCGGGAAATATTTTCTTACAGTACAAATTAATATATGAAGTTATTACACAATAACTTCGGCTCATCAGAGCCAATACATTCTAATACTTTTTTTTTGTCACGCATTGTACTTCAAGTTAATGGTAAATTTGGGTTGATATGTTTTACCTTTATTTAAAAAAATCCCAAATTTGCAGAAATTTGGGCAAAGATAGCAGTTTTCTAAATTAAGTTTTTTTGCTTTTAAGAAAGATAGTGATATTTCACAAAATAGTTATTGATTTTCACCACATATCTACTTTATGTTGGCATAATTTAGCAAATGCCATTTTATTTTTTTTAAGACAAGGGATTTTAGAAACAATTTTTCAAGAAAGTTTCAAAACTGACTTTTAAGGACAAATCCAGTTCTGAAGTCACTTTGTGGGGCTTACATAATAGAAACCACCTATAAATGATCATTTTAGAAAGAACACAACTTCAATGATTCAAAACTGATTTTAGGGTACTTTCACGCTTGCGTTGCTGGATTCCGGCAGGCAGTTCCGTCGCTGGAACTGCCTGCCGGATCTGGCAATCTGTATGCAAACGGCCAGCATTTATAGACGGATCCAGATCAGTCTCAGAAATGCATTGCAATACCAGATCCGTCTCTCCGGTTGTCATCTGGAAAAACGGATCTGGTATTTATTTTTTTCACATTTTTGAAGGTCTGCGCATGCACAGACTGGAAGACCGGATCCGTCAATGCAGGTAATTTTAATGCCGGATCCGGCACTAATACATTTCAATGGACATTAATGCCGGATCCGGCATCTGTTCCAGAATTTTGGACGGAAACAAAACTGCAGCATGCTGCAGTATTTTCTCCATCCAAAAACCGTACAGTGACAACTAAAGACACCTTGATGCATACTGAACGGATTTCTCTCCATTTAGGATAAAACTGATAATTTTTTTTCTGGTATTGAGCCCCTAGGACGGAAAAGTTTAACGCAAGTGTGAAAGTACCCTTAGAAACTTTATTAAAGGTCATTTTTTTTGTCAGAATTTCCAATTTAATAAATTTTTCCTGTACCACAAGAGTAAAAGGCAAAACGAACCTCAATATTTATTACCCTGATTCTGCACCTTACAGAAACATCCTATAAACTGCTGTATGGACACATGGCAAGGTTCAGAAGGGAAGGAGTGCCCAATGGCTTTTGGATGGCAGATGTTGCTTGAATTGTTTTCGAGTGCGATGTCACATTTGAAGAGACCCTGAGGTACCCCTACAGTGGAAAAGCCCAAGAAATGACATTTTGGAAACTACCGCAAGGTATTTATCAAGGAGTGTAGTGAGTGTTTTGACCCCATGAGTGTTTCAAAGAATTTTACTACCAGGTAAGTGGTAATAGCGCCCCATTAAAAGCACCCCAAATTTTGTTCCATAATTTTTTCTGAGTATGACAATATCCCCTATATGGTCATTAACTGCTTTTTGGGCACACAGCAGGACTCAGAAGCGAAAGAGCACCATGTGCATTTGAGGCCTAATATGGCTATTTTTACAGCCCTGGTCGACAAGTGAAGAGGTTCTGCTGTGCAGTGTAAAAAAATTAAATAAATAAATAAATAAATAAACTGAAGAAAAGACCCCATTTTAGAAAACATATTCATCACTGCATTTACCAAAGTATAATGAAAATTATGACTCTACATTTGTTTTGCAAATATTGTATAGCAGATGGTGCTCATTCCCCCCATAGATAAGGCATTTCAGTGCACAATATGCTGTGCCAAGCTAGTGTCATCTGAGACTCACACCACAATTCTCAGAAGGGTATTTGGCTTTTGGAGCATGGATTTTGCAGGAATGGTTATTGGGTGCTACATAACATTTGCAGAGACCCTGAGGTAACCTGTACAGTGGAAACCTCCAGTAAGTGACCACATTCTGGAAACTACACCCTTCAAGTTATTTATTTGGAGTGATTTATTTTGTAGAAATAAATGAGCAGGAGTTGGTGCAAATGGCAAAGTTCCACAGATATGGCATTCAAGTGTGCTGAAGTATGCTGTGCCCAGCTTGTACCATCTAAGACACACCACGTCCTTGAGATTGCTTGGCAGGTGCTACTGGGAAATGCCATAAACATGGATGTAAACTGCTGTTTGGGTATACTGCAGGGTTCAGAAGGGAAATACCACCTTTTAGCTTTTGCAGCGCAGATTTTGATGGATTGGTTTATGGGCGCCATGTTGTTTTTGCACAGCCTCTGGGGTCCCACTATATGGCTGAGAACCATACATTTCTTTTTCCTCTCGTTTATTTTTTGCGGAATAATGTGCCATTGGTATTGGTACTGTTTTGTGGTACATACGACTTTTTGATTGCTTTTTATTTTGCTTCTTGGGAAGCAGGATAAAGAACAGACAACAATTCTGCCATTGCTTTTTGGGTATACCATGCACTATTTGGGAAACACATGTTAACTTGGTCAGTATGACTACAGAGAACAATTCTAGATGCGGCAACAACAAATATTTTTTACAATGATAAATGGCTTGATGAGGAGAGGGGGCATTTTTACACTTGAAACATTTTATTTTTATTAATCCCTTTTCTTACTTTACACTTTGTTTCCCCATCAGGCCATATAATACCTTTGGGGGACATTTAACATTTTTTATTATTGCTGATTTCTCCTGTAACTTGGGCTGACATAGTAGCCCCAGTTGCAGGAGCAAAAGGGCAATACAGCCCCCTGTATACCCCAGCTACAGGGGAAAGATAGCCATCAGAGCAGAGCTGATCTGAGTCTGATGAGACAAAGCAGCTCGTGCATACAATCGTTAATTTCTAACGATAATTTGTTTTCCCTTAGTCCTAACAGCAGCACAGATGGGGTTAACCACCCCCCGTGGACTGGCAGGACCGGCGGAATGTTTAATGAGCCCAAGACTAATAACTCAATTTAACAATTAAGTATCTCCTTAAAAGGAGGAAGTCAACCCCCAGCCCACTGTGTTTATAGCAAGAAAAAAACTAGACTTACTAGGGTGGGAAATTTGTGTGCTGCTGTTAGGACTAAGGGAAAACAAATTATCGTTAGAAATTAACGATTCCCTTACGTCCTACCAGCAGCACAGATGGGGAGATAGCAAGAAAAACCCCTAGGAGGGCCTTCCTGCCTGGCAGAACTAAGAAAAGTCTGCCCAAAGGCCGAAAACTCAGCTAGACTGGCATCTAGTCTATAATGGGAGATGAATGTCGATTCAGAGCTCCAGGAGGCAGCTTTGCAAATCATGTTGAGAGGCAGAAGACTCCTCTCGGCAAAAGAAGTAGCCACAACTCTAGTAGAGTGGGCCTTCACGAATCCCGGAGGGTCCAGAGATTGTGGAAACAAAGGATTCCTTAATAGCCTCCTCAATCCACCGACTGATGGAAGGTTTGGATGCCTTATAGCCTTTTAAACTTACCGGCAACAGGATTAGCAGATTCTCATCTTTCCTGAACTCCTTGATCTATCCACATAGATCCGGAGACATCTCGAGACGTCCAGAGGATGTCTAGCAGGTTCCTAGGAGGAGGTGGTAGATGTCGACAGAACCGGGAGGAATATCACCTGGTTGATGTTCTGGAAGGAAGGAACTTTAGGCCTACAATACGGGAGGAATCTAAGAAGGTCCCGGTCATGTCTGAATAGGGCTCATGTGCTGAGAGAGCTTGAAGCTCAGAGACCCTCTTGGCCAAAGTCACTGCAAGGAGAAACACAAACTTCCAAGTGACGAACTTGATGTCCACCTCCTCTAACGGTTCAAAGGGGGAGATGCTAACCCCTGAGAACTACTGAAAAAACCCATTGAAAAAAAGGGGTCTCAGTACTGTAGGCTTTAATCTTTCAGCTCCTTTAAGGAACCGTTTGATCAGCGGGTCCTGAGAAAAAAGCCTGTTAAGGCAAGCTGAGATGGCTGAAACTTGAATCTTCAGAGTAAAAGGGCAAGGCCTCTATCAAGGCCGTTTTGCAGGAACTGAAGGATAGCGGAGAGGGGCGGATCTGCAGACGCCTCCTCAGTTGAGGTACAACAGGATGAGAATATCCTCATAATACAAGAGTAGGCTCTCTTGGTAGGGTCCGCTCTAGAATGAGACAGCGTTCTCAGGACCGACTCTGAAAGCCCTTCTATTCCGGGAAGGGACTGATCAACCTCTAGGCTGTCAGGTTGAATCTGTGCAGATCTGAGCAGAGGTGAGTGTCCCACGACACCAGGGTCTGCTGTGGGGAGCCTCCAATATTGTCCTCGACTCAACTGGGTGAGCTAGGTAAACCAGGATCTCTTCGGCCAAAACAGTATGATGGCTATCACCGAGGCCTGATCCTGACGGATTTTCATCAATACCCTCGGTATCATGGAAAAGGGAGGGAAGATGTAAGCCAGCCTGAACCTCCAGGATATTGACAGAGCGTCTAATGCCAGGGGGTTGTCCTCCCTGTAGAGGGAGCAGAACCTCTCCACCTTGGCATTGAACCTTGTTGCCATGAGATCCACCTCTGGCATACCCACTTGAGGACTATCTGCTTGATTCTCCGGATGTAAAGACCACTCTACGACGGAAGACCGCGGCTCAGCCGCTATCATATTGAGGGAGCCTTGGATGTGGATCGCAGATAAGTGGGAAGGTACAACTCTGTCTAATCCAGAATCACCCCGATCTCTGACAAGAGGGGAAGTGATCTTGTGCCACCCTGCTGGTTGATTTAAAGTACCGCAGTCACATTGTCTGACTGGACTTTCACCGCTTTGCCCCGGATCTGAGGGGCTAAGTGAAGGAGGGCTAGCCGGATAGCCTGAATCTCGCGGAGATTGGATGAAAGAAGCCACTCCTGAGGAAACCAGGTCCTGTGAACTGGAGTGTCGTCTAGGTGAGCGTCCCAGCCTACTTAGGACGCATCCGTAGTCAATATGACCCAGACTGGCTGGGTCATAGACTTCCCGTCTAAAAGATGGCACCACCATCTGAGGGAATACCGAGTTTGCCAAGTCAGGGAGCACAGGGAGTTTAGCCCAGCAGGGCTGCCATTCCATTAGGAGAGGACCTCCGACTGTAGAGGGCGGAGGTGCCATAGAGCCCAAGGGACTGCTTCCGCAGACGCTGACATGAGCCCCAACATCTTCATGAGAGTCCGGATTGGAACTCGCCGGGAAAGGAACTTGCCATGTTCTGAACCCGGAATCTTCTTTCTGGAGTCAACTGGAGCGACATCCCAGCGGAGTCGGTTATGAAGCCTAGATAACTTACTGAAGTCGACGGGCTCACGTTCGACTTCTACCAGCTGATGATCCAACCTAGGTGGAACAGAAAGGAGATTGTTACCTGAAGAAGTTGGGTTAGGACCGCTAGAGCAGAGGCTTTCAAAGCCAGTCGTCCAGATAAGGAATGATGGTCAGTCCTTGAAGACTCAAAGCCGCCACCACAGAACCACCACCTTGGTAAAAGTGTGAGGGGCAGAAGAAATGCCAAAGAGAAGGGCAACAGAAGATGCTTGACGACACCGGACACCTGGACCATGATCCTGATATACTTCCTGGAACCAGGATGGATCGGGATGTGCAGATATGCATTCTTGAGGTCCAGGGTTGCCATCACGTCTCCAGGATTGACGACGTGAACTACTGACCTGATGGTTTCTACACGAAACTTCACCTTCCTTATAAATCGATTGAAATATCTCAGATGGATAATCATCCGGAGATCTCCTGAAGCCTTGGGAACCAGAAAAACTGGTGAATAGATCCCTAGGCCCCGTTCTCCTGCTGGAACCTCCTCCAGAGCCCTTTTGCAAATGTAGTCCTGAATGAAGGCCTCTAGGATCGCCTCCTTGGCAGCTTGTAGAAGGTTGATCTTGACAAACCTGTCCAGTGGAATAGAGGTGTTGTTGACTAAATAACCGTTGAAAATGATATTCAGGACCCAGGGATCCGAGATCTCTTGGATCCATTCTTCTCAGAAGTGGGAGAGACGACTCCCGACGGGTATATGAAGCTTATTGGCAGGACGGCAGGAGTAACGGGAATTAAGCAAGAGCCTTACTTTGCTAGGGGGAAGCTCCCTCGGTAGCTTCAACTGGGGCTGTGCGGTATCGCACAAGAAGTCCGTAGCCAGGTTGATGGTCTTGAAAGCATCTGGTTCAAACCTCTGGTTCACATCAACTTGAATTTGATCCAGGCGAGATCGGAGGAACGTAGAGACTTCAAAAAGCCGCTATGGCTGTGGAAGCGGAAGCCGCAGCTGCCGTAACACCCCGTCTTAGTGTGCACTCTGCAAGGGGGTCCTGCAGCTAGACCCATCGTCTGCAGGAACCAGAGTGCGCTTGGACAACTTGGCAATAGCCATGTCCACCTTGGGAATGGATCCCCACGAATCCACCAAGGGTTAAGCCATCGGAAACATGGATTTAAACTTCTTTGTTAAAACCGGACCTTTTCCAGGTTTTTTCCACTCTATATCATGACAGAGAGGAGGGTCTCATCCGCTTTGAAGACACGATGTGCCCGAGTAACCGCAGCTGTAACATCTGGTGTAGGTTAAGTCAACACACCCAGGGATTCCCAACCGGTCTCCCAAGCTGGTCTTAGCCCAGCCTAAAGCTGCTTAGCTTCTGCGATCTTACGAGTGCAGGTATGATCAGCTTACAATAACCGTTGACTGCTGCAATGGTAGCAGGATAGATGCTTCCTCTTGGAATCCACTTTCCTGCCTTCCGAATCCCGCAGAGGAGACATCACTGCGGGGAAAAAAGGGACAAATAAAACATTTGTAAACCACCTATCTACGCAGGAAAGGTAGAAAAACAGCCCGGAGGCAGCTGAGGAAAAAAACACCACAAGTGGAACAACACCAATTTTAGGACTCTGGGAGCTAGCTGAAAAAGCATATGTAGCCAGAGACTGAACTGGAGCACACAGCCTCCCAAAATAGGGGAAGGGGAGGATAGCCAATCCACCCTTCCCCCAGTAAATCCTCCACAGGAAGATGCATAAAAAAAAAAAATCGCATCTATGAAAAAAATCATGCCTGTGAAAAAATCACGGCCGGATTACCCGGAGGTGATGCAAAAGGAGAGTCCCCGCGTCACCTCCGGAAGATGGCGGCGCACAGGGACTGGGAATCCTGGACCAAGGACGCCGCCAAAATACCCCAGCCAGGCGCAACTGCGCGGGGCCGGCAGCAAATAAGCTGCCGGCCAAACTGACAAGGTACCTAGGAAAAAAGGCAACGCCGTTACCCAAACGAAAAGAAGGCTCCCCGCACTTTCCATAAGAAAGGGGGGAACAAACCGCCTAGTCCACCTGTCCAGGAGGACAGAAAAAAACACAGTGGGCTAGGGGTTGACTTCCTCCTTTTAAGGAGATACTTAATTGTTAAATTGAGTTATTAGTCTTGGGCTCATTTAACATTCCGCCGGTCCTGCCAGTCCACGGGGGGTGGTTAACCCCATCTGTGCTGCTGGTAGGACGTAAGGGAATGTTTATTTTTAGGACATAGTCAGTGTGAGGCAAACTACTCTCTTTGACAGGGTTTAAAAAAATCTATTTCTTGTTTTTTAAGGTTTCTTGAGTCTTGAACCTAATGATTGGTATTTGTAAGCCAGAGGTCTTACCATTAAAGGGGTTGTGTCACTTCAGCAGATAGCATTTATTATGTAGAGAAAGTTAATACAAGGCACTTACTAATGTATTGTTATTGTCCATATTGCCTCCTTTTCTGGCTGGATTTATTTTTCCATCAAATTATTCACTGCTCGTTTTTCTGGTTATGACCATCCTGCAATAAATCAGCGGTGGCCGCGCTTGCACACTATAAAATAAAAAGCCTCAGCCTATGCGTAAAAATGCCCTCCTAAAAGGTACTCATTGGAATTAAGGTCCCTTTGCGCACCCAGGCTGCAAAAAAGTGCCACGCATGTGGTATCGCCGTACTCAGGAGAAGTAGGGCAATGTGTTTTGGGGTGTATTTTTACATATACCCATGTTGGGTGAGAGAAATATCTCTGTAAATTGACAACTTTGTATAAATTTTTTTTAAAAAGTTGTCGTTTACAGCAATATTTCTCACACAAAGTATGGGTATATATAAAAATACACCCCAAAACTCATTGCCCTACTTCTCCTGAGTATGGCGATACCACATGAGTGACACTTTTTTGCAGCCAAGATGCGCAAAGGGGCCCAAATTCCCATGAGTACCTTTAGGAATTCACAGGGCATTTTTACGCATTTGGATTCTCACGCTTTAGGACCCCTAAAATGCCAGGGCAGTATAAATACTCCACATGTGAACCCATTTTGGAAAGAAGACACCCCAAGGTATTCTGTGAGGGGCATGGAGAGTTCACAGAAAAAAAAAAAATTTGGCACAAGTTAGCGGAAATTGATATATATATATATATTTTTTTACAAAGTCTCATATTCCACTAACTTGTGACAAAAAATAAAATTTTACATGAACTCACCATACCCCTTACGGAATACCTTGGGGTGTCTTCTTTCTAAAATGGGGTCACATGTGAGGTTTTTGTACTGCCCTGGCATTTGAGGGTCTCCGCAATCATTACACGTATGGCCAGCATTAGAAGTTTCTGCGATTCTCCTTATATTGAGCAGACGGGTAATGAGATTTTTTTTTTCCGTTCAGCCTCTGGGCTGAAAAATAAAAATAAAATGAACGGCACAGATTTTTTCATTCGCATCGATCAATGTGGATGAAAAAATCTCTGCCAAAATCAGTGACTGCGGTGCGGTGGGCTGGGCGCTAACTACATAACAAGTAGCTAACTAACTGGCTGTGATGAGGGACCCTTATGCCCCATTCACACATCTGCAATTCTTTTTGCAGAACGGAATTGCGGACCCATTCATTTCTATGAGGACAGACTTTGTCCCGCTCGGATCCGGAATTACGGATCCGCGCTTCCGGGTCTGCACTTCCGTTCCGCAAAAATATAGAACATGTCCTATTCTTGTCCGCAATTGCGGACAACAAAAAGCATTTTCTATATAGTTCTGGCAATGTGCGGATCTGCAAAATGCGGAAAGCACATTGCCGGTGTCCGTGTTTTGAGGATCTGCGGATCTGCAAAACACATATGGACGTTTGAATGGAGCCCTACAAGGGGTGTGATCAATGACAGGGGGGTGATCAGTGACAGGGGGGTGATCAGGGAATCTATATGGGGTGATCAAGGGGTTAATAAGTGAGGGGGGGGGGTTAGTGTAGTGTTTGGTGCAACTTTACATAGCTACCTGGTCCTCTGGTGGTCGATCCCAGCAAATGGGACCACCAGAGGACCAGGTAGCAGGTATATCAGACGCTGTTAACCAAACAGCGTCTGATATACTTGTTTGATGCGATTTAATTCGCATCTACAGCCTGCCAGCGATTGATCATCACTGGCAGGCTGTACTACAACTTGTGAGGCGCGCGTTCACAGTAAGTCTCGCGAGATGACGCGTCATCTCAGAACTACAGGACCGCCCGCCGGACGCATCCGTGCGTTAGGCGGTCCTGTAGTGGTTAAGCTATAGGCTCAGCTCTAAACAGTTGTGGATTTTCCTTCACTATGTGATTTAGAAGACAAATACACAGTAACTCTAAAAATCATTTTGACTCTGACCAGTGAAGAAAGTCAGACAAAGTCAAACATCATTTCAATTTGTCTCCTAATTAGGGTTTAAATTTTATTTTTTTACGGTTTTTATTCAGTCTTGAACCTTAAAGCTAGTTTTGTAACCAAATCCTCACCATTAAGCTATAGGGTCAGCTCTAAGTAGTTGTAGATATTCTTTAACTATGTGATTTAGCAAACAAATACACAGTAACTCTAAAACATATTTTGACTCTGACCAGTGAGGAAAGTGAAAAATCAAAGTCAATCGTTATTTCAATTTGTCTACTAGCTAGGATTTAAAAATACATTTTTGTTATAAAGGTTTCTATTGGGTCTTGAACCCAAAAACCTTTGGTTCTCACTGCAGCAATCTTACTATTGAGCTATAGGCTCTTCTACAGTTTGATCAGCTCTTGTAAGTAAAATGACCACGTTTTCATCAGCATTTCAGAAAAGTAAAATGCCTATTATTGCAACTGCACATACCATAAAGCTATAGACTCAGCTATAGTCAGCTATGGACTTTCGGCTGTGTGATTTAGCATACAAATAAACAGTAAATCTATAACTCATTCTGACTTTGACCCTGACGTGTGAAGAAAGTCAGACATCAGAATCAAACTCAGATGTCAGAGTGAGCTATCAAAGTCAGGTGTCAGAGATAGTATTTTGCCTCACACTGACATTGTTCTGATTCTTGACTATTATATCTGACCATGTCCTAAAATGAACTGTACGTGCGGACTCCTGGCGGTCAAATGAGCACTGGGGACGGAACAGTAACATACTTGTACATGGTGCTAGCTCAGCACTGTGTATACAGTGAGAGGGAAATCGGGGGCATTTTACAAAAGCTATTAACATCTTTGGGGGCAATTTTCTTATGATTGCATTTTACTCATTTTAAGCTACAAATCATCTTTTCAATTGGTATCTGTTAACAATTTTCTACAGTTGCTGTCCTAACAGGCTTAAGTTTCAGTCTGTCTGCAGACTGTCACCCATAAACACTAATTCAAGCTATATTCTTATTAGTTTGATAAAAATTTAGCAATGAATGTTTGAGCTGCAGGGAGTTCAAAGATAAGGGCTATACATCCAGGACAAAAACTGCTGAAGATATGATTTTTATCTCAAAAGGAGTAAAATATGATCATAAAAAAATTGTTCCTGAAGGTGTTCATGGACCCAGAGTGAGTTAAAATGTGTAAGTGGTTGCCACTATATGTCAAAGAATTTATTTTTCTCTTTTGCATTATTAAAAGATTCCCCCATACTAAACATAACTATAATATTCACTACAACATCTACTCTTCATGCCATAATACTGCTAATGCTTTCCCTTATAATAGAGTAAGAAATGCTGTAACATCCTATAAAACATAGTTGTTTTAAAGTGACAGAAAAATAAATTACAAAAGCCTGCCAGAACATTAAGTTAAGAAAAATTAGTTTTATTTTAGCCAATTTCACAGCTGTATATTTTAGAAAACTTTACAGACTGTACAATGTATATACTTTATCTTCGGAACAAAGGCATAGGTCCAATAAATGCAAATACTGTACCAACCCAAGCTACAGGCAGATTTACGCAGAGAACAACTCTCCAACAAGAATGGGAGATGGTCAGTTTGAAGTACAAATGTAAAAACTGTACAAAAATAACGTGGATTACTTCTCTTCATACATTCAACTACTTTGCAAGAACAGAGATTTCAGTTTCCAGAGTAATATATCTGTAGTCACCAATCAATGATACACTCCGGGAATTGATGGCACATTTGATATATTTACAAGATACTCCTAAACTATACAGAAAAGTAAAATATATATATTTGGGATTTGTATAGTGTATTGATTAAAAAAAGGCAATAGAATAGAATAGCACACTCCTAATAAAAAAGGTAGTTTGGGGAGGGTATTTTGCAATTTAATAGTGTACCAAAATTAACTTATTAAATAAAATATATTCTAGTGAGACCTAACATTTATACATGTATGAACATAAAATTATTTTTGGTGTAATACATTACCTGCAAACAGCTAGGAAGTTTCACTCAGGAACTAAACAACTATATAAAATTGCTTCTGAAGAGTAAATGAACCTCAGCCTTAGACACAAGATAAATCAGTGACCTGTTAATACTGCATCACACAAAGGAAAAAGACCTTGACAGTGGTTTTATCATGCTAATGTAAAATAACCTGGACATGTTCCTGACAATATACAAAGATCTGTTTTCCTTTCCTCTTCATTTTATTAGCATATGTCCTGAGTATACACACACTCTTTTTGGGGCTTGTTACGATGCATCCGTACACAGTTATAGTTTTGTGGGAACTGATTAAGTCCTTTACAAAAAAAAAAAAAAAAAAAAAGTCCGTGTCTGAGGTATTTTACCTTCTTCCAACCTCAGTGGGCAATGAAAGTCAGGGCTCACTGCTACCCGTTTTTTTTTTGTTTTCATTTTAAATATATATTTATATAATTTCAGATATATATATCTTTTGAACAAAAAAAATATGCATTTTCTATATTTCCTTGTCACGTAAAAGTTTGTCAACATCTTCTTTCGGTACAACTTCTACAGAGTTCAAGAAGTGGATTGCTAGATGTTTTGTAAGTATACTCCATATCGTACATCTACCCAGAAAAAAATAAAAAGGCAGGGTTCAGTTTTTTGTTCCAAACGTGAAAGAAAAAAAAAACTTTAAATAATCTAGCGCATTGCAATGGGTGCAGATGTCCCTTTAAGTGTTTCAAGGCTACTTCATAAAACAAAGTAATGGATTTTTAAAATTCATCAATTTTCCTTTGCAAGTATTTCAACATGGAGTCCATTCCTTGAGCAGATCCCCAGATCTTCTTAAGCAGTTCACACTCCCTTTCATTTGTTTGTTCCAAATCTCCTCTCATGACATTTCGGACTAAAGCTTTGGACTCTTCAAGTACCTGTTGAACAAGGAGAAAGAAAATGAATATTTTGTACCTCATTCATAACCAAGTAAGTAATAAGATATCTTCATAACATAAGATCCACATACAACGGGATTGCAGTTCACAAGTTCCTTAATGCGGACCATAACTTCTTGTGTGAAAGTCCCAGGCCAGAAGACCTGAGATACAAGGCCTTTTGCACATGCTTCTTGAGCCGTTAGTTTCCTTCCACTGAGTAACATCTCATTTGCCTAAAATTAAAGAACATGAAAAGTTTGGTAACTATTTCGGTAACTATTCACAAGACTGGAAGAAGAACTATCCAACGCAAATTATGTATCGCATGTACATCAAATGTTTGTTTTCTTTTTTTTTTTTATAATTTTGGATTCACATACAGCATTCTGTAACAATATTGCAGCAATTTAACTGGCATATTTACTACATTTTTTGTCAAATCCATTGTGCCAATATGTTACTTTAGAGAGGAACTATCACCAGGAAATACAGTACAATCTGCAGGCGGCATGTTATAGAGCAGAAGCAGATTGCTGTATAGTATTGTGGGAAAAGATTCAGCAAAACTTGTAATTTATACAATTAAATCTCTGCTTGCATTGTATTTTGTGGTGACAGGTCCTTTTTAAAGTCCATTGAAAATTATTAAAAAGTCCACATACACAGGTGGGAATTCTGTTCAGAATTCTCTCTTCAAAAAGGTAACAAAATAGGGGAAGGCGCAAAAGCTTTCTAAACATATTTCTAGTTTCAGATTGAATTATTTCCACTTTAATATAAAATCCGCAATTTAACAGTAACTTACTACAGTTATATAATCCTCTGAATACATTGAGTTAATCAATAAGTAATAACATTGTCTGTGCTGTGAAATGAAATAACTGTAGAAAGAAAACTTACTGATGCAATGCCCATTATTTTAGGAAATAGTAATGATGAACAACCATCTGGGCTTTGTCCAAAAGTAGTGTAAGGTGTCTGAAACCATGCCTTCTCATTTGCCCAGATAACATCACAAAGAGGCAATATAGAGGCACCCAGTCCAATTGCAGGTCCATTTACAGCAACGATAATTGGTTTCTTAAACTGTATAAAAGTATTTACAAATACTCTGCAAAATAATATATCCAAGAGTTAATCTAAAAATATATAACAAAATAAATGCATAATTGTAAGAAATATATTCACTAGATTGTGTCATACGGCTATTAATCCAGTACTGGCAGGGCATGTGGGGACTCTTTCGAGACATTAAATTAAAAAGTGGCAAATAGTAACCTACTACCCAAGAGGGACTTGACACTGACAGTTACACTGGACCATCAATACGTAATTTTATAGATCGTAAAACAATGAAGCTTATCTTCCACTTAAATTATCCAGTGAAGAGTTATGATATTTACTTACATAGTATGATGCATACTGGTGTTCACACTGTATAGCAATGGGCCAGTCTATCTACAGTCTTGTGCTGCTGTTACATGCATGGTGATCCTCTGTTCACTGCTGAGCAGCTAACAGAAATAGTGTTCTTACCTGTTGTATTCACTGCAGAGGTGCTAATAAAAATGTCTCTCTAAAGCTGGGTTCAGACTTGCGCGTTTTACAGCGCATTCAAACGCGCTGTAAAACGCTTAACACATGAAAACCAATGCTTCCCTATGGCCCTGGTTCTCACTTGAGCGTTTTACAGCGCGTTTGAACGCGCTGAAAAACGCCCTACGCTCAAAAAAGTTCTTGAGCTTCTTTGGGGCGTTTTGTCGCGCGTATTGTGATTGACGCCACAGTAGTCAATCACACGAACGCGCGTACGACGCGCGTTTCCTATTTGCAAAAACGCGCTGTAATACGCGCGTATCAAGTACGCGCAAATCTGAACCCAGCCTTAGGGTCACTATATAAAAAAACTGGGGCGAATGATTAAGCATGTGTGACCAGCATCACTCAAGCTCAGTAGAGGGATGAGCAGACTGCTTTACACTTTGAACTCCAGGCAGTGCCATACTATGCAAGTAAACATCATAACTCCTCATTGGATTATTTCCTGACAGCATGCAAATGGCAAATATGCTACATTTTGTATGATCTATAAAATTAATATGACATTTAATGGTATGACAAACCCTTTAAAAGGGTTATCCGACTATTTGTAACTGATGATCTATCCTCTGGATAGGTCATAAGTATTTGATCGGTGCTGGTCCAACACCTGGGACACCCGCTAATCAAATGCTGAAGAAAACTCCGGCCTTCTCGCTGTATACCCTAGGCCAAACAGCTGATCTTCTCAAACAGCTGATTGTCAGAGGTCCTGGGTATCGGACCTTCATTAATGAGATGCTGATGACCTATCTAGAGGATAGGTCAACTAGTAAAAAGAGTCGGATACAGTAGACCTTTTAAGAATAAAAAAAACTTTACAGACTGCTTAAAGTAACATTAAAATGTAGAACACACACACAAAATTATCAACAAAGTACGGATGCCTAAAGATCTGCAAAATATGGATGCACTCTGTGTTGCACCCGCCTTTTTTTCACTCTCTGACTTCAATGGGTCCATGGTCCGCACTTTGTGGCCAAGTATAGGACATGTTTTATCCCTTTACAGAACAGACAAACAGATGCACAAAAGATAGAATATGTCTGCAAAACAGGGACCATGTACTCAAAGTCAATGTCGACGGCACAAGGACCACACCGGTATTTTGTGGATCAACAGTTTGCGAACCTCAAAGCGGTCACAGTTCTGTGCATGAGGCCTTAACCTTCTCTCATTGGATCCTAAACTTTCTCATATTGCAATCAGATCTGTGACAAATACAGTATATATAAAAAAAAAATATTCTTTTACATCTGACCCAGGAAATCAGCCATTTCGGTCCTTTTTTTTTTTTTAAACAAAAACACTTCTGGCTTTTACCTGTGCGCCAGAAAAAAAGGGATCATGAATACATTAGAACTTGTGCTTTCAGCAAAAATTCTACACTGACAAATTGTCAGTCTGCAAAATTTTAAGCATGCCAATATTTTTTTAATTATTTATGCTTAGGTCTGGTGTTGGTTAGTTAAAAATGGATATGAAAATTGAACAGTAAGTTATATATTTTACTATTTCCTTATAAAATCATTTTTTTTAACGCACACACTAATCTAACATTCAACATCTGTACAATAGGTCAAATATGAACTGGCAAATATATACAGTAACTGCTTGAATTAATTCATTTTCCATTGATTACACCATGCTACTTGTATATAATGTGGCAGTTTTTAGAGATTCTGCACATACCTAATTGCATCTGCCATTTTAGTGCTCTCTTTTTTTCGATCATCTGTCAAGCGTCTTATAAAATAAATAAAATCCAGCCCACAGCAAAACACACTCCCAACTGCACTGAAAAGAACTAGCTTGCTGTCATCTGCAGCTGCTGTGGCTAGTGCACCCTGGACCTCCTTCATTACCTGCAAGACAGAGAGAGAATGTTCAATTTATTTACCTGCAAGACAGAGAATGTTCAATTTATGGCAGTAGATTACTCTTACCCAGGCAATGTCAAACTGCTAAGTCTTGTTATTAGCAAGAAAGGAAGGCTGCAGAAAAGTTTGGACTGTCTAGCCCGGCTTTTATAAATTTGAGCTATACAGCTTAGAATTCTAAAATGAAAGATGCAAACGCAAAACTAAATCATAACTTGAAGCGGGGTATTAAAGCCCCCAAAAAGTTCTTCCAATTTTTGTACTTTGATTTACCACCTTAAAGGTGTTGTCCGAGTTATTTTTTTGTTCTTTGTATGTTTCCAACTAATCAAAGGTAAAGGCTTTACCATGTACTTACTGCATCTGCAGTGGTTCCTTTCTCAGATTTCACTGAGGGTCACATGACCTGTGATGTCAGCTTCTCTACCTGCTCTGATGATATTTCGTGCACAAGACAGAGAGCAGATATGGGTCTGCTCTCTCCCTGGATTCTTCAGGAAAAACTTTAACCCCTTCAGCAGCACAGACTCAGGGCTGAAGGCTTTACTGAGTAGCTGCACTCAGTGTGCAGACAGATGCTGGGCACAGGAGCTGATAGACTAGAGGAGTTCTGCAGAGCATTGCACGAGAACAGGTAGAAAGAAGATCCTGAGTGTATCAGCAGTGTCATTGTACAGCTGGGACATGTAGTCCTACACATACAACATGCTGCTGAGTATCCCAGCAGGCAAACATGTCACCAGGGGCAGACTTATTCATCTCCCTTTGCAGAGAAGGTAAACAAAGGGCCAGAAGAAAAACAGGGAGATTAAGAAATTGATATATATATATTTTTTGGCCTAAATCTTGCTTAGCTTAGTTATATATTGCTGCCCATCAAATTTATAGTGCTATATATTTTTTTTTTATAGCTCGGACAACCCCTTTAAGTGATGTAACTGCCACAAACAAAAAAAAAGTATATAAAACTGTATATAACACAACACAAAAGGTACAATTACAGGAAGTTAAATCAATCTTCTATACACAGCCCAATCTAACTTCTTTTTACATTTCCCTCTATACAAGCTTCGTGGTAGCAACTATGGGAAGATGATGTCTCATTGGAATTCCCTGCTTGCATTACTGAACTGACTTCCTAACTCATCTCTGCATTCTGTAATTATGTCAAGTATCACTATATTACAGAAATAATAGAAATTAAATAGTCAATTCAAAGTAAAAGGAGCAGTAATTCCACAATAGATGCATCTGTTTAAAATTAAAGTAGTATTACTGTAAATCAAAAAGCTTTAAAGGGTCGTCCATTTCGCAAAATGTTTTTAACCACTACAGGACTGCCTAACGCACGGATGCGTCCGGCCAGCGGTCCTGTTGCTCTGGCCGGACTCATCCGTGCGTCATCTCGCGAGACGCAAGATTTCCTGTGAACGCAAGCGCATAGTCATACTGCAGCCTGTAGATGCGAAATAAATCGCATCAAAGTGGTATATCAGACGCTGTTTTGTTAACAGCGTCTGATATACCTGCTACCTGGTCCTCTGGTGGTCCCATTTGCTGGGATCGACCACCAGAGGACCAGGTAGCTATGTAAAGTTGCACCAAGCACCACACTACACTACCCCCCGCCACTTATTAACCCCTTGATCACCCCATCTAGATTCCCTGATCACCCCCCTGTCACTGATCACACCCCTTGTAAGGCTACATTCAGACGTCCATATGTGTTTTGCGGATCCATGGATCCACGGATCCGCAGATCCTCAAAATACAGACACCAGCAATGTGCTTTCCGCATTTTGCAGATCCGCACATTGCCAGAACTATATAGAAAATGCCTTTTCTTATCCGCAATTGCGGACAAGAATAGGACATATTCTATATTTTCATAATTCCGGATCCGAGCGTGACAAAGTCTGTCCCCATAGAAATGAATGGGTCCGCAATTCCGTTCCGCAAACAGAATTGCGGACGTGTGAATGGGGCATAAGGGTCCCTTATCACCGCCAGTTAGTTAGCTACTTGTTAGGTAGTTAGCGCCCAGCCGACCGCACCGCAGTCACTGATTTTGGAAGATTTTTTCATCCACGATGATCGATGCGAATGAAAAAATCTGTGCCGATCATTATTTTTTTTTTTCAGCCCAGAGGCTGAACGGAAAAAAAAAAATCTCATTACCCGTATGCTCAATATAAGGAGAATCGCAGATACTCCTAATGCTGGCCATACGTGTAATGATTGCGGGGACCCTCAAATGCCAGGGCAGTACAAAAACCTCACATGTGACCCAATTTTGGAAAGAAGACACCCCAAGGTATTCCGTAAGGGGTATG
Source organism: Bufotes viridis (assembly GCA_033119425.1). Classification (NCBI taxonomy): domain Eukaryota; kingdom Metazoa; phylum Chordata; class Amphibia; order Anura; family Bufonidae; genus Bufotes; species Bufotes viridis. The sequence continues at coordinate 269,590,587 of CM065593.1, read as the reverse complement.
GTGAGCTCATGTAAAATTTTATTTTTTGTCACAAGTTAGTGGAATATGAGACTTCGTAAAAAAATTAATAAATATATATCAATTTCCGCTAATTTGTGCCCAATTTTTTTTTTTTCTGTGAACTCGCCATGCCCCTCACAGAATACCCTTCTTTCCAAAATGGGGTCACATGTGGGGTATTTATACTGCCCTGGCATTTTAGAGGTCCTAAAGCGTGAGAATCCAAATGCGTAAAAATGCCCTGTGAAATCATAAAGGTACTCATGGGAATTTGAGTCCCTTTGCGCATCTTGGCTGCAAAAAAGTGTCATGTGGTATCGCCGTACTCAGGAGAAGTAGGGCAATGTGTTTTGGGGTGTATTTTTACATATACCCCTGCTGGGTGTGAGAAATCTCTCTGTAAATGACAACTTTTTAAAGTTTTTTATACAAAGTTGTCAGTTTACAGAGATATTTCTCTCACCCAACATGGGTATATGTAAAAATACACCCCAAAACACATTGCCCTACTTCTCCTGAGTACGGCGATACCACATGAGTGACACTTTTTTGCAGCCTGGGTGCGCAAAGGGGCCCAAATTCCAACGAGTACCTTTAGGTTTTACAAGGTTGCTCACAATTTAGCCCCGCCCAAAATGCCAGAACAGTAAACACACCCCACAAATTACCCCATATCGGAAAGTAGACACCCCAAGGTATTCACTGAGGGGCATAGTGAGTCCGTGGAAGATTTTTTTTTTTTTTGACAGAAGTTAGCAGAAATGGAAACTTTATTATTATTTTTTTTTCCTCAGAAAGTGTCATTTTCCGCTAACTTGTGAAAAAAAATGAAATGATACATGAACTCACCATGCCCCTCCGCGAATACTTTGGGGTGTCTTCTTTCTAGAATGGTGTCATTTGGGGGGTATTTATACTATCCTGACATTCTAGCACCTGAAGAAACATGACAGGTGCTCAGAAAGTCAGAGCTGCTTAAAAATGCGGAAATTCACTTTTTTGCACCATAGTTTGTAAACGCTATAACTTTTACCCAAAGCAATAAATATACACTTATTGGATTTTTTTTATCGAAGATATGTAGAACAATAAATTTTGCTAAAAATTTATATAGAAATGTAGTTTTTTTTTTTAAATTTACAACAGAAAGTGAAAAATGTCATTTTTTGTGCAAAAATTTCGGTCATTTTTGATTAATAGCAAAAAAAGTAAAAATGTCAGCAGCAATGAAATACCACCAAATAGAAGCTCTTTTAGTGAGAAGAAAAGGAGGTAAAATTCATTTGGGTGGTAAGTTGCATGACGGAGCAATAAACGGTGAAAGTAGTGTAGTGCAGAATTGTAAAAAGTGGCCTGGTCATAAAGGGTGTTTAACCTCTTGCCGCCATGCTAACGCCGATGGGCGTCAGCGCGGCGGCTCTTTCAGGTCTCAGTCACGCCTATCGGCGTCATCTCGTGAGACCTGAGATTTCACATGAACGCGCGCGCGTCGTGCGCGTTCATGTGATCGGAGCCGGGACAACTGAAACTACAGCCTGCCAGCGCTGATCATGCGCTGGCAGGCTGTAGATGCGGAAAAAAACGCATTTAAATCGCATATCAGACGCTGTTTTTTAAACAGCGTCTGATATGCCTGCTGTCTGCTCGTCTAGTGGTCCCTTTGTTTGGGACCACCAGAGGAAACATAGAAAAAGTGCACCAATCACTACACACACACCCCCACACCCCATCACTGATTAACCCCTGATCACCATGTCACCCCCCTGATCACCCCCCTGTCACTAATCACCCCCTACAGGCTCATTCAGACGTCCGTATGTGTTTTGCGGATCCATGGATCTGCGGATCCATGGATTTACAGATCCGCAAAATACGGACACCGGCAATGCGCTTTCCGCATTTTGCAGATCCGCACAGAACTATATAGAAAATGCTTTTTCTTGTCCGCAATTTTTTTCAGCGCAGAGGCTGAACGGAAAAAAAAAATCTCATTACCCGTATGGTCAATATAAGGAGAATCGCAGAAACTCCTAATGCTGGCCATACGTGTAATGATTGCGGAGACCCTCAAATGCCAGGGCAGTACAAAAACCTCACATGTGACCCCATTTTAGAAAGAAGACACCCCAAGGTATTCCGTGAGGGGTATGGGGAGTTCATGTAAAATTTTATTTTGTCACAAGTTAGTGGAATATGAGACTTTGTAAAAAAAAATATATATATCAATTTCCGCTAACTTGTGTCAAATTTTTTTTTTTATGTGAACTCGCCATGCCCCTCACAGAATACCTTGGGGTGTCTTCTTTCCACAATGGGGTCACTTGTGGGGTATTTATACTGCCCTGGCATTTTAGGGGTCCTAAAGCGTGAGAATACAAATGCGTAAAAATGCCCTGTGAAATCCTAAAGGTATTCATTGGTTTTAGGGCCCCTTTGCGCACCCAGGCTGCAAAAAAGTGTCACTCATGTGGTATCGCCGTACTCAGGAGAAGTAGGGCAATGAGTTTTGGGGTGTATTTTTATATATACCCATGCTGGGTGTGAGAAATATCTCTGTAAACGACAACTTTTTAAATTTTTTTATACAAAGTTGACAATTTACAGAGATATTTCTCTCACCCAGCATGGGTATATGTAAAAATACACCCCAAAACATATTGCCCTACTTCTCCTGAGTACGGCGATACCACGTGTGTGACACTTTTTTGCTGCCTGGGTGCGCAAAGGTGCCCAAATTCCAACGAGTGCCTTTGGGTTTTACAGGGCTGCTCACAATTTAGCCCCGCCCAAAATGCCAGAACAGTAAACACACTCCACAAATGACCCCATTTCGGAAAGTAGACACCCCAAGGTATTCACTGAGGGGCATAGTGAGTCCGTCTGAGATTTTATATTTTTTTGCCAGAAGTTAGCAGAAATGGAAACTTTATTATTATTTTTTCCTCAGAAAGTGTCATTTTCCGCTAACTTGTGAAAAAAATGAAATGATACATGAACTCACCATGCCCCTCCGTGAATACTTTGGGGTGTCTTCTATCTAAAATGGTGTCATTTGGGGGTATTTATACTATCCTGGCATTCTAGCACCTGAAGAAACATGACAGGTGCTCAGAAAGTCAGAGCTGCTTCAAAATGCCGAAATTCACTTTTTTGCACCATAGTTTGTAAACGCTATAACTTTTACCCAAACCAATAAATATACACTTATTGGATTTTTTTTATCAAAGACATGTAGAACAATAAATTTTGTGAAAAATTTATATAGAAATGTAGTTTTTAAAAAAAATTACAACAGAAAGTGAAAAATGTCATTTTTTTGCAAAAATGTCGTTACATTTTTATTAATAGCAAAAAAAGTAAAAATGTCAGCAAGAATGAAATACCACCAAATGAAAGCTCTATTAGTGAGAAGAAAATTCATTTGGGTGGTAAGTTGTATGACCGAGCAATAAACGGTGAAAGTAGTGTAGTGCGGATTTGTAAAAAAGGGCCTGGTCACTAGGGGGGTATAAACCTGTGGTCTTCAAGTGGTTAAGCTAGGGGGGCTGAGGTGGTTAAAACAGAGTCAAATTTATTTATACCGTGTTAGGCTACATGCACACGACAGTTGTTTTTTGCTGTCCGCAAATCGCGGATCCGTCTTCCTTTTTTTTTCACATCCACATCCGTTCCGTGTGTCCGAAAATTTTGTAGGTTGTGTTTCCGTGTGTCTTCCGTTTTTTTTGCGGATCCGCAAAAAAAAACGGAAGGCTTGAAACAGTTTCTTAAAGTACCTGCACAAGTGCCCTGGTTTGCAAGCAACCATCCGCAAAAAACGGATGCGGATGGAAAACGGAAGGCTTCAGCGTGGCTTCCGCTTTTTTGCGGACCCATTGACTTTCAATGGGTCCGCAAAACCGCTTTTTGCGGACAAGAATAGGACATGCCATATTTTTTTTGCGGACGTGAAATGCGGAATACGGACGCGGACAGGAAACGGAAGAGGCATCAGTTTTTTTTGCGGATCCATAGAAATGAATGGGATCCGCAAAAAAAACGGAACGGAAGCCGCAAAAAAATACTGTCGTGTGCATGTAGCCTTAGCCAGTAAATAGAAGATAAAAAAATTGAGATCCCTCAGTAATTGATAGCTTTTAACGGCTACAGGCTGTATTACACAGCTGATGTGGCAGTCAACTGTTGGGAGGGAAGAGGTCCCTCCTGGTAATCACCTGCTCGCCAGCGGAGGAGACCGCTGCTATTACATGCAGTGATCTTCTCCGCAGCATGGGGAGGAGCGATCGCTATGCCATTGCTCCTCCCCATGCTGTATGGTGCTTTGCCGGCGGCAGATCGTTATTAGACACCACGATCTGCTGTCTGCAAACGATAATTTTTTTAGCATCTGAAAAGGTTTGCATTGCCCTATGATCAAATGTTTGCTCATTCATTGGGCAATCAGTATTACAGACAGTCAGTATTACACTGCCAGATGATCGCTGACGAGTGAACATGCAAACGCTCATTAGCTGCGGGCAGTGTAATACAAGTTTAACTGAAAATTGACGACACAATTGCAAGCTTTCAAGACAGCATCTAAAGATCCACATAGTTTATACACCAAAGTGCATAGTGAGGTAGATGAGACAAGTGATATAAAGCAGTTCAGTATTAGTGGGGGAGTAAATAGCTGTAGCAGTAAATTGTAGCAATTATAGATAAGGAGTGTAGAAGTTTTATTGTCCTCTAAGATATCCAGTCCATGAATGCCGTGAAGCCAAGAGGTCTGAGGGGCACACTTCTTAAGAGATGTAGACGGACATAAATCCATGAGACATATTCATTCCAGATTTCCAGATCTGAGTGCGTTAAAAGGTGGTCATAAGCTTGTATTCCCAGACTTTCCTGTCCTTCAGAGATTTGAAATTCCTTTTTAAAATCAAGACTTTCATGTCTGTGTTGTTGTGGTCATGGTTGCAAAAGTGTTTCTCTACAGGCAGATCTTTCCTTTCTACTTTTATTGTATGTCAGTGACAGTTCATTCTTGTTCTAAGCTTTTGACCAGTTTCACCGACATAGAGAACCCCAGTGGTATGCACAATCAAATAGATCACATTGGAAATGGAGCAGGGGAACGTACCTGGGATCTTGTAGTTCTGACGTGTATTGGGGACCTGTACCTTGTCAGTGGTCATTATGTATGGACAAAACAGTCAGAATAGCATAAAAAAAAAAAAAAATTGAGATATTCACTTCACAGATTCCTCACCAGGTCAGAAGGACAAAGTGGTTCCAGCACCTGATTCTTTTGCAATAAAAACTTCCTTTATTTCGGCACTTGAGGGTACAGACACGTTCACATTACAAGACAAGCCTTGTCTTGTAATGTGAACGTGTCTGTACCCTCAAGTGCCGAAATAAAGAAAGTTTTTATTGCAAAAGAATCAGGTGCTGGAACCACTTTTGTCCTTCTGAATTTACAAGTGCCTAGCTTCAAGTTCCAGGACACCGGGGATATGGCAATGCTGCTCAGGTGTGCTGCACATATACGTGTAATTTGGGATCCTCACCAGGTCACCCTCTTCCACTGCTCCAGTGCTGATGCCAATTGCTCAATGTGCAAATACATGAATGGAGAGTAAAAAGAGCTTTCTAATGATCTTTTCATACTTCATGTTACAACCAAGGCAAGTAAACACCCTCTAAGTAAAGAGGAAAGTAGTTTTCACAAACATAGATGGGGATTCTTACCTGTAAGAGCAGTGAAACTATGGAACGCTCTAACAAGATGCTGGATGGTTGGCTCATTCAACAAGATCAAGACGGGCATGAATGCTTTCTTTTTATCACCTATGTAGCAATGTGCCCATTGAGTGCACTTTCAGTGATGGACATGGGGCAACATGGGTACTCTGAACTGTTGTAAATAAGCAACACCATATACCGACTGTTCTGACACCTTTTTTTTTTTTATCATAGCCAGCATCAACTAATTCAGTAAGTTGCAAGCTCTTCTGTGGGAAAAGATGGACTAGTGGATAGACTATCCGTGTCAAGTCTTGGGCCCATGCGACCCTGTTGCCAGTTCACTAGTTCATTCTTGGGTCACTTATGTTTGGTACTAAGCACTGCATACAGGAAACATCCCACAATATCTGATGTTTTGAAGATGCTCTGACACAGTTGTCTAGTCATCACGGTCTGGCCCTTGTCAGCCGTTCACGGACCATTTTTCCTGCTTCCAGCACATCAACTGAGTCTCAAAGTAAACTGTTAAAGGATAACTGTCATATTTATTTATTTTATTTTGCTAAGGTGTAGGGCAAGTGATAGGTAACATTTTTGCAATAGACTTTATTTAGCCAAAACGTTTATTTTTAATAGAAAACTGGGGCTGAAATGGCCCTTAGCAGCACTCTCTCAAATGAGCGTTGCTAAGGGCCATCCTTCACCTATTAGAAAAGGGGAGAGGGGCTGTGCAGGCGCTGTGCTTCTGCCTCCCATGCTTCCCTGGTGGGCATAGGAGTCTTAGGAGTTAAAATTACATTTATATTCCCCCTTTCTATGCAATCTAATGCTCTGGTACATTCGCTGACCTGCGATAGTAACTCATAAAGCAGAGGCTGGAAGTAGAAACACTGTGCGCAGTGAGCCGGCGGCTGCTTCATGAGTTATCACAGGGATCGCAGGTCAGTTTTCTTCCCAAAATAAACGTTTTGGCTAAATAAAGTCTATTGCAAAAATGCTACCTATTACTTGCCCTAAACTTTAGCAAAAAATAAATAAATAAGACAGTTATCCTTTAAGATTTCATACAAAGTAGGCAGCAAAATGTAAAATTAAAAGAAAAATAATATATTAAGGAAATAATTTACCGATGAAACTAACCTCAGGATTGAGTGAATTATTCTCGGATGATTTTGTGGAAAGTAAGATGTGTGTGAATCCATCCTGTTTGCGCACAACAATATCCCTGTATCGGTAAGCACTTTCAGTCTGTCTAACACTGAATCGTAGCCTTTTATCAAAAGACTGGTCTCTTCGCTCATCAAAAAATCTCCGCTTTCCTGTAACTCCTGCTACTGATGTCTGCAAAGTGTTGGTACCATTTGCAGTCAATGCCTGCATGAAAGTAGACGGCCCTGAAAATAGTAAAAAAAAAAAAAAAGTTATATTAAAAGAGTGTTAAATACATAAACCAAACTGAATATTCCAGGTATTATTCTATCATAGAGGTTTTTTTTTTTAAAATCCTAGTGAGGCACTTGTGATTTGAACTGCAGTCAAAACAAGCATTGTTAATCCTATCCCTCACTGCTCCACGTGCTTCTCACCAAGGAGCAGAAACAAAGGACAAGCAGCCAGGTAAAAGACAAAGTAATAAAGTAGCGCCTACGTAAAAGCAGATTATCACAAAAAAACACTCCCTTGTGTTCCACACCCTCCAATCCTAGCCATAGCATACTAAGGACAGAATAGTGCCAAACCTGTAGAGTGCTATTTGATAGGCTGCTTTTATACTACGGAGATTTAACAAAGGGTAGAGGTGCTCGCACTGGCTTTACACCGACTTCAGCATTACTTGTGCGATATGGCAGGAGAATTGTTATCCTGTGCTAGCCATCGTAACAAGATAGCAGAGGAAAATGGCTGCAATATCACAAAAATAAAAGCTGCACAGTATAGATTTACAATGGTGGATATAGAATTTTTTTTTTTCTTACCACCACAGAACCTACTGGTCAACCCAAGGGTGGGTTACATGACTTTTGTTATCACCCCCCTTACAAATGAGGGAGGATGTATATACTAATCACCTAATGAGACCATGAATCCAGTACCCTGTGACTCAAATGTTGACTGGCATCTGGATCGTAAAAACTGTTGGTTTTTTCAGATCTGGTGAAGATGCATGTAGATGTAAGCATCAGCGGCATCTACGAACACTGCACATCTTGTTTGTTTTTAGAGCGTAAGCCTCTGCTTGGATCAGATTTTAACACAAAAGCATAAGATTTTTGTAAAAAAAAAAAAAAAAACGTGGCTAAAATTGCATGAAGGTTTCGATTTGACTGTAAAGTGCTGACTGGCATTTCAGAATGCATGGGCACAGGTTATAATACAATTTTCTTTTTTTTAGAATTTAGGGTTTATTTGTGTTAAGTCAGAAGTGTGAAAATTGCCACTATTTCCATGGCACGCTTGGTCATATCTAGACATAAATTTCTCAGGTTTTGTCTTCATAACAATTCACTACTGAACATTCACAGTATATAGATGGGTATTCCATTCTATCTGATCAGCAGGGGTCCGACACCCCTCACCTCACCCCCCATTGATCAGCTGTTTCAGTGTAGCTCCATCGTCCAGAGTCGCACTGGAACAATATACCTGTTCACAGTGCAGTGAAAGGAGCTGGTTATGTAGCACTGTTTCCATAAAACCCTTAAAGAAGAACTCCCACAAACATTTTTATTCTGACTTTTTAGAAAGGTACATGATATAAACTGTGGTGAAGGTAATTTACTATTGCCAGTTACTGTATTTGTGAGTTAGTCCCTTCTGATCCTCAGCTTACACAGAGACCAACTCTCTGATCTCCAACTGACACAGGACAGGAAGTCAGTTACTTCTCTATTTATTCCTATGAGACTGCCATTGAGGTTTATACGGAGAAACTGACTTTGTGTCCACACATAAGATGCTGTGTTATGCGGAGAGTCAGATTGTTGGTCACATGGAACAGTTGAGGATTAGAACGGAGTCATAGTCACTGGTAAGACAATTACCTTCACTACAGTTTTAATCATGTACCTTTCTAACAAGTCAGAGAATACAAATAATAAGTCCTTCTTTAAGGACATGATTTTCCTATTTATTTTTTTCATTTTCCCCCCTGTAATCCCAAGGCCATAGCTTTTTATTTTTCCATTCACACAACTGTATGAGAGCTTGTAAGGACAAGTTGTACGTCCTAATGACACCATATTATATTGAATACAATGTAGTGGGGAGCTGGATAAAATTCCAAATGGGGAGGAATTGGAAAAAAAACTCATTCTCTGGGTCACTATGATTACAGCGGTACCAAACAATTAGATATTGATGGTATATCCTGAGGATAGGCCATCAATAACAAAAATTGCAACACCCTTTTAACCTTGACTGTTGGCATATTCTCTCATGAAGGTGCAACATTATTAGATGTATTGTATTGCTAATTCAGCAGACTTTTTGAGACTGATTGTATTTACCTCAGGTTGTGCTAGTTATATAATAGTATGGTCTGCACTTTGCTACTTTCATGTATTTTGCTTGTAATCTATAAAAGCATATTTTTGCACTTTGTACTTTCTATTTTTTTTAAATCTTGGTGCCTTGTGACACATTGTGTGTATCGGCCCCATTAAGGGCTGTGCAGTATTCAGTGGAATTCTTACAGACATCCACTGAGGTGTTCCTTAGACTTTATTTAACAGACCACAATAACAACCTATTTTATTTTTGCTATAAACTGGGTGTGCACCAAGTGTAAAATCTGCTCCAAACCTCTTGCAGTAAAACGGTTATTGAGACTTTCTAACTGCATCTTATCCTACCCAATATCCTATCAGATTTCCTACATGAGAGTTCTGTTGTGTTCGTTGGGGCTAGGACCCACTTCTGGGAATTTAAAATTGTTTTATCCCATATATATAGTTTTTTTTTTTACTTAAACGTGCCTATTACATGTTGCAAATTGGATTTAAATGTCATAATTTTTTGTTTTTTAATTAGGCTCTCTGGATCAAGAGGGTCTAATGTAAAAAAAATTAAGATATGGAATTGGTGGAATTAATAAAGGGGGAGAGGTTTTTTTTTTTTTTTCTTCTGGGCATGCTTGAGGGGGGCAATACCTGTTTTTTTTTTGTTACTATGATATTGTAATTGATATAAAGAAAAAGTAAATAAAGATTTAATAAAAAAAAAAAGCTCTCTGGATCACTGAAATCGATCTCAAACAGCTTTGATAATTAGTTTCCAGATGAGCCCAATTAAAGGAAAACTACTTAAGAAGGACATTCCACATTATTAAGCAAGCCACAGGTCTCAAGCAATATGGTATAGAAAAAGGATCTCTGCTGCCTAAAAGCATCAAATAGTGGAATGCCTTGGACAAGGTATGAAAACAGACATTTCACGAAAACCTAAGTGTGATCATCGTACTGTGAAGAGATGTGTGGCTGAAACGGATATAGAGGGCCCAGACATACATGAAGACTCATTTTCAAACAGTCTTGTTTACTCATGAGTGCCGTGCAACCCAGGATGGTCCAGATGGATAGAGTAGTGGATGGTTTATGGATGACCACCATGTCCCAACAAGGCAGCGGAGTAATCTTTTGGGCTGGAATCATGGGGAGAGAGTTGGTAAGCCCCTTTAGGGTCATTGAAGCTGTGAAAATGACCTTGGCAATGTATATCAAGTTTCTTACTGACCATTTTCATACATGGTACAAAATGAGAAACTGTGCCTTCTGTAGCAAATCCATCTTCATGCATGACAATGCACCATCTCATGCTGCAAAAATACCTCTGAATCATTGGCTGCTATGGACATAAAAGAAGAGAAAGTCATGGTGTGGCCACCATCCTCCCCTGACCTCAACCCTATGCAGAACCTTTGGAGTATCCTGAAGTAAAAGATCTTTAGGGTTGGGAGGCAGTTCACACCAAACCAGCAGCTCTGGGAGGCTATTCTGACAACCTGCAAAGAAATTCAGGCAGAATCCTCCGAAAGCTCACAAGTGCAACGGATGCAAGAATTGTGAAGGTGATATCAAAAAGGGGTTCTATTTTAACATGTTGATTGGAATAGATTTTTATTTCAGTAAGGCCTCATGCACACAGCTGTTGTGCGGCTGTTCCATGCATTAGGGACCGCAACGTCCGTGCTTTATACACTAATGGTTGATGACTTGAAAAGGATACTGTCATTTGCATCGACCATTTAGGAAAATCTGAGAAAAATATCATTTGCATTATAATTTGGAACAGAGTGTATTTACCGTATATAGCCCTCTCAAAGAAATATCATAGTAAGGTAATTAAAACAATATGCTATGCCTGGAAAATCCCTGTCAATTGCACTGTTGGATAAAATAGAGCTGTTCCATGTAAGATTCTTTGTCTTTTAGTATAATGATATTGCTTTATTTTGATTTGGGGGGCTTCAAAATTAACCACTTAATGACTGGGCCATTCTGCAACTTCGTGACCAAGCTGATTTTTGCAAATCTGATATGGGTCACTTTATGTAGTAATAACCTTTGCATGCTTTCACGTATCCAAGCTATTCTGAGATCGTTTTTTTTGTGACACATTGTACTTCAAGTTAGTGGTAAATTTGAGTCGATATAAACCACCTTTATTTTTAAAAAAATCTTAAATTTACAAAAAAAAATTTCTAAATTTCTAAATTTTAAAAATTTGAATTTCTCTGCTTATAAAGCAGATAGTGATAGCTAGCTGACATAGTTATTACTTTACATTTCCTATATGTCTACTTTAGGTTAGCATCATTTTGAAAACATCACTTTCATTTCTAAGAAGAATTTTAGAAGCAATTCTTACATTTTTAAGAAAATTTCCACCCACTTTTTTTAAGGAGCAGTTCACATATGAAGTCACTTTGTGGGTTCACATAGTAGAAACCACTCATAAATTACCCCATTTTAGAAATTAAACCCCTCAAGTTATTCAAAACTAATTTTACAAACATTAACCCTTTAGGTGTTCCACAAGGGTTAAAGGAAAATGAACATGAAATTTCACTTTTTTTGGGCAGATTTTTCATTTTAATCCATTTTTTCCTGTAACACAGAAAAACTAAACTCAATATCTATTACTCCGATTCTGCAGTTTACAGAAACACCCTATATGTGGTCATAAGCTGTATGGGCACACAGAAGGGCTCAAAAGGAAAGAAGCACCATATTGTTTTTGGAGGGTAGATTTTGCTGGACTGGATTTTACACTCCGTGTCACATTTAATGCCCCCCTGATGCACCCTACAGTAGAAACTAGGGCTGCACGATATGGGAAGTTTGTGAGATTGTGATTAGGGCCTTAAAAATTGTGATAACGATAAGCAACGCAATATTTTAAGGGAATTGTGCTAGAGGTCTATTTGCTTGGATTTTCCCGTATGAGCCGCTGAAGCCGCCACAGGAGCCTCTGCCGTCACCCAGGTACTGTATTTTTTGCTTTATAAGACGCACCTAGGTTTTTGAGGAGGAAAATAAGAAAAAAAAGATTTTGAACCAGAAAGGTGTGCTTTTGGTGGATTTTGTAACTAATGGTGGTCTGGGTATGACATTGTTATGAGGGATTCTTTGGATGCACTGTTAGGGGGGACCTAAGGATGACGCACTGTTATGGGGGGTCTGTGGATGATGCAATGTTATGGGGGATGTGTGCTATGACACACAGGGCAGGGCCATGAGGGGGGCGAGCATAAGATGCTATATGTGTGAATGACACACATATATCATCTCATGCTGGTCCCCCTCATGGCCCTATGTGTCACAGCATTACTTTATTGAATGTCCCCTCATGTGTTCTAAACCGCGCACATAACTGTATTTGTATGCAAAGTCTTTCTTTACTGCTGAAACATTCGCTCTCCTATTGATAAAATCGCCAGCCTCTGTACTCACTATGAATGCACTGCAGCAAGTGGTCCGGCTTGCGCGTGACTGACGTCACTCAGTCAGTCACGCTCCTCCCACTTCATTAATGAAGCAGGAGCGCGACTGACTGAAGTCATGCAGCAAAGCGGCCGGCGATACATCAGTGTCAGCCACGTGAAAAGTCAACCATTGCTTTAAATCACAGCATTTTTGGGTCGGTCAAATCGCCATATCGCAATCGGCGATTATCGCGATACGATTGCTTTTTGGGATATATATATCGTACAGGCCGTAGTAGATACTACCAAAAAATGACCCTATTTTGGAAACCACGTGATAAGGTGACCGTTTTATTGGTACGAATTTGAGGCAAGGTAACCAAAAGTTTATTTTTCAGTTTTTTATGGTGCTCACCTGACAGATTAGATCATGCACTATTTTTATAGGGAAAAAAATGCAACAGCACTCTGCAAACCAAATAAAGTACAATAATGCCATAGTAATAGATAATATTCTAGTGCTAATGCTACGTTTATTTTGTAAATTTGGAGATTCTGACCCCCTTTTTCTTTGCAGTTTTTACTTGAGTTGTGGCTGACTCAATTTAGTCTTGCACCCCTGACCAGCCTGTCTGCCCCATAGGTTGATTTTAATTAGTGTAAGTATAAAGCTTATATACTGGAAGGTGAATCTGGATCGCACATCCTCAACACTATGCTTTTGATGTAATGACTGTCTCAGCATGATTACGTGGCGTATCCGCCAAATATGTAATACATAGTATGCTGTGCATAAGAGGCATTAGTATACAGTTTGATCAAAGAGCATAGGCCCACTTTCCACGACAAGGAAGCCTCTGCAAGTGGGAAACTACTCTAACCTATAAATGGCGCAGCCGTGCGCGGCGACCACCGGCGCCCCAGCAACGCACCAGCAGCAGACAGCGGGACCCAGGAGCCACACAGCAACCCCACTGTGCAGCAAAGCCTCCTTGGCTCTGGGACCCACCGCCCCGCCAGCACAGCACTGAGGCAGCAATGGCAGACACGCAGTACTGCACCATGTGAACGAGTGCAAAGAGCTCACCCAGTCACGACCCTCAGGAAATGCATCTGAGAGATAGTAGGAGCTCTTTGCACTCGTTCACATGGCGCAGTACTGCGTGTCTGCCATGCGGTGCTGGGGCGCCGGTGGTCGCTGAGCACGGCTGCGCCATTTATAGGTTAGAGTAGTTTCCCACTTGCAGAGGCTTCCTTGTCGTGGAAAGTGGGCCTATGCTCTTTGATCAAACTGTATACTAATGCCTCTTATGCACAGCATACTATGTATTACATATTTGGCGGATATGCCACGTTATCATGCTGAGACAGTCATTACATCAAAAGCATAGTGTTGAGGATGTGCGATCCAGATTCACTCTCCAGTATATATTGTAATTATTGGTTTTCTTTTTCCCCCCCTCTGGTATCAGCACTCCTCCCCATTTGGACTAGGTGTTTTTAATTAGCCTTAGCTACAAGGGGTTTATAAACTCCTACTATCTCTCAGATGCATTTCCTGAGGGTCGTGACTGGGTGAGCTCTTTGCACTCGTTCACATGGTGCAGTACTGCGTGTCTGCCATCGCTGCCTCAGTGCTGTGCTGGTGGGGCGGTGGGTCCCAGAGCCAAGGAGGCTTTGCTACACAGTGGGGTTGCTGTGTGGCTCCTGGGTCCCGCTGTCTGCTGCTGGTGCGGTGCTGGGGCGCCAGTGGTCGCTGCGCCATTTATAGGTTAGAGTAGTTTCCCACTTGCAGAGGCTTCCTTGTCGTGGAAAGTGGGCCTATGCTCTTTGATCAAACTGTATACTAATGCCTCTTATGCACAGCATACCATGTATTACATATTTGGCGGATATGCCACGTAATCATGCTGAGACAGTCATTACATCAAAAGCATAGTGTTGAGGATGTGCGATCCAGATTCACTCTCCAGTATATATTGTAAGTATAAAGCTTAGCCTGCTCTCCCTACACTCACTGGAAGCCTTTTGGCACCAGGAGAGGTATAGAGTGGACTCTCATTGCATTCATTGGAAGCCATCTGGCACCAGGAGAGGTATAGAGTGGGCTCAACATGCATGTTGGTACCTGCTTTGCCTAATGGAGGCCATTTTGGCACCAAAAATGATTAAAGCAGAGTGGACACAGCATGCATGTGGAACCTGCACTCCCGGAATTTTATGGTGGCCATTATTGCATATAACAGGTAGTATTTAGTGTTAGGTTTCCTCTTACAGAGATCGCCTTGACGTGTGGCAGACCGGCCCAAATAATTTTGTACAAAATTTATTTGACAAGAATCTCAAATTTACAAAATAAGCATAGCATTAGCACCAGAATATTCTCTATTACTATGGCATTATTGTACTTTATTTGGTTTGCAGAGTGCTGTTGCACTGTGTTTTCTTTTGTCTTTCTAACCATGGCAGTGCGCACCTGCGCATTGGGATGTGCTGACTGACCCTATTTTTCTTTGCTATTTTTATAGAGCAGGTTGTTACGGACATATCAATACCAAATATGTCTTTTTTGTTTGTTTCAGTTTACATAATAAAGCATTTTTGAAAAGGAATCATTTTTTTTGTCTCCATTTTCTGAAATATTTATTTTATTTTTTGGGCAATTTTCTCATGTAGGGGCTCAGTTTTTGCAGGATGATGCGACGGTTGGATTTGTACTATCTGGGTCTATATTGGACTTTCTGATTGTTTGGCATTACACTTTTTGTGATGTAAGGGGACAAAAAAAATGTCTTTTTTGGCACAGTTTTTATTTTATTTTTACGGCATTTACCTTATAGGGTAGATCACATGATATTCATATAGAGCAGGTAATTACGGACGCAACGAATACGAATATGTCTACATTTTATTTATACATTTTGGTTTTACACAATAAAAGCGAAGTCGCTTACGTGTGAATCAGAACTCACAGTGATACAACCAACAGGAACAGTAAATGTCTAAAACCTTCATATATTATCAGGTCTTATTTGTTTTTTTCAGGCATGCCATCACTACATGGCCACTGGAAGGTTATACATTCCCCTCCTCCTTCTTAACATTTGCCATCCACAGTATTACCTGGCAGAGATCTGTCTCCTCTTCATATGCAGATATATCTCTGCTCTGTTTTTACACTCATATCTCATGCTAATTTGGATTAGCTTGCTCATGCACTTATGTTATTGAGTATACAGTCATGAGAATAACAAAGTACACCTCAGATGAACAGCAAACAACAGATTCCACCCTGCTAGTATTTATTCAACAAAAATGAAGCCAAAATGGAAAATCCATGCATGGAAAACACCCCATGAATCACCAGCTCGTAGAACCATCTTTAACAGCAATAATTAGAAGTAATCTTTTCTGTGTGCCTGTATCAGTCTCTCACATTGTTCTGGAGGAATTTTACAACATTGCTTCAGTTCATTGAGGTTTGTGAGCATCTGTTTATGCAAAATTCTCTTAAGGTCTCGCAACAAGATCTCAATTGGGTTTAGGTCTGGACTTTGACTGGGCCATTGCAACACCTGGGGCTGCAAAACAAGCCCAATCATCATACCTCCACCACCTTGCATGACAGTTAGTTCCAGAACTCTTGTGGTCTGTTCATATGCAACCTTGCAAACAGCCTTGGTGCCATGTTCCTGTTAGAGACGTTCTCCTGGCATCCCATCCAAACAAGTCATACTTGTTCAGGCTTTTTCTAACTGTACTTGTTCTGTCCTTTTGTTAGAACCATTTAGCATGATAACTGAAGCCTGTACAGTCTAAGGTCCTGTTCACATCTCATTTTTACTGTACGTCAAGCAGATACATTTTTAAACTTTGTTTCCCAATTATAGTCTATGGATATGTCAAGAAATACATTTCTATATATTTTTTCTGTTTACAAACGTAGCTGCTTGACGGACAGCAAAAACTAGATGTGAATAGCCCCTTAGATATAGCAATTGGGTTTTTTGTCAGTTCTCTGGCCTAACAATGGGGAGAATTTGCTGGGACATCCACTCCCAGAAAGCCTGTCAATGGTCTTGCATGCCTACCACTTGTGAAAAATCTTTCTCAATAATGGACTTCAAATTGTTTGGAAAAGTCCTTAAAACCCTCCCCAGATTGCTGGGCAGCAACAACTGCTTCTCTTAGATCACTGCTGATGTCTTTCCTCCTTAACCAATGGGTAGCCAGCCACTACAAATACAATTGCATCTCAATAAAATTAAAATATCAATCGAAAAGTTAATTTCTTTCGGTAATTGAATTCAAGAAGTAAAACTCATATTATATAGATTCACTACACACAGTTTACTGTTTTTAATGTTGATGATTATGGCTTACAGTATTGCGATCAGCCTGTGGCACAGCTGAGGTGTTATGAAAGCCCAGGTTGCTTTAATAGCGTCTTTCAGCTCATCTGCATTGTTGGGTCTGGTGTCTCTCATGTTCCTCTTTACAATAACCCATAGATTCTCTTTGGGGTTTAAGTCAGGTGAATTTGCTGGCCAATTAAGCACAGCGATACCATGGTTATTAAACCAGGTAATGGTACTTTTGGCAGTGTGGGCAGGTGCCAAGTCTTACTGGAAAATGAAATTAGCATCTTTATAAAGCTTGTCAGCAGAGGGAAGCATGACATGCTCTAAAATTTCCTGGTAGACCCCTGTGCTGACTTTGGACTTGATATAACACAGTGGACCAACACCTACAGATGACATGGCTCCCCAAACCATTACTGACTGTGGAAACTAGTGGACCTCAAGCAACTTGGATTGCGTGCCTCTCAACTCTTCCTCCAGATTCTGGGACCTTCATTACAAAATAAAATGCAAAATTTACATCTGAAAACAGGACTTTGGACCACTGACCAACTGTCCAGTCCTTTTTCCTCATTAGCCTAGGTAAGTCACTTCTGACGCTGTCTCTGAATCTCGAGTGGCTTGACACAAGGAATGCAACAGTTGTAGCCCATGTCCTGGATACGTCTGTGTGTGGTGGCTGACTCCATCCACAGTCCACTCCTTGTGAATCTCCCCCAGATTTTTGAATGACCTTTTCTTGACAACCCATTGAAGACTGTGGTTATCCTTGTTGTTTTTTCTAACACTTTTCCAGATCACTCAACTTTCCATTAATATGCTTGGATACAGAAAAGCCAGCTTACTCTCCTTGTGGAGGGTGTCAATGACTGTCTTCCGGACAACTGTCAAGTCAGGAGTCTTCCCCATGATTGTGAAGCCTACTGAACCACACTGAGGAGACCTTTTAAGGTGTTTTGTGTTGATTAGCTGATTCGATTGCCGATGAGTCTACAATATTGAACTTTTTTCCACAATACTGTAGTTTTCTGAGACACTGTCTTTTGGGTTTTCATTAGTTGTAAGCCATAATCAACATTAAAAGAAATAAACGCTTGAAATAGATCACTCTGTGTAATAAATCTATAGAAAATATAAGTTTCACTTATCGAACTGAATTACTGAAATAAATACTGAAATAAAACTTTTTGATGATATTCTAGATTATTGAGATGCACCTGTATAAATGAATATAAGGTAAAATGTATATTCTGAATGAGTGCTGTCAATGTGCCAAAAGAGAAAATCCTACTGTAATCCCAGATTACACATACAGTCAAGCAAGGCACAACTAAATTAATAAAACTAATAAATATTTATTAACCCTTTCAGGACCCTACCATATTTCACCCTAAGGACCAGGCTGTTTTTTTAAAATCTGACATGTTTTACTTTATGTGGTAATATCTTTGGAGCGTTTTTACTTATTCAAGCCCTCCTGAGATTGTTTTATCCTGGCATATTGTACTTCATGATACTGGAAAATTTCAGTCAAAATATTTCATTATTATTTTCCAAATTTACAAAAAAAAAAAAAAAAAAAAAAAAAAAAAAATCTAAAAATTCGCCACTTTCCAAATTTCAATTTCTCTACCTAATAAAATAGTTATTACTTTAAATTTCCCATATGTCTACTTTATGTTTGGATCATTTTGTAAATGCCTGGTTAGAAGCAAATCTTAACATTTTTAAGAAAATTTTCAAAACCCACTTTAAGGACCAGTTCAGTTATGAAGTCACTGTTGGGCTTACATAATAAAAACCACACATTAATTACCCCAAAACTGATTTTACAAACTTTGTCAACCCTTTAGGTGTTCCACAAGAATTAAAGGAAAATGCTGATGAAATTTCATAATTTAACTTTTTGGGCAGATTTTCCATTTCAATCAATTTTTTTCCTGTAACAAAGGAAGGGTAACAGGCAAACAAAACTTAATATTTCTTCCCCTGAATCTGCAGTTTACAGAAACATTGCATTTGTGATAGTAAACTGCTGTATGGGCACACAGCAGAGCGCAGAAGAAAAGGAGCAATATTTGGTTTCTGGAGGTCAGATTTCACTGGGATAATTTTAAGTTTCCATGTCACATTTGAAGACCTCCTGATGCACCCCTACAGTAGAAACTACAAAAAAGTGACCCCATTTTGGAAACTATGGGATAAGTTGGCAGTTTTGTTGGTGCTATTTTGGGGTACATATGGATATTTGATTGCCCTATATTATGCTTTTTGTGAAGTAAGCTAACAAACAATTAGCTGTTCTGGCACAGTTTTTTTTTAAATTTTCATCTGACAGGTTAGATCAGGTGCTATTTTTACAGAGCAGATTGTTATGGATGCAACAATATCAAATATGCTTTTTTTTGTTTGTTTCAGTTTTACATGATAAAGAATTTTTTTAAAAAAAAATGATATTTTAGTGTCTCTATTGTCTGAGAGCCATAGTTTTTTTTTTGCCCATTGTCTTATGTAGGGGCTCATTTTTTCCAGGATGAGGTGACTGTTTAATTGGTACTATTTTGGGGTGCATATGACTTTTTGATCGCTTAGTAGTGCACTTTTTGTAATGTAAGGTGGCAAAAAATGGCTTTTTTGTAATGCATTGCATGTCAGCTTTTACACTGACAGCATGCCTAAGGGGCTGGATCTCGCAGGCTTCCGTAGAAGGCAAGCCCCCAATGCTTATGGAAGGCATCGAGCTGCCTTCTCTACCATCGGGTCTCTGTCACTGCAGAGCGGGAACCTGATGGAACCTGTACCCTCCGCAAACCCCCTGCATGCTGCGGTCAGCTTTGACCGCGACATACAAGAAGTTAATAAGCCGGCATTGGTATTTTCATCAATGCCGGCGTATGCAGCAGGGGCTCCTGCACCCGCCCAATCAGCCTGCAGTACAGGTAAAGCGCTGGTCCTTAAGTCAGGTCCACCAGCAACGTGTGCGGCGTGGGTCCTCTACGGGTTAAGCAAATATTACTTTCAGATAACAATTAAACAGTTGGGAGTCATTTATGTCATTTATGAAACTAGTGTAAACTAGTAGAACTGGCTTAGATGCCCATAGCAACCAATCAGATTCAACCTTTCATTTTCCAAAGCAGCTGTCAAAAATGAAAGGTGGTTGCTATGGGCATATAAGCCAGTTCTACTTTACACTAGTTTCATAAATGACCCCAACTGTTTTTAGATGTTTTTGTTATTTGACTGTATCAATTCAGTTGTGTCTACCTTGGCTGTTTGGCATTATAGTGGGATGCTTTTCCTCATTGACATTGTTTTCACATGTCTGAATGATCCAGACCAGCAAGCTGCCAAAAAGTCTGTTTTTATAAATGTGGTCACACTTGCTGATGATTAATGATCAAAGGGCATTTGTAGAACCTGGTTGCTACTTACCCTCTTAAATTCTATGGAAGCAGTAAGGGTGCACTTAAAGGAAATGTGTCACCAAAAATGTTATCTCCCAGTTCGCAGCACATATCGTTTTTTCCAATCTGTTCTTATTTTCAACTTGCAAATTTAACATGATTATGCCATTTTGCCTGAGCTGTTCTTAACAGCACTTACAAAGCGTTACGAAAATTGCTTTGCGGCAGCTCCATGGGCCATAGACACAATGGTCAGAAGGGGAGCTCAGTGACTTCTATGAGAGAGTTTTCTGGGCATGTTCTGTGACCTGTGCAAAGGTTATTGTACAGGGAAAGAATAGATAAGATCTGACAATCACCTATTGTGAATGGTGAATCCTGTCTTATCTGTACACAGAGATGATATCATTACAGGCAGGTTTAGAATGATGGATAGGCAGGTAACTGCAGTAAAGTGATCTGTACAGACCAAGAAGTGGCACCTAATATTAGACTTAATGGCCAGTGCAAATACTGCAGGAATTTATGTATGTTTAAATATAGATATTAACATGGAAAGTTAAAAATATCATTAAGCATTCTTTAAAAATATAATAAACACAAAAACATGATTTAAACAGTAGGTCATTTTCAGATGATACATTCCATTTAATTTTTCACGCACAGCTTCTGCATTTTGGCCTAGTTAATGTAAGCTATCATGTGTTGTTCATTTAAGATTGCTACCTTATTTTAAAACCTTCTAAGGACCAGATTAGTTTTTTATTATTCAAAGAAAAATTTTTTGGAAAGTGGCACACCCTATGCAAGATTGGAAATAAGGTGCTCTGTTGTTAATAGGTTCGCCCAAACCAGAAAACTGAAATTATCATATAAGAGAATAGCAACCGGCACACTTACATCTCATATAAAGTGGAGATTAAACTCAATATGTTCCAATGTATTTTAATATATATAAAACTTATTTTTAAAAAACACAAAGATAAAAATTGAAAACCGTACTGGTAATCCTGAATTCATATACCTAGGAGGATAACAAGTTCATAGTTAAGTCCATCATTCCAATTTACAACCTGTATCAGCATCCATTAAAGCAGCAGGAATTACGGCGGCGAAGGCTTTGACAAAAACAAACGTAGTAAAAGAAGATTCCGATATATGGTTCCATTTATATAGTGAATAATTCAGTTATTCAATAATTTGCAGGTGTCCTTTGGATGGATTCAGTATATCATAATGTCCATATCATCAATTGCTGGCAATGGTTAATAGAGGGGTTACCAATCACAGCCTGGATATAACAATGTATATGTTTTGTATAAAGGTGGAGTTTAATGTGGCGTCCCACATTTATTACCTTTCACTTCCACCGCTGTCTGTCCTCTAAGGTAGTGTGTCGGCACTGTCAGAGCCAGAGGTTCCCCGCGCGCGTGCTGTATACGATCGCTCGGCGTCCCACGTGGTGGTGGCGTCACTGCTTCTTCCTCTGAGTACAGCGGGCGCGTCGGGATGACTGGTATAATCGCACTGCGGCGCTTTAACGTAGTTTGAGCGTCTTTTTCTGGCCGGCCAGTATTGGTATCCTTGACTTAGTAAGGGTGACAGCCTGGGGTCCCATACGCGTTTGGGAGTATCCTCTCCCTTCCTCAGTGGTATAGATATAGATACCACTGAGGAAGGGGAGGATACTCCCAAACGCGTATGGGACCCCAGGCTGTCACCCTTTACTAAGTCAAGGATACCAATACTGGCCGGCCAGAAAAGACGCTCCAAACTACGTTAAGCGCCGCAGTGCGATTATACCAGTCATCCCGGACGCGCCCGCTGTACTCAGAGGAAGAAGCAAGTGACGTCACCACCACGTGGGACGCCGAAGCGATCGTATACAGCACGCGCGCGGGGAACCTCTGGCTCTGACAGTGCCGACACACTACCTTAGAGGACAGACAGCGGTGGAAGTGAAAGGTAATAAATGTGGGACGCCACATTAAACTCCACCTTCATACAAAACATATACATTGTTATATCCAGGCTGTGATTGGTAACCCCTCTATTAACCATTGCCAGCAATTGATGATATGGACATTATGATATACTGAATCCATCCAAAGGACACCTGCAAATTATTGAATAACTGAATTATTCACTATATAAGTGGAACCATATATCGGAATCTTCTTTTACTACGTTTGTTTTTGTCAAAGCCTTCGCCGCCGTAATTCCTGCTGCTTTAATGGATGCTGATACAGCTTGTAAATTGGAATGATGGACTTAACTATGAACTTGTTATCCTCCTAGGTATATGAATTCAGGATTACCAGTACGGTTTTCAATTTTTATCTTTGTGTTTTTTAAAAATAAGTTTTATATATATTAAAATACATTGGAACATATTGAGTTTAATCTCCACTTTATATGAGATGTAAGTGTGCTAGTTTTTTATTATATTCGGATTCAAAGAGGGTGCACTATGTTTTTCCCATGAAGCTGTAACTTTTAATGTTATTGTGTATATATATTTTCTTCATCCTGGAAACTTAGGGTGTCCTTTCTGCTACAGCTTCCTCCCTATCACAGCTTGGGGTCATGTCCTTTTGGCTGCAGCTCTCTACCTGTAACTGTCACATCTTATAACAAGTAGATACATCTGGTCACACTTGAAAGATAAAAAACTGAGAATGTGTGTCCACCTCGGAGATATTACTGTGGTGGCCAGAGAAATAAGGAAAAGAACAAACAGGTGGCGCTATATAGATAGATTTCATTAAATAACTCAGTGGCTACACTAATCTATTTTATTGCATAAGCTGAGCTCGGTTTCAAGTTTTAAAGTGGTTTTCCACTATAAAAATCAACTACTGAAGTTATTCAACAAAGTCACGCGCAACTTCGCGAATAACTTACTTTGGCTCATCAGAGCACATTCATTCTAATACTGTACGGAGACGAATCTCCGTACAGTATTATTTCAAAGTTTTGAACAAGGCAATTTCTGATGAAGCATCCGAAGCTCGCTTCGCTCAACACTAAGGGCCCATTCAGATGACTGTAGTGCTTTGCGGATCCGCAAAACACGGATACCGGCCACGAGCGTTCCACAATTTGCGGACCGCACATGGCCGCAACCATATAAGAAAATGTCTATTCTTGTCCGCGACTGAGCCCTTAATGTGATGGAAAAAATTAATCAAGCCAGCAAAGGAAGCCATATGGACAATCACAATACATTAGTAAGTGCCTCGCATTATCTTTCTCTACATGATAAATGCCACTTGTTGAAGTGACACCTTAAAAAAAAAAAAAAAAAACTATTCATAGTTTTTTTTTAATTAGGCTATATTCATTTTACTTTTTTTGTACAATCACAATCACCAGATTGCTTACACAATGCTTTGGAATACATTAGGACATAAGTCACCGACAGGAAAAGTATAATATAACATGCCTCTGACATGGCCTAATAGTCAGAAAACACCCAGACATTAAACATCACTACTGTAATGTTAATAACAGAGTCCATAAGGTGGTGGCACCAGCAGTGTTGGGAACTAGCCTTTGGGCCCCTTGTAGATAAATAGAAAAAAGGTACTGCAGCACTTACGGTCTTCAAAGATGTTCAAGGTTTATTCACCAAGATATGTGTACATATCTCGGTCAATAAACCTGGAAAATCTTTGAAGACAGTGAATGCTGCAGCACCCTTTTCTGTTTATCTAATAGTCATATACTGATGGCGGCTTGGTGCCTCTGTGAGGCCCCGGCTATCATGGTAACCTATTACTCGCACTGCGATGAAACACTTTAGATGCCTCCGTCTCTACTGTCTGCAGCATTTAATAAGGGTTTAAAGAGGTGTTACAGTGGTTCTAGACCACTGGCTACACCTTTCATCACACAGGCACAGCAGCTATGCCCATACAGTTATTGCTAATTAAGGGTACTTTCACACTAGCGTTTTGGATTCCGTTTGTGAGATCTGTTTCAGGGCTCTCACAAACGGTCCAAAACGGATCAGTTAAGCCCCAATGCATTCTGAATGGATAAGGATCCGTTCAGAATGCATCAGTTTAGGCTCCGTTCTGCCTCTATTCCGTTTTGGAGGCGGACACCAAAACGCAGCATGCAGCATTTTGGTGTCCGTCTGAAGAGGCGGAGCCTAACGGATCCGTTTTTTTTTTACAATGTAAGTCAATGGGGACGGATCCGTTGTCAGTGACACAATATGGTGCATTTGAAAACGGATCCGTTCCCCATTGACTTTCAATGTAATTCAAAACGGATCCGTTTTGGACTTTGTCATTTTTCTTTAAAGGTAATGCAAACGGATCCGTTCTGAACGGATACAAACGTTTGCATTAGAGGTGCGGATCCGTCTGTGCAAATAAACAGACGGATCCGCACCAACGCTAGTGTGAAAGTACCCTAAAGAAATTAAAATTGAATATAGTAAACCTTATTAACCACCTAACTGTTCTGCCCGAGTGGGAAAAGTACTTAACTGTTCTGCCCAACAAGAGAAAGGGGGTAGGGCTGCTTTTGCTGCTGATATCTCCTAAATGGTAGGAGCTAGAAACATAAAACTGGTCTTGTTTAAAAGCTAGCATTCCAGGCTTTCATAAAATGACAGCATTAGTCCAAGCTAAACAGGAGATATCACTGTTTGAAATTGAGTCAGGAATAATTGCGGGTAAAACCTGCTTTTACTTTCACTTTCAGCTGTATTCACTGCATCCCAATTTCTAAGTGATATCTTCCCACATACTGAAGATATTGCTATCATTCTGGCATTGTTTCAAACAATACAAAGCCCATATCTTTAGCTGGTACCAAACCAGAGATATGAGCAGATAAAACAGCCACCCACGTCCCCTTCAGTCTGAAGGAGGAGGGGGAGCAGTTGCAGAGCTGACCGCTGCAGGAGGAAAGAAAAATAGTAAAAACATATAGAAATGTGGCATCATCATCATTGTAGTGACCCACTTAATTAAAGTTATGTTATTTTTACCACTCAGTGAACACCATAAATAAATTCCTTAAAATAATGTACAAATTGCATTTTTTTTAATCTTTCCCCCTAAAAATAAAATAAGCTATTCAATACACCATATATACCCCCAAATAGTTCCTAAAAAACCTACAACCTATCCCGCAAAATAAAAATATGAGAAGAAAAAATTTTATTTATGAAAAGTTATGACTTATAGAACACAAAAAGGGGAAAATATTATTGGTCCTTAAGGCTAAAATGAATTATGTCACTAAGGGGTTTAAAAATGCAATAGTGTCCACTGAGTTGTGCGCCAACAAGATTTACTGCAGATAAACATTAAAAATACAATTTAAACGTGACTGTTAAGAGGTTGTGGGGGTTGTGCAGTGGAGTAATACTGATGACCTATCCTGCCGCTTCCTCTTTAAAGTTTACCTGTACGTCGAAATAATGCTTCATCCCATTCAAGTGAATAGGACAAGCAGTTGTAATTACCTGAGGACAGGTCATCAATATCACTCCACTTCACAACCCCTTTAAGTGACATAGCCAGATTCAGAGTCACTGAGGGAGTATTCACATACAGAAAATTTGCCCATTCAACCATGGTCAGAAGAGATTAAAGTCGCCAGGAAATTCACTAGCACAATGACCAGGCACAATGCCTTTTAGGGCCAGCTCAGCTGAATGTAATGATACCTTTCACTTGGCAATCCATTGCTTCATTCTAGATAAAGTACTTTTAATACACATACAAAGAAGCAGTTCACATTGTGGGCCTAAGCCGAAATGTGTACCTTGCTCCTCCTGCCAGCTCCACTTCTCCTTCATTGTTAGGGTCAGGCGAGAGGACTATGCAGGAACCTGGCCGTGTCAGCCAAGAAGAAGGAGGGCCTGGCAATAAAAAGCAGAAGCAGGGGGGCACAGAGTGGCTTGGGCCCACCCTCAGTGCACTTAATGGCTAATTTGCATATGGATTAGGATTGAAGGAACAAACACTTGGGATTGTTGAAATATGACGTACAGATCCTTGCTAGAGATCTGCATGTGGCCACACCCCAGCTGCAATTTACATGTCAGGGCAGCCTCACAGTTTGAAAAACACTGATCTAATGTGTATGTCCAGCTACTAAGATTGGCCAAAATTCTACAAGGTTGTGAGCAGACGTGGGGTCACACCGCGTGAAGCCCAACAAGACTTCAGCGGCATTTTTATTGCAGCATTAGTTGTGACCAAATAAGCCAACATTTTGAAAAGTATTTACTCAACATTATATGTAGATTCAAACTGTAAAGCCCCTTTCAGACGAGCGTTACGGATGAGGTCTCGATGCATTTAGTTCAAAATGCGCGATTTCACAAGCAAGTTCATTTAGGTTTGTCTGCGATTGCGTTCAGTTTTTTTCACGTGGGTGCAATGAGCATTGATGCGTTTTTCACATGCGTGATAAAAAAAACACTGTTTACAAGGTTTACAAACAACATCTCTTAGCAACCATCAGTGAAAAATGCATCGCATCCGCACTTGGTTGCGAATGCGATGCGTTTTTCACTGAAGCCCCATTCACTTATACGGGGCCAGTGCTGGGTGAATAATGCGGAATATAGAACATGCTGCGATTTTTACGCAATGCACAAGTGATGCGTGGAAAACAACGCTCATGTACACAGACCCATTGAAATGAATGGGCCCGGATTCCGTGCGGGTGCTATGCGTTCGCATCACGCATTGCACCCGCACGGAAAACTCGCTTGTCTGAAAGGGGCCTAAAAGTACAACAATGCTAAGAGAGGTAAACGATACCAAAAAACAAGCAAACATTGCCAATGCCCACTGTTGAGTAAAATGAAGGTTATGATACAGAATAAGTCACTTTCAATTCATGTATTTCCAGGAAGTCTGTTGCTACTTTGAAAAAAAGGTAGGATATCAGATTAGATAATCAAATGCACTGCAGTCTAGCCAATAACATCCTTTTCTCTACAGTAATTTCAACCACTTGTAGAGAATAAAATTATAAAACAATCTGTCAGAATAAAGAAAAACCAATACATTAAACCACTCTCCAAAGATTTTGCATGTTTTTCCGATTCGGAATATTTTTCCCATGCAGGCAGATTTCTTACCTTTCCCATTTACAGCTAACGGTGATGCTGTGGTAACAGTCAATGGCAGCTGAATTTGTGGCACTAGTGGTGGCGGTCTTGGTCTGCTTCCCATTCGAGCTCTTTCTGCCCCAGGCCCCAGTAAAGCTCCAACTGGTTTCTCAGCAGTCACCTCTGGTGCTACAGAATCCTGCTCTTGGTCTATATGGTTTAGCTTTTCTCCGGGTTCATTCTGAAATCCATCGACTGAATTCCTGTTTTTCATTGGACTTTTTGGTACAAGAATTTTGATACCCGATCTAGAAAGGTCCATATTTTTCCTTACTGGAATCAACTGAGGACTTTTGCGTAATTTTGGACTGGTGGGAAGTTGAGTATTTTTTGCGTCACCATCCTTACTTAGAGTCAAAGATTTTGGAGAAGTTCTTGAAAATGAACTATTAGTTGACCTGGAGATTTGTTTTCTGGCGTTATTGGGAGATGTCCTATTTGTTTTTGATATCGTGCTGTTGTCTTTTGGCTTTTCATTGTGTCTTCTATTGAATTCTAGAATATATTCCTCACAGTTTACTAGATGTTGCTCTGGTTCCCAGGTATCATCACCACTGTCGTATCCTTTCCAATGCACCAAATATTCAATTTTACCTTTTTTATTTTTCCTTTTGTCAACAATTCTTTCTACCTAAAAAGATAAACAATATAATACTATTCATTCAAGACATACATACCTCACCTTTCAAACAATACAATCATAAGCAAAGGTCATCATAACCCCGTAGGGGGAGATTTATCAAAACCGGTATAAAGGAAAACTGGCTTAGCTGCCTATAGCAACCAATCAGATTCCACCATTCATTTTCCAAGGGAGCTATGAAAAATGAAATTAATCTGATACCAGTTTTCCTTTACACCAGTTTTGAGAAATTGACCCCTTAATTCTAAGGTTAAGCTCAATTTAGACCAACCCAGTTATAAGAAAATGTTACACATAAAGGTCTGAAATAAGTAACCAAAGACTGGTAAGTTTCTTACCAGTCTTTGCTCACGACAGCAATTTTTAATTTCTTCTTGATATTTACTGCTTCAGTCTTGTCAAGCCATGAATATAATATTGCAAGAAGGCAGAAACAAAAAAACAATCTAAATTGGAGTTAACAGCATCTATAATCCAGCACTCTTGTTGCAGTGGAAAAACCTAGATTTCAGCTATAAGTAAGAATGATTAATCGGATTTTTATCCTCTACTATTAAATACTCTTAATAAAAGCTATATTTTGATCTGTTTTATTTTTCTAAAACCCGAGGGCTGGATTATGGATGCTGCAGTGTTTAGCATGCTAGTAGTGGTGCACACTAGAAGGTACATAAATAGGTAAATGGGAATGGATGCAATGTTGCCAATATTAGCGAGATAGAAACAAATCGAACGATGATTAAATTGTGTCAAAATTTACTATAATATAAATGGACTATTTTCCATTAGGAATATACATGCATGTTATATTCACTTTGACCATTCTTACTGGCTATTTTGGGCCTCGAGGACTATCATTTTTCCATCTCTGCATTCCAAAAGCCAAAACGTTTCAATTTTACAGTTCAATGATGGCTTGTTTTTTGTGGGACTAGCTGTAATTTTGTATGGCACAATATTATACTATATATAATTATACAGCACTGAAGTTTTTTGAGGGAGTGGTAAAAAAATGACTTTTTATTCTGTAGCTCAAAACAATTACAAGATACCAACCTATATACAATTTTTTTTAAGTTTTACTACTTTTACCCAATACAAATGTTTAATTCACCATATTCTGAGAACTTTATTTTTCCATTGATATAGCCGTGTTAGGGCTTGATTTTTGCAGAATGAGTTGATGCTTTTATTGGCATGATTTTGGGGTACATACAATTGCAATTCACCAATAGTGTTTTAGGCAGAACAGATGAACTTCATTGTTAGAAGAATAGACTGCAATACTTCGCTCACAGGTATCCTATTAGGCCATTTCAAGCTGTGGGAGCCAGTAAGACGTCAGCGGGATCCACTTCCCTCTGTGCAAGTGCTTAGATGCCAAGGTCACTATTAACGTCTACAGTCTAAGGCCTATTGCACACGAACGTGTGCGCCCTGTGCCCGTATTGCGGACCGCATTTGCGGATCCGCAATTCATGGGCACCATTCCGTGGCCATTCCGCATCACGGATGTGGACCCATTCATTTCAATGGGTCCGCAAATCCGGAGATGCGGAACGGTGCGGAATGGAATCACGGAACAGAACACTACGGAAGCACTACGGAGTACTTCCGCGGGGTTCCGTCCCGTACTTCCGTCCCGCAAAAAGATAGAACATGTCCTATCTTTTTGCAGAACGGGCAGATCGCGGACCCATTCAAGTTAATGGGTCCGCGATCCGCTGCCCCACGGCCGGTGCCCGAGCATTGCGGGCCACAATTTGCGGCCCGCAGCACGGGCCTGGGGTGCACACGTTCGTGTGCAATAGGCCTAAGGCAGGGTTCCTCAACTCCAGTCCTCAGGGTCCACCTGCCAGTCGTGTTTTCAGGATTTCCTTAGTATTCATCAGGTGATATAATTAGCGTCAGTGCATCAGGACTTACCACAGGTATTCATTCTGTGGGATATTTTGAGATCATAACCGGTAGGTTGGCCCTGAAGAGTGGAGTTGAGGAACACTGGTCTAAGGGGTTAAACTGCTGGAAGATCTTATCTATGAACTTACTTCTATTCCTATTCCTTTTACTTGTTTCTCCACTGTCCCATTAGCATCCTGTTGTCTCCTGTGTTTTTGAGCTTTATACATCCTGATACATGATTTATGCTCATTTAGTCACCTTTATGGGTCTAGATGTATTGTTTGACACATAGGCATTTTAAAAAATAGATTAGACTATGTTCACAGCAGCGTTTAGATATTAGGCAGGCTGTTCCGGCATAAATGCCGGCTGTCAGCCGAACCAATCCAGCCAAAACACAACACTTATGCTGGAAAGAAGCTGGATCCCATTATAGTCAATGGGCATTCCGAGTATCAAAAATGGGTTAATTACTCTTACTGGTAATTGGATTTTCCAATAGCCTGCCCAACGGGACTGACCCGCCCCCAGTACAGCAAAAAACACGGAAGCTAAAACTTTAAAAGGGCCTCCTCCCCTTACCTAATCAGTAAATAACAAAATACACAGTAGTGTTGCAAGAACAAAATTATATTAATCCAACTGAAATACAAGAATGAACATGACATTAGAAATTGAAGAACAACTATAATTAAGGGTGGGAAAACCCCCAGTGCCGTTGGGGAGGCTACTGGAAAATCCAATTACTGGTAAGAGTAATTAACCCTTTCCCCCGCCGCCTCCCCAACGGTACTGATGGGAGGAATAACAGAGGAGTCTAACTTGGGGTGGGATCACGGCAGAAAGAATTCTGCAGCCAAAAGATAATTCCTGGTTATGCATGACATTTAATTTATAATGGTGAAAAAGGTAATTGGATTCGCCTACACAGCTGCTTTACAGATTTGTTCAATCGAGATGGACGCATTTTCTGCCCAAGAGTTCGACACAGCCCGTGTTGAATTGAGCCCCTTCGGAGGATCTAGGTTTTTCTGAGCATAACAAAGAGAAATTGTCTGCTTTTTCCATCTTGCAATGGCGGCTTTATTGTCTGCCTGACCTTGGTTAGGCCCCTGAAACTGAAGGAGGAGGTGGTCCAATTTTCTATCCTCTCCCCAGATCTTTAAGTAGGCAAGCACACATCCACGCCTCACATCCAGGTTATGAAAGTGCCTTTCTAGATCTGTCGAAGGGGACAGGCAGAACGATGGTAAGACAATCTCCTGATTACAGCGAAATCTGGATACCACCTTCGGGTGAAAGGATGGACAATGCCTTAAAATTATCGTGTCGTCTAGGATCGTGAGCTAAGGAGGACAGCAAGAGAAGGCCTGTATTTCCCACACTCTTCTTGTTGTTATGGCCAGAAGGAAGGTGGTCTTTAAGGTCAGGAGTTTGAGAGAAATGTCATCAATAGGCTCAAACGGGGAGTCCATCAGTACCGTAAGGACTAAATTCAAGTCCCAAGGTGGGATGGTAGGGTGTAATCTGGGGGAATCCCTGATTGCTCCTTTGATGAATCGCCTGATTAGAGGATGGTCTGAAAAATTTGTGTTTGGAAAAACTGCTAAGGTGGAGATCTGAACCTTAAGAGTGGACGGCTTAAGCCTCTTGTTTAAACCTGCCTGCAGGAAGTCTGGAATGACAGGGATGTTGACTAAGGAACTTTGCTGGATCCTGTTACTAGAAAACAAAAGGAAAGCCTACCAAGTTCGGAGACAGATCTTGGAGGTTATGATCTTTTTACTCTTTAGCAAGGTGGAGATTACAGGGTCAGAGAGACCTTTCTTCATATATTGGTGTTCAATCTTCATGACATCAACTATAACTGAGAGACCCCCGGATGGTGTACTGGCCCCTGTAGAAGAAGGCCTGGAAAAACTGGAAGAGTCCAGGTTATTCCTTGCGATAGTCTGAGTGAGAGGGGAAACCAGTCCCTTTCAGGCTAACAGGGAGCAATTATGATGACCTGTGCGCCTTCTTCCACCACCTGCATCATGGTTCTCGGAATCAGGCTGAACGCATATAACAGACCCTTTGGCCAAGGGCAAGATAAGGCGTCCACTATCTCTGGACTGTCTAGGGGGGACAGGGAACAAAACCTCTCTACTCTTCTGTTCATCCAATCTGCAAATAAATCCAGAACAGGATCACCCCACTTCTTGGTAATTTGAAGAAAAACATTGGAATGTAGAGTCCATTCTCCCTCTTTTAGAGTTTGATGGCTGAGGAAGTCGGACATCATATTGCTGCTCACTTTTAGATGCACAGCCGTTAGGAAGGATAGGTGGTTCTCCATAAAAAGAAAAATATCTCTTGCTGTTGCTGCCAGAGGTCTGCTTCGGGTACTTCCTTGCCTGTTTAAATAAGCAACTGTCGTTGTATTATCTGACAGAATTTTTATATGAACGAGAGAGGTTTTTGAGTGTAGGGCTAGAAGAACTTCGTAAACTGATCTGAGCTCTCTTAGGTTTGATGAGGCACTCAACATGGAATAGTCCCAGACTTCCTGAAATATAAGGTCCCCTGCATGGCCTCTCCAGCCTCGACTGCTGGTATCTGTAGCCACCACTAGAATATTCTCTTGACATCAGAAGACACCTCTCTGCAGATTTCTTTTTATTTTCCACCAAGCCATGGAGCGTTTTACATATGCTAGAATGGAAACCTTCTTGTCCAGAGAGATTCTGCTGCCATCCCAAGATGCCAGAAGAAAGGCCTGAAGAATTTGGGTGTGGCTTTATGCTCATCTGACAGCAGGGATTGAGGAGGTCAGAATTCCCAGGATTGTCCTGACATTTCTGATAGTAGCGGATCTTAGACTGCAAAACTGATTTACCTTCAGTTGAAGGGACAACTGCTTCTCTTCTGGGAGGAAGAACATTAGTAAACGAGTGTCGAGAAGAACACCTAAAAAGACTCTTTGCTGAGCCGGAATGAGGTTGGATTTTCTGATGGTTATGATCCATCCCAGGTCTGTGAAGGTCTTTTGAACAAGGTTTAGATGTACTAGAAGATGATTTTCTGATTCTGCTGCTATTAGAAAGTATGGGACAATAAGAACGACCTGCAGATGGAGATTACTGGTTATCTCTGCCACTACCTTTGTGAAAATTCTGGGAGCTGATGACAGGCCAAAGTGGAGTGCTTAAAATTGAAAGTGATAGAGGCGACCTCTCATAAATACTGAGTAATTTTTGATGGTCTCTGAAAATGGGTACATGGTAGTATGCGTCCTGCAAATCTAATGTCACCATGTAACAACGTTGGGGGAAGCAGATTTATAATTAATTTGATGGTCTCTATCTTGAATTTTTTGTAAGATATGCACTTGTTCAGACTCCTTAGGCTTATAAGCCTGAAAGACCCCCCTGGCTTTTTGATTAGAAAAACTGGAGAATAAAATCCTTGCTGTTGCTGGTTTTCTGGAACTGGTAGCAGGACCTCTTTTTGAATCAAGTTGGTTACCTCTGTATCTAGGGATGACTGTTCCTCTTTCTTGGTCAAAGGTTTGTTGGCGATAAAGTTGTCTGGTGGATAAGTACTGAACTTTACCATGAAACCCCTTTGAAGGGCTGCTAATATCCAAGAGGAGTCTCCCATATCTCTCCATTGTGGAACAAATTTTCTTATTCTTGCTCCCACCTGACTTTTGGCGCCATTGAGTGTTTTTTGACAAGCTAACAGGATTGAAGAGGAGTCCCTTGTTCCTCCCTCTTGAAGATTGCCATCTTCCTGAGTATTCTCTCTTCTTTTGTTCTGGCTTAGGCTTTCTTTGGCTACAAAAGGAGCTTCTCTGATGGAAGTGTCTCGAGTCAGTGGGAAACCCTTTTTTTCTTATCGGAAGCTTGCTCCAAAACGTCATCCAACACTGACCCAAAAAGCCTATCACCTTCACATGGGATGGAACACAACCGGTTCTTTAAACCTGCATCTCCAGACCAAGAATGGAGGCACATGGCCCTGTGGGTGGCATTAGAAATAGGACCTGACCTTGCTGACAACCTCACTAGAAAATTTGAGGCCTGTTTAAGCATAGGTAATGAGACTAGAATCTCCTCTCTTGGGGTTCCTGCTGAAAGATGATCCTCTAGCTGATTAAGCCATACTAATAGGGATCTGGCGGTACAGGTAGATGGAATGCTTGGTCTGAACATAGCTATATTTACTTCCCAAGCCTTTTTAAGTAAGTTTTCACACTTCTTTTCCATCGGATCCCGAAGTAACCCCATGGGAGGGAGGATTTTTTTTATCCCAAAGATTTGAGTCAGAGAATGGATACTTTCTTTTGAAAGTGTTTGTAATCGGGGTTCTTCTTTCAGGATCCTTCCACTCCCTAGAGATTAAGGCTTTAACATTACTATAGATCGGAAAGACACATCTTTCTCTCTCCTAGACCCTGAAACATTTGATCTTGAATGGAGCGACTTTCTTTAGACTTCTCCAGATGCATAGTAGCTCTTATTGTTTTTAAGAGACTGTCTGTATCTTCCGGGAGAAACAATGGTCTCCCTTGCCCGTCATCAAAGGGATCAGAGTCTATGTCGGAAGCAATCTCCCCCTCATCCAATTCACACTCGAATGACTGGGAACTATGGGATTTTTGAGATGTAGAGGCTTGCGGTGAAGAGGGAGGCAACCTGAAATCCATGGCCGCATTAACCTCTTCACGAATCATATTCCTAATGGAGTCTAAGAAGGAAGGAGGTTCTTCAGCCACCACATTTTCAGCACATTTGGGGAAAAGTGATTTATTGGCTTTAAATATAAATGACGTTTTGTAGATGGCGCATTTTTTGCGACTAGAATCAGACCCAGGTGCCTTGGAGGTGGAGGTATCTCTCCACTATAAAAAAAAAAAAATTAATAAAATAGGGTTCAGAAAAACTTCCAAGGAATAGACACCAGCACCAGGCACCCAAGGTGGATAATAAGTGTAACATCACCCATAAAACCAATATCTGCCCAAGTCAGGAGAGGAGGCTTACCGGGCTGATGGTGCTTGCAGCCACATCCAGAGGCTTGCAGGCGGTATCCGGGTCAGTTGGAGCCGACATTGCAGGAAAGGGAAACAGCACGTGTCACTGCTCCCTGAATCCGGCTTCCATTTAAAGTTCCCGGCCTTCTGAGAAACGTCTATGACGTCTGTACGTGCGTGATGCCACAGCGCAATGACGTCATGATGCACGCAACGCCCGCTACCAGAACTAGATTTCCAAACCTCCGGGAGTCTCAGGCACCGGAATGCCGCAAGAATATCCTGCGCTCCTCCAAATGGAGCATGCAGGATAGAGCCCGGGGCTGTCTTTCAACAGGATTTATGCCAAAGGCACAGGGAAGAAAGGCCAAGCATTCCTGGAGCCCCTGTCCACTGCAACGGACCTCCCACTAGTGGGGGGAAGAGACCAGGCCATGCGCTTGATACTACTGCAAACCTGCTCAGGAACACAGGAGGAGCTTCCATGCTATCCGGGACAGGAAACAACACTGATTAGGTAAGGGGAGGAGGCCCTTTTAAAGTTTGAGCTTCCGTGTTGTTTCCTGTCCTGTGGGCGGGGAGCACCCTCCTGTCATTGCAGTTGGGGAGACGCCAGGGAAAATGCTGGATACAATAAAATCCGGCAGAGAACAGCCTACTAGACTCCATTGTGCAGATGTGAACGTATCGTTAGATTTCTATATCGCAATATTTTCTTCCTTAATTATTGCATCACAATTCTGCCATCTGAGAGAGGCAATCGTGTCCTCTTCTGGGCTGCCAAAAAAGTTTATTTTTTCTAAAATCCCCTCTTACAAGCAATGTGATCTATTTGTGACGTCTCACGTGTCCTTTTTACTGGTAGCTGAATCTCAGGCAGTGCAGCAGCAAAAAATATCCAGGGCTTGTTTTAAAGCTGACAATTTAAGCTGTAAAACAAGACCAAGCTCAAAGTACTATCCGTGATACATCGCAACTTACGGCTGTTAGAAACAGGTCCTAGTGAGAGCTGCATATATCTGCAGTTCTTAGTCCTGACCACATTTTCAAAGGCTGTATCTCTCGATATAGAGCATAACTATTGATGTACAGCAGCTAGATTGTTAGCATTAACATAAGACCTGGCTCACATCTCTAGCTGCTACACAGCCTTAAATTTCCAGATTAAAACAGCCCTGTCCCTCTTCATCCGGTTGTGATCTCAGCCTAGAGGACATTATGACAAGCTTCAGGAGGAGAGACACAAATAACTGTAATGGGAAGGGTTACATGGACTTTTGTGAATGTCATCAATCCCCCTTTTCCCATCAATCATAAAGCTTAATTGCTTTCTAATTGTCACATATGAAGGGGAGGGGAGGCTTATTTTTCTTCTTTTAGAGAGTAAATGAGAGCTTGCTCATGTAACCACCCCTCTGCGCCTAATTATGCCATGATCCAGATATTTACCAAAGTCCAGATCACAGCGCCAAAAAAGTTACACCAAACATCAATAAAGTTTATGTTTAGACTAAAATTTTGATGTACAGCAGCTAGATTATTAGCTTTATATCAACTTTGCTTGCATCTCTAGCTGCTACACAGCCTGAGATATTCCAGCATAATTAACCCCTCATCCCTTCAGCTGGCTGTGATCTCAGCCAGCATGGAGGATGGGGTGAGGCCACTAGGAGACATGCTAACAGACGTTAGGATGAGACGAGACACAGATCCTCATCTTTCCCTGTATAAATGTACATGTCCCTGGGGGGGTAACATGGACTTCTGTGCACAATTCAATCCCCCATCAATTAAAGAGCATGCTTACTCTCTGATGGTCACAATCAGCAGTCATCTTAGGCTACTTTCACACTGGCGTTTTGGTTTCCGTTTGTGAGATCCGTTCAGGGATCTCACAAGCGGTCCAAAACAGATCAGTTTTGCCCTTAATGCATTCTGAATGGAAAAGGATCTGCTCAGAATGCATCAGTTTGGCTCAGTTCCGCCTCCATTCCGCTTTGGAGGCGGACACCAAAACGCTGCTAGCAGCGTTTTGGTGTCTGTCTGACGAAACTGAGCCAAACGTTTTCACTGACACAATAGAAAACGGATCCGTCCTCCATTGACTTTCAATGGTGTTCAATACGGATCGTTTTGGCTATGTTAAAGATAATACAAACGGATCCGTTCTGAACAGATGCATGCAGTTGTATTATCTGAACGGATGGGTTTGTGCAGATCCATGACGGATCTGCACCAAACGCGAGTGTGAAAGTAGCCTTAGGCTACTTTCACACTTGTGGTAGCCTTTTTCAGTAGGCTGTTCCGGCAGGGGAACAGCCTTCCAGATCCGTGCTACCGCAAGTCCACCGTGCTGGCGGAAGTCCGCTCCGGCCCTATTCACTATAATGGGGACGGACCGGAGGTCAGGCCGCAACACGGCAAACATGCCGAGGCGGAACATGCTGTAGTTTCATTTCGGCCGCTTTTTGGCATGTTTGCCATGCTGCGGCCAGACCTCCGGCCCGCCCCTATTATAGTGAATGGGGCCAGAGCAGACTTCCGCCAGCACAGTGGACTTGTGGTAGCACGGATCCGGCAGGCTGTTCCCCCGCCGAAACAGGCCACCGCAAGTGTTAAAGTAGCCTTAGAATAGATGAGTGCTTTCTAATTAGGCTGTTTATTGACAACAAGACCCAGAACATTTATCAGCATCTGCATTCTAGTGACTAATATGTTGCATCAAAAACAGAAATACCAATAAAGTTTACATTTTACACAGTCCCTATCTTGTCCATACCTAATCTTTAGACTAAAATATGCTGACTACTTCTCTAGCAATATCCTTTACATGCTACAGTAATAGATATTATGATTATTATGCAAGAGGAATTTAACATTTCTGACAGATGGAAAAGACATTTTCGCTTGCAGCGTGTCGCCATAAATTATTTTCAATTAGAGTAGTTTAAAAAAAAGAAAAACATTTCAGTCGCTTTCCAAATCAGTATAATACAGGGGCTTTTGGTGCCCACATTATGGATGCAACACCACAGCCTCCAAATGTTCATAAGGAGTTATGGTGCACTAACTCATTTTCTGATGAATTACAAGAGGATCAGGTGCTCAGTCCATAATACAGAAGTAATAAAACACTCATATTATCCTGTCTAAAAGTGGTCTTAGTTAATGTATTTTATTTGGATTAGGAATTTAATATTGTTAATTAGGGTTACAATTTATATAGGGGGTGAAAAATTATACACTATATACTGTGGTTTTTGGACTATTAGATGCATTTTTTCTGGTGCGTCTCATAGTCCAAATGCCAGCATTAGAAGCAGGAGACTGAGCTTCGTTACTAACCAAAAGGTCCTGGCAGGACAGTTGTGAGGACACAGCATGAAATGTGCTCTGTGTGCATAATCTGTGTGTTAGCCTTTAGTGACATTTCCTATGCATTTAAGGAAAAATATACAAAGGAACATCCCCCACTACCAAAAACTGAATCTGCTTGTTTCTCATGTTTACTGGACTGGATACAACGAGCTGCTTGAGAACTTCAGCATAAGCAGCTGAATTGACCAAGGCTTCTCATAGAGAAAATATCTATCATTTGTTGACAGCTCAGGGTACTTTAGCAAAAGATTAATTTGGAGAGCCAAACAAGAAAGAACAAACTAGAGGGACTAATCTAATGAATAACAATTGGACCAAGATATAGAGAAAGACTACTGAAATCCTGCAAACTAATCGCTACATTCCTAAATTGAAGGGTAAATTATATGTGATGACCCTGCTTCCACCTTTCTGCAAGCGTGGAAGTTTTCACCTTGGCATCTATTTATCTACTAGTGAAACTGGTACATTACCACTTCAGGAAATGCCTTCACTAGCAGACTGTAGAATACCCTGGAGTGGTAACAAAGTGAAACCACCAATACCAAAAAATGCCAAATCAGACTTAGGCTAGTACCTACATATAGAAGAGAGGGGGTTACCAGGTGCCAGCCACGGGTGGAAATTTATTAAGAATGGTGTTTTTATGCCAGTCTTAGTAAAAAATAAAGAAATACACTTTCATGGATGGAGACAAATGCACACAAATCAGAAATAGAAATTACACTGGCCGAGGGGTGACCAGATCATCTCTAACAAGCGTTCATAGGAATGCTCGTTAGCGATAACTTGCCTAAAAAGTGATTACATGATGAACGTGCAAACGCTCGTTCATCGGGCAGTCACATCCTTTTTGCAGGCCATCGTTTGCAGATCATCCCGTCTAATCACACTCTGCTGACGGCAGATAATTATTCTGTATGGGGGCGAGCAATTACATTAGCTAATGCTACTCCCCATACTGTGGAAGGGATCACTGCAGTGGTCTCCTTTAGAGATGAGCGAACATAAAAAAAAAGTCCGTTGTTCGGCGTTCGGGTGGTGGTAAGTCGCGCATCCCGTTATGGATTCCACTATAGCGGCATATGGAATCCATAAGGGGCGGCTGCCACCAACCCGAACTTTTGCACAGCCGAAGGACCTGGGGTGACGTCACTGTCATGTGATCAGTGCAGGGGGCATGGCTCAGCACGGGATCAAATCCAGTGCTGAGCCACGCCCCCTGCACTGATCACATGACAGTGACGTCACCCCAGGTCCTTCGGCTGTGCAAAAGTTCGGGTTGGTGGCAGCCGCCCCTTATGGATTCCATATGCCGCTATAGTGGAATCCATAACGGGATGCGCGACTTACCACCACCCGAACACCGAACAACAGACTTTTTTTTAATGTTCGCTCATCTCTAGTCTCCTTCAATGACGAGCAGGCAATTGTCGGGATGGAATGCTTCCTTCCCGACAATCGTACTGCTCATCTGCAGGTCAAATTCCAGCCCTTAGAAATTTTTCATCTTTGCTATTTTGTCATCATGATTTTTTTTTTCTAAAAGTTGAAGATGGCACTGTAGATACCGACTTGTATCCTATGAACCATTCATGTCCTTCTTCCTTGTTATTTTGTGACTGTATGTTAATGTAAGTAGTCTACCCAGCTGCCTGCTTTTCATTATCGAGTCTAATTTTCTGTATTCTACAATACAGAAAGCCTCTTTGCATCCCTAGATGCAGCTTTAATGACCGGGCCATTTTGCACCTTCGTGACTAGACTGATTTTTGCAAATCTGACATGTTTTACTTTACGTGGTAATAACTTTGGAAAACTGTTACTTATCCAGGCCATTCTGAGATTGTTTTCTTGTGACATATTGTACTTCATGATAGTGGTAAATTTGAGTTAATATGTTTAACCTTTATTTATCCCCTTAAGGACACAGGGTTTTTTCATTTTTGCGTTTTCGTTTTGCGCTCTATGCCTTCCAAGAGCCATAACTTTTTTATTTTTTAGTTCACATGGCCATATGAGGGCTTATTTTTTGCGGGACAAGTTGTACTTTCCAACGCCACCATTTAATAATGCATACGGTGTAGTGGGAAGCAGGAAAAAAAATTCCAAATGGGGTGAAATTGCAAAAAAAAAGCAATTTCACCACAGTTTATGGGTTTCTAAATTACGACGTTTGATTTGCGATAAAACTGACCATTTAGTTTTATTCTACAGGTCAGTACGAATCCGGCGATACCCAATATGTATAGCTTTTCTTGCGCTTTGATAGTGAAAAAAAATTCAAAAGTGGGAAAAAAAATTTATTTTTTTGTCGCCATGTTTTGACCGCTATAACGTATTTGTAAATAAATGTATGGCGTTGTATGGGGGCTTATTTTTTGTGGGCGATCTTAACTTTTAGTTGATACCATTAT
This sequence comes from Bufotes viridis, assembly GCA_033119425.1. NCBI lineage: Eukaryota > Metazoa > Chordata > Amphibia > Anura > Bufonidae > Bufotes > Bufotes viridis. The sequence continues at coordinate 269,549,666 of CM065593.1, read as the reverse complement.
GGGGTGTGTAGGACTTTTTGATCGCTTTTATTTAATTTTTTGAGGAAATGAAGCGTCCAAAAACGGCAAATCGGCCATTTGGGCGCTTTTTCCATTTTTCTGTTTACCGTATGGGAAATATATTTTTATATTTTTATACTATGGGCGTTTCACACATTGCGACACCCATGATGTGTATTTTTTATTATTTTATTTTAATTTTGGGGAAAGGGGGTGATTTAAATTTTTAGGTTTTTTTATATATTTTTTTATTTTTTTATTTTTTTACACTTTTATATAGATCCCATAGGGACCTATATAAATCAGTTACCTGATTGCTTCTATCATAAACTCCAATACACTTGTATTAGAGTTTATGAGCATTTACTACTTTCCTATGAAGCCCTATTGCTAACAAGGGCTCCATAGGAAATAGTAAGTGATAGCCTCAAGCTGAATGAAAGGCTTGAGGCTATCCCTTACAGCGCTCCGATTCTCCCGATCACCACTAGGGGGAGCCGGAGCGCTGCCGAAAGTTTGATCACGGCATCTGCGGGGTTAAATGATCATCAGCTGCGGGGGTCAGCTACAGGAATCAGCCGGACCCCCGCAGCGATGGTGCCCGCAGCGGCCAGGAGCGGGCGCCATCTTTAGGGACTGGACACATGACGTACCCATACGTCATGTGTCCTTAAGGAGTTATAAAAAAAAATACCAAATTTACAGAAAATTTGGAAAAATTTATAATTTGTAAAATTTGAATTTCTCTGCTTTTAAGGCAGATGGCGATACCTCACAAAATAGTTATAACTTTTCATTTTCCATATTTCTACTTTATGTTGGCATCGTTTTGAAAAGGTCATTTTATTTTTTTTAGGACATTAGAAGGCTTAGAATTTTAGAAGCAATTCTTACATTTTTTAAGAAAATTTCTAAAACCCACTTTAAGGATCAGTTCAGTTATGAAGTCACTTTGTGGGCCCACATAGTAGAAACCACCCAAAAATGGTCCATTTTAGAAACTACACCCCTCAGGTTATTCAAAACTTTGTTAACCCTTTAGGTGCTCCACAAGAGTTAAAGGAAAATGGAGATGAAATTTCCAAACTTCACTTTTTTACGCAGATTTTACATTTTAACCAATTCAACACAGCAAGGGTTAACGGCCAAACTACACTTAATACCCATTACTCCGATTCTGAAGTCAACAGTAACACCCCATATGTGGTTTTCGACTGTTATATAGGCGCACGGCAGAGCTTAGAACAGATGGAGCACAATATGGCTTTTGGAGGGAAGATTTCACTGGAATAATTTTCAGGAGCAATGTCACATTTGAAGGTACCCTGAGGTACCCCACAGTGGAAACCCCAAAGTTTCCCATTTTGGAAAGTACACCCCCCCCCCCCAAGGAATTTTTCAAGGGGTGTAGTGAGCAGTTTGGCCCAATATGCTTTTCATAGAATTTAGAAACCCTTGGCTGTAATAAACAAAAATTACATATTTTGCTGAAAAATGTCACTTTAGGCCCAAGTTTTTCATTGTCACAAGGGGTAACAGGAGAAAGTCACCACAAAATTTGTTACCCATTTTCTCCTGAAAATGGCAACATATGTGGTTGTCGACTGCTGCATGGGCGCACGGCAGATCTTAGAACAGATGGAGCACGTTATGGTTTTTGGAGGGCAGATTTCACTGGAATAATTTTCAGGCGCTGTGTCGCATTTGGTGACTACACCCCTTAAAGTATTAAATCTAGGGGTGTAGTGAGAATTTTATTATTTTACGGTATTCATCTAGGGGTTTAATGAGAATTTATTTTTACAACAATGAAATGTGGGGTGTTAAAAAACAGTGGATAGCATAATAAATTAAAAATGGCCAAAAGTGCATTAAAGAAGTAAAAATAAAAATGTATATAACTTGATTAAATTAATAATCTAGGGAAGTATGGTAAATGAGGAAGCACTGCTTAATGCAAACTCCAGGCTTATCTGGACAGGTGTCACATTTATATATGGTATCCCGCCGTATCCCATTCTTGTAACAGACCCTATATCTCTTTTGGGCTTTGCTTTTTTTTCGCAGTAGGGGGCACCTCTGATGGGAAATGTTGCCCTGGGATAATTCTGCTGGCATGACTAGATGATGCTATCCCACTGCTATCCAGGCGCTGCTCTCCAAATATAAATTTTTTTCTCGAAAATCAATATATGTTCCTTGGTTCCCTGCTTCTTGGAACATGACAAAATAATTATACAGGGCTACTAGCATAAGGTGGGCTGCAAGTTTCTTATACCAAATGCAGGATTTCCTGACCACACTATAAGGCTGCAGCCTTTGGTCTGCAAGGTCCACCCCACCCATATATTTATTGTAATCCTGTATTCAGACAGGCTTACAGACAGTGGTAATTGTGCCTTGCACAGGAACAGGGCTATTACTGTCTGGATGTATAGATGTCATTATGAGGAGATCTTTTTGGTCTCGCTATTTAGCTAAGATGTCCCCATTGCAAAGGCCTTTTATTTCCACAGACTTCATTTTTTGCTTCACAAAAGGCTTGGGCAGGCCTCTTTGATTGCGGCATATGGTGCCAGATGCCACTGTCTTTCTGACTTAAAGGCACCTTAAAAGGGGTACGCTGCTTTAATAATTGTCGACGGACAAGTGGTACCCCTTATCTAAAAGAGGGTGCAAAAGATCCCACACTATTTTACCTGCCATATTGAGGGAAGGGGAGCATTCAGGAGGGAAAAGCTGGGTATCTTTGCCTTCATACACCAAATTTATAGGTGTAGCCAGATCCGCTCTCACAGAGCTTATACATTTTTAGCCCAAATCGTGCCCTCTTCCTTGGCAAATATTGGCAAAATTGAAGCCTGCCTTTAAAAAGGATAAGTGACTCGTCCATGGCAATATTTTTTTCTGGGGTGTAGGCCTCTTTAAATTTTTCATTTAAATAATTTATAAAGGTGCCTAATTTTTTAAAACCCGTCATGGCTGGGGTCATCACATGGGGGGCACTGTGTGTTGTCAGCGAAATGAAGAAATTGCAGGATTGTCTCAAATCATTACTTCCCTGTACATGCGGGTATCGTACATCAGATGACCAATAAGATCTCAGTGTTTTTTTATTTTTTGGAGACCCATATTTAGAAGGAGGCCCCAAAATGTTAAAATGTCTGCCCCAACAACAGGGCACCATACGCCATTCTTGGCGTAATATGAGGTGGGGTGACTAGCGATGAATTAAGCAATGTATAAATTGGTCTGCTCAACCATCAAATTTTGCAGTTCTTCTGAGAAGATTTAAAAAAAATTACATCCCCCTAAACCTTATAACATCATAACGGATGCCTGTGACTAGGGTTGTTTCGGGTATCGAAGTTTCGATACCCATTCGATACTTTTCTCTGGTATCGAGCTCGATACCAGGATTAGTCTTTTATCGATACTAGGCTGTGCTGCTGCACAGCCCAGTATCAGAGAACGTGGCTGATCTGCTCTCAGCGCGGCCATGTTCTCCTCGGCAGCACAGGAAGAAGGAGGCAGTCTCTCCCCCTGTGCTGCCGCTGCCACCAATTGAGGGAGAGGGGCGGGTGCACTGGCCACCAATGACTAGTAACATTTCATATATAAATACAGGCAGAAGAAACACATTGCCGGCACCCTGTCTGTGACAGAGTGCTCCAATCAGAGGCAATTAACCCCTCAGGTGCCACTACTTAAGTCCTGGCTGCCATAGTCAGCTCCCTGCTGCTATGTGCACTATGCACAGGGCAGCAGGGAGAGTGTGAGATCCTATTCACTCTAATAGAGCTGTATCAGGGTGAATAGGATAAAAAAGGTTCTAGCCGCTAAGTTAATAAATTAACTGTAAAAAAAAAAGTTAAAAAAAGAACACCAAAATATTAAGTATAAATCACCCCCTTTCCCAATTTTACATATAAAATATATAAACAATAAATAAATAAAATATTAAATATCGCCACGTCTCAAAAGTCCAAACTATTAAAAAAATCCTCTTTTATGCGGTAAATGCCGTAAAAGAAAAAGAAAAGAAAAAAAATGCACGATTCGCCATTTTCTTTTAGTCGCCTTGTCCCCCCCAAAAAATAGGATAGGAATGTTGTATGAGCCGGCGGTTCCATAAAATGTGTATTGCACGTGTTTTTTTTTTGAGTTTTATTTTTTTTGCATGGTATCGAATGGTATCGAGTATCGCAATACTTTCTTATGGTATCGATACCGCATCAAAATTTTGGTATCGAAACAACTCTACCTGTGGGTGAATTAAATTCTGGAACAGAGGTAGTATATGACTCTAAGGCCTCTTTCACACGGGCGTCATGTTTGACGCCCGGATAAGAGGCGGGTGCATTGAGGGAATATGCACGATTCTTCTGCGCGGGTGCAAACGTTTGTAATGCGTTTTGCATGCGCGTGTGAAAAATCGCCATGTTTGGTACCCAGACCCGAAGCCAGACTTCATCACTGAAGTCCGGTTTCGGGTAGAGTATTCTGGAGAATAGTAAAAATGCTTAGTAAAATGAAGATGAAGGGGTTAAAAATAATAAAAATGAACTTACCTTAGCCACTTGATCGCGTAGTTGCGATCTGTCTTCTGTTTTCCAGCATCAGCTAACAACTAAAGGACCTGTGATGACATCACATCACATGGTCCAATCACATGGTCCATCACCATGGTAAGATGGACCATGTGATTGGACCATGTGATGTGACGTCATCACAGGTCCTTTAGTTCTTAGCTGATGCTGGAAAAGAGAAGACAGATCGCAACTACGCGGCCAAGTGGCTAAGGTAAGTTAATTTTTATTATTTTTAACCCCTTCATCTTCATTTTACTAAGCATTCTTTATTAAGAATGCTATTATTTTCCCTTATAACCATGTTATAAGGGAAAATAATAAAGATCTGGTCCCGTTGCTAAGCAACCATGCGGGAAAATCACACTGCATCCGCACTTGCTTGCGGATGCTTGCGATTTTCCCGCAGCCCCATTCACTTCTATGGGGCCTGTGTTGCGTGAAAAACGCACAATATAGAGCATGCTGCGATTTTCACACAACGCAGAAGTGATGCGTGAAAATCACCGCTCATGTGCACAGCCCCATAGAAATGAATGGGTCCGGATTCAGTGCGAGTGCAATGCGTCCTCCTCACGCATTGCACCCGCGCGGAAAACTCACCCGTGTGAAAGGGGCCTAAGGGAAATCTATTCGGGGTCAATGGCACAAGTGCCAGGCAAAGCGCCTAGTCTGCGACTTTGCTGTGGCTCTTCATCATGTTAGCGGAGATGATGAAATTTGAAACTGTTCTGTCTCGCTTGCACTTTCTGTATCAGAACAGATAAATGCGTATGCCTCCTCTGCCGTATACATACACTCCATTTTATGTGATGCAAACTGCAACATAACACATATATATATTCTTTTTTTATTTATTTTTTTAAACCACTAACCCTAACACTTTAACGGGTGTCCAAACACCCGTTAAAATGTCATTCGTCACTAAGGTGTTAATCTGGAGTGTAAAAGCAGAAGTAGCACAAATGGCTTTCTGTTTAGTTTGCTGCAAGCCACCTCCTAGAACAATTTTCTCATGAATACAGTAGTTGCCTCCGTTAAATATGTTTATTGACATTATCTGTATGATGCTTAATTATTCATTGACTTTGTGTAACAATTCTATTATGTGGTCAATGTCTCAACATGTCTCAATAAAAAGATATTTGTTAAATAAATAAAAATGTGTTTATTGAAATACAGGGTGGAAAAAAGACACTTTGTAAATATTGGATTGTAACTTTACAGCATGAAAAAGGTGAAACCCCAAATAACAAATAAGCACAGAACCAATGCATAGGGGAAAAAAGTGCAGTTTTCCCCACTAGGTTATGAAGGCCATGTGCACTTTTGTAGGCAATCTTTTTTAATGATTGCATTTTACTCATTTTTGCCTAAAAATAATTTTTTTCAATTGGCCTTTATTAAAAATATTGAGCTGTTCTGTCACAAAGCGTTAAATGTTTTTCTAGCTGAGTGGCTGATACTTTAACTTTGTGCCGTAATCTAATAAACCTTATCTCTAAACTACTGAGAGGTCATGAACACTTATTTAAGCCACATTTTTATCAGTAAGATAATGAGTGTTTATAATGTCAGAGAGCAGAGATAAGGAGTCTGTCAGCTCCTGGTCTGATGGGAAAAGGCACAAAATCCAAAGGGTACATGTACGTCATCGGTCCAGTCCTTAAAATGGCGTGCACCATGGAGCTTCTGCTATTTTAACCTCTTAAGGACGAAGGGCGTACATGTACGCCCTTCGTCCGCACTTTAAAGATGGCGCCCGCTCCCGCACGGAGCTGGCGCCCGAGCCAGCGGGTAAAGCTGATTCATCAAGCTGACACCCGCAGCTCATGTCCGCGACCGGCAGCGATGCCGATCGCGGACATTTAACCCTCAGATGCCGTGGTCAATCCTGACCACGGCATCTGATCAGCGCAAAAACCGAAAGTTTCACTTTCGGTTTTGCTCGGCTCCCTGATGGCCACAAGGGGAGCCGGGCATGCATGTAGTACCCTAGGTTTCTGTGAATGAAACCTAGGGTACTACATAGTATTCCTATGGAGCCTATGACTGTAATAGGCTCCATAGGAAATATGCGATTTTCTCATATATTCCAATGCTATTGCATTGGAATATATGAGAATAGCAATCTGATGATTGCATCTTATAGTTCCCTATGGGAACTATAAGAAAGTGGTAAAAAAAAAAAAAAAAATGTTTAAAAAATAAAAATTAAATAAAAAAAATATAAAAATTCAAATCACCCCCCTTTCCCCAAAATGAAAATAAAATAAATAAAAAAATAAAAAAATTACACATAATGGGTGTCGCAATGTGCGAAAACGCCCATACTATAATAATATTAAAAAATATTCACCATACGGTAAACATAAAAACGGAAAGAAAGCGTCCAAATGGCTAATTCGCCATTTTTGGGCGCTTCATTTCCTAAAAAAATGAATAAAAAGTGATCAAAACATCATACGCACCCCATAATGGTATCAATTAAAAGTTCAGATTGCCCCGCAAAAAATGAGCCCCTACACTGCTCCATACGCATAATTACAAAAAAGTTATAGGGGGTCAAAACATGGCGACAAAAAAATAAAATAAAAAAATTCCCACTTTTAATTTTTTTCACTATCAAAACGCAAGAAAAACTATACATATTAGGTATTGCCGGATTCGTACTGACCTGAAGAATAAAATTAACCAGTCAGTTTTATCGCAAATCGAACGTTGTAATTTAAAAACCCGTAAAACTGTGGTGAAATTGCTTTTTTTGCAATTTCACCCCATTTGGAATTTTTTCCCGTTTCCCACTACATCACATGCAAAAATAAATGGTAGCGTTAAAAAGTACAACTTGTCCCGCAAAAAATAAGCCGTCATATGGCTATGTGAGCGGAAATATAAAAATGTTATGGCTTTTGGAAGGCAGGGAGCGCAAAACAAAAACGCAAAAATCCCAAAACCCCCGGTCCTTAAGGGGTTAAATAGCAGAGACCCGCAGCACATGTATGCGATTAGCCATGAGGCTGATCGTGCACATTTTACCCTTGAGATGCTGTGGTCAAATGTGACCACGGCATCTGATCAGTCCGGAAGCGGAAGTCGCGCGCTTCCAGTTTGGTAACAGCTTTCCCTGGCTGAGATTGGGGAACGTGTTACTTTGCTAAAATACACCGAAGTCTCAAGCAGGCTTCGGTGCCTATTTCAGGAATATACCAATACAGGCCACTAGGTGGCAGCATTGTATTGATATAGTGCAAATTAAGTGTTTAATGATGTCTATATAGACCTGTAGACCAATGAACACAATAAGCAATCTAATGATTGCCAGTTATTGTCACCCAAGGTGACTTTAAAAAAAAAGTAAAAAAAAAAGTTTTTACAAAATGTTCAACTCATCCCTTTTTCCTTAGAATAAAAATACTTAACCAATGAAAAAAATAAACATCATGGGCATTGAAAAATATATATTGTTTTTTGTAATGTAATATTAAAAATGTATACTACAGAAATACCAAAAATGTGTAAATTTGGTCTTGTACAATCAATATTTAATAAACATCATTAATTGTAAATTGCAAGTTTTATTATTTATTTTGACTTCACTGTTTTAATTAATGCATTTCTAATCTCGTGGCAAGATCATAATTTATGATCTGATTTTTTATTTTATTTTTCTATAGCATACTGATACCAATACACACTATTGGCCTATACACTAACAGATGCACAGGGAGTTGTTTGGGCATACACGATCCAATGTAGTCCAGCACTTGGGATAAAACCTTATACTTTTACCGATCCATGTTGTACCATCCACAGACATAAATTGTTCAGCACAAACACGCGATTCAGACATACAATGTGTCCTTAATCATAGCATAGTTGTTAGGACACACCCTGGTGTAACAGTCAACATATGCAGAAAGCTATAGCAGGTCTTAATGGAACACATACTTCCTGCTCTTTTAGGGAGCATCAGTTACTTCCCAAGGATGCTTTGTGACGTGACAGATCAAGGGTCCCCCGATATATACTTATGGGAGAGGCTCCTGTATAATGTACATTACTTTGCCCAGATAGCTTTCTAGTCACTACGACCGCCTACATGACTAATAAACCCAGAACGAGTGGAGATCTACTGGAACTTCCCTAACTAAACTACAGGGTGGGCCATTTATATGGATACACCTTAATAAAATGGGAATGGTTGGTGATATTAACTTCCTGTTTGTGGCACATTAGTATATGTGAACCGGGAAACTTTTCAAGATGGGTGGTGACCATGGCGGCCATTTTGAAGTTGGCCATTTTGAATCCAACTTTAGTTTTTTCAATAGGAAGAGGGTCATGTGACAAATCAAACTTATTGGGAATTTCACAAGAAAAACAATGGTGTGCTTAGTTTTAACTTTATTCTTTCATTAGTTATTTACAAGTTTCTGACCACTTATAAAATGTGTTCAATGTGCTGCCCATTGTGTTGGATTGTCAATGCAACCCTCTTCTCCCACTCTTCACACACTGATAGCAACATCGCAGGAGAAATGCTAGCACAGGCTTCCAGTATCCGTAGTTTCAGGTGCTGCACATCTCGTATCTTCACAGCATAGACAATTGCCTTCAGATGACCCCAAAGATAAAAGTCTAAGGGGGTCAGATCGGGAGACCTTGGGGGCCATTCAACTGGCCCACGACGACCAATCCACTTTCCAGGAAACTGTTCATCTAGGAGTGCTCGGACCTGACCCATAATGTGGTGGTGCACCATCTTGCTCGAAAAACTCAGGGAACGTGCCAGCTTCAGTGCATAAAGAGGGAAACACAATCATGTAGCAATTTTGCATATCCAGTGGCCTTGAGGTTTCCATTGATGAAGAATGGCCTCATTATCTTTGTACCCCATATACCACACCATCAATTTTTTTGTTCCAACAGTCTTGGAGAGATCTATCCAATGTGGGTTAGTGTCAGACCAATAGCGGTGGTTTTGTTTGTTAACTTCACCATTCACATAAAAGTTTGCCTCATCACTGAACAAAATCTTCTGCGTAAACTGAGGGTCCTGTTCCAATTTTTGTTTTGCCCATTCTGCAAACTGAAACTACGGGTACTGGAAGCCTGTGCTAGCATTTCTCCTGCGGTGTTGCTATCAGTGTGTGAAGAGTGGGAGAAGAGGGTTGCATTGACAATTCAACACAATGGGCAGCACATTGAACACATTTTATAAGTAAAATAACTCATGAAAGAATAAAGTTACGTTAAAACCAAGCACACCATTGTTTGTCTTGTGAAATTCCCAATAAGTTTGATGTGTCACATGACCCTCTTCCTATTGAAAAAACAAAAGTTGGATTCAAAATGTCCGACTTCAAAATGGCCGCCATGGTCACCACCCATCTTGAAAAGTTTCCCCCCTCACATATACTAATGTGCCAAAAACAGGAAGTTAATATCACCAACAATTCCCATTTTATTAAGGTGAATCCATATAAAATGGCCCACCCTGTATATTATCAGACTGTTAATGCTGTATAACATGCAGTCTACAGATTGTGATTCCCTTTAAAGAGGTTGTCCGAGTTAATTAGTAACTTCCCAAAAGTCACTAAATGTCATAAAATAAATAATGAGCCTAACTCGTTACTCCACTGCCATTTCCAGCATTGCAGCTCCAGCCCTCCTCGCTAGGTATGTGTCCAGGGCTGCAGCAGACGAATCAACACCACTTTATTTTCAGTCCTCATGAAGATATCTCTCACACTGACAAGTATTATTAATTTTAGGGTTAGATTATGTATTGTATGTCATATTGTCACTATCACTAGTGGAGGTGTTTTTCTTGAGGCACTTCATTGTACACCTGTAATTTCACTTTTTTCTTGGAGCGGCATCATCTTTATCCCCATTCCCTGAACAGACCTGATTTGACTTTATCATGAATCAGAGCTGCGATGGGAGAGGGGATTGTGTATTTTCACTGTGACCCCATTGTCAAATTGCTCTAAACATTATAGTAGTGAGTTTTTCCCATTTCTGTTTATGGCATGTATGTGACCACTGCCGTCAGTGATTGGTTGCAGCTATCACCACTGCCGCCTTGTACACAAATGTGGCAAGAAGGACTGGAGCTGCACTGATGGAAAAAGCTGAAGGGTAACGGGTGATCACAGGCTCATTATTTTAGGACATTTTGTGGCTTTTAAAAAGTGTTTAAATTACTTGGACAAACTTTTTAAGAGTTTCTTTTCAGCTTTCATATATTTGAAGCAAGAATGCCACTATGAATATTCTGGTACATTGGTTTCTTACAAAAAGAACAGTTCTACAGACCTTACAAAGTGACTAGAATTGTATAGATATATTAGATAGCTTAGAAAAATAGTCAAACCACATTCAAAAACTTATAAATTAGGAATTTTAAATATAGGGGATGATCAATGAGTTGGGAAACTTCCTGACCATCCGCCGTAAATTTACATTGGGTCAGATAACTAAGTATGAAAAAAATGAGCCCCTAGATAACAGTCGTCCAAAAATTTTTTAAAAAAACTATGACTTCCAGAATATGGAAACACGAAAAAATATTTTTTTAAATGTAAAACTGAAACAAACAATCCAAAAAAGTAGTCGTATTTAGGTATTGTCACATCCGTAACAACATATTCTATAAAAATACCACATGATCTAACCTGTCAGATGACCACTTTACATAATAAAAATAAAAACTGTGCCAAAAGAGCCATTTGTTACCTTGCCTCACAAAAAGTGTAATATAGAGCAACCAAAAATCATATGTACCCTAAAATAGTACCAGCAAAACTGCCACCTTCTCCCATGGTTTCCAAAATTGGGTCTTTTTTGGAGTTTCTACTCTAGGGGTGCATCAGCGGGTCTTCAAATGTGACATGGCTGCTTAAAATTATCCCAGTGAAATCTGTCCTCCAAAAACCATATGGCGTTCCTTTACTTCTGCGCCCTGCCGCGTGCCTGTACAGCAGTTTACGACCACATATGGGGTGTTTCTGTAAAGTACAGAATCAGGGCAATAAATACTAAGCTTTGTTTGGGTGTTAACCCTTGCTTTGTTACTGGGAAAAATTGATTAAAATTGAAAATTTGCCAAAAAAAAAAAAAAAAAAAATCGAAAATTCTGAAACGTTATGTCCATTTGCCATGAACCCTTGTGGAACACCTAAAGGCTTAACAAAGTTTGTAAAATCAGTTTTGAATACCTTGAGGGGTGTAGTTTCTAAAATGGGGTCATGTTTGGGTGGTTTCTATTATGTAAGCCTCACAAAGTGACTTCAGACCTGAACTGGTCCTTAAAAAGTGGGTTTTGGAAATCTTCTAAAAAAATTTCAAGATTTGCTTCTAAACTTCTAAGCCTTGTAACGTGCCAAAAAAGAAAATCCTCTTTTTTTAAAATGATCCAAACATGAATTAGACATATGGGGAATGTAAAGTAATACCTATTTTTGGAGGTATTACTATCTATTTTGAAAGTAGAGGAATTTTAATTTTTCAAATGTTTTGTCCTGAAGTACAATATGTAACGAGAAAACAATCTCAGAATGGCCTGGATAAGTAAAAGTGTTCCAAAGTTATTACCACATAAAGTGACACATGTCAGATTTCCAAAATTTGACCTGGTCCTTAAGGTGAAAAATGGCAATTCTGGACTGCCCATATGATGATGTCATTTGTTTGGAAGCTTCTGTTAGGTTTGTTGGCAACATCTGAGTTAATTAGAGACACACCTGTGGATGTAGTTAAATGCACACCTGAAACACACTGCTTCTTTGTGTAGCACAGGGCTTGACAAATTTACTTGGAATCTAGGAGCCAGCTAAAAAAGTTAGGAGCCAGGCGGAGCCGCGTCATAAAGCTCCCAATAGATGCCCCCATAGTGCTGCTCCCCCCCACTTCTCTATAGAGCCCCCCAATAATGCATGCCAGTACATAGGGCCCCCAGTAGATGCCCCCATAGTGTTCCTACCCCTGTTTTCCATAGTGCCCCCCATAATGTGCGAGTATATAGGGCCCCCATAATGCTTCCCCTTTTCAATAGGTTATATGACACGTCAGATGCTGCCAGCGTCTAAGTGATCGCCACTTGTGGCCGCCATGACATGTGGAAACCCTTACAAGGATTACAGGGTCCGGAGGGGAGGGCAGAGAGGTCCGGAGGGGAGGGCAGAGGGGTCCGGAGGGGAGGGCAGAGGGGTCCGGAGGGGAGGGCAGAGGGGTCCGGAGGAGAGGGCAGAGGGGTCCGGAGGAGAGGGCAGAGGGGTCCGGAGGAGAGGGCAGAGGGGTCCGGAGGAGAGGGCAGAGGGGTCCGGAGGAGAGGGCAGAGGGGTCCGGAGGAGAGGGCAGAGGGGTCCGGAGGGGAGGGCAGAGGGGTCCGGAGGGGAGGGCAGAGGGGTCCGGTGGAGAGAGGGCAGAGGGGTCCGTCTTGTCAATCTCTTTCCCCCCTTGTCATTTACTTTCTCCCCCCCCCCCCTTGTCATTTACTTTCTCCCCCCCCCCTTGTCATTCATTTTCTACCCCCCCCCCCCCCCCCCCCTTGTCATTCACTTTCTCCCCCACCCTTGTCATTCACTTTCACCCCCCCCCCCCCTTGTCATTTACTTTCACCCCCTCCCTTCTTCCCCCTTCCTTGTCATTCACTTTCTCCCTCTTCCTCCCCTGCCTTTAGTGTAGCGTGGCCGAAGCTTTGTATAGTCCCACGGGTACAGGAGCTTTAGTTTCCTGTACCCGGGCGGATTGACAGGAAGTGCACACTGTGTGCGCACTTCATGTCAGTCCGGCCGGGTACAGGAGACAGATGCTCCTGTACCGCGGACCACGGTAGGCTCGGCCACGCTATAATGAGGAACTGACAGGAGGGAGCGCTAAGCGCTCCCTCCTGTCAGTCCTCTCTCATGCTGTGCCCGGGCGGTGCGCCCTCATGGACGCGCCAGCCCGGGCAGTGCTGCAGCCGCCTGAGGCTCTATACAGAGCGCTCGGGCGGCTGCAGCATGAAGGGGGCCGGCGCTCCTAGTCCGCGCCGGCCCTGCGCCCGGGCACCTGACAGAACGGGCTGACAACTACCCAGGCGCCAGGACCAAATTCCTGGTCGCCATGGCGACCTGGCGCCTGGGATTTGTCGAGCCCTGGTGTAGCATCATGGGAAAGGCTAAAGAAATCAGCCAAGATATCAGGAAGAGAATTGTAGACACAAGTCTGGCTCAACCTTGGGTGCAAGGAGCCTCGTTCATCTGTACAATTATACACAAGTACAAATAAGATGGGAATGTCCAGCCATCATACCGCTCAGGAAGGAAACGGGTTCTGTGTCCCAGAGATAAATGTGCTTTGGACCAACATATGCATATCACCCCAAGAACAAAAGCAAAAGACCTTGCGAAGCTGGTAAGATTGTGTCAATATCGACAGTGAAACGAGTACTGTATCAACATGGACTGAAAGGCCACTCTGCCAGGAAAAGCCATTCCTCCAAAAGAAAAAACATAAAAAGCCAGATTAATGTTTGCAAATGCACACAGGAACAAAGATCTACATTTTTGGAGACATGTTCTGTGGTCTGACGAAACTCAAATTGAACTTTTTTTGGCCATAATGACCATTGTTACGTTTGGAGGAAAAAGGGAGAAGCTTGGAAGCCTAAGAACACCATCCCAACTGTGAAACAGAGGGGTGGCAGCATCATGTTGCGGGGTTGTTTTGCTGCAGGAGGGACTGGTGCACTTCACAAAATAGATGGCATCATGAGGAAAGAAGATTATATGGAAATACTGAAGCAACATCTTAAGACATCAGCCCGAAAGTTAAAGCATGGGTGGAAATGGGTCTTCCAAATGGACAATGACCCGAAGCATACTGCCAAACTGGTTACAAAGTGGCTTAAACCCTTAAGGACCCTTGCCGTAGATGTATGTCACAGCTAGGCGTGACTTAAAGACCAGTGACGTACATATACGGCAGACTGATCAGCGGCAGGGGTCCGGCAGTCACTGGCAGCCGGACCCTTGCTGCATACGCCGGAATCGGTGAAAACACAGATGCGGCGTAGTAACCCCTTGTATGACGCGGTCAAAGCTGTGGGACCGGATGGCAGAGAAGGCAGCCTACAGAAGCCTGTGAGATCCAGCCCTTAGGCTGGGTCTCATAGGCAGGCTGTCAGCATATACAAGCTGCACAATACAATGTATTGTAATGCATTGCAGAGGGGATCAGACCCCCAAAAGTTGAAGTCCCAGAGTGGAACAAAAATAAAAAGTAAAAAAAAAGCAGTGTTTTACATAATAAAAGGTTTCAAGTAAAAAAAAAAAAAAAAAAAAAACCTTTCCCAAAATAAAACACATAAATTATAAAATAAAAATTGAAAATAAAAATATAAACAGACATATTTTGCATCGCCGCGTCCGTAACAACCGGCTCTATAAAAATATCACATGACCTAACCCCTCAGTTGAACCCCGTCAAAAATATAAAATAGAAACGGTGCTATAAAAACATTTTTTGTCACTAAAAGTGCAACAAGCAATCAAAACGGCGTATGCCCCCAAAAAAAACAAAAATAGTACCAAAAAAAAAAAAAATATATATATATATATATATATATATATATATATATATATATATATATATATATATATATATATATCTCAGACTATGGAGACGCTAAAACATGATTTTGTTTTATTTCAAATATCAAATTATTGTGTAAAACTTGTATAACAAAAAGTATACATATTAGGTATTGCCACGTCTGTAACGACCTGCTCTATAAAAATATCACATGACCTAACCCCTCAGGTGAACACCATAAAAATGTGCTAAAAAAAGCCATTTGTCACTTGTCACCTTACATCGCAAAAAGTGTAATACCAAGCGATCAAAAAGTCATATGCAACCTAAAAATAGTGCCAATCAGTCATCTCATCCTGCAAAAAATGAGCCCCTATATAAGACAGGCACCCCAAAAAAAAAAAAAAAAAAAAAAAAAACAACACTATGGCTTTTAGAATATGGAGACACTAAAAATAATTTTTTTCAAAAATGCTTTATTATGTAAAAATTAAACAAACAACCATAAAAAAGTAGTCATATTTGGTATTGTCACATCCGTAAAAACCTGCTCTATAAAAATAGCACATGATCTAACCTGTCAGATGAAAACAGTGCCAAAACAGCTATTTTTTGTTACCTTGACTTAAAAAAAGTGTAATATAGAGCAACCAAAAATCATATGTACACTAAAATAGTACCAACAAAACTGCTACCTTATCCCGTGGTTTCCAAAATGGGGTCACTTTTTTAGAGTTACTACTCTAGGGGGGTGCATCAGGGGGTCTTCAAATGTGTCGTGGGAACTTAAAATTATCCCAGTGAAATCTGCCTTCCAAAAACCATATGGCGTTCCTTTCCTTCTATGCCTGCCATGTGCCCGCACAGCAGTTTACGACCACATATGGGGTGTTTCTGTAAACTACAAAATCAGGGTTATAAATATTGAGTTTTGTTTGGCTATTAACCCTTGATTTGTTACTGGAAAAAATGGATTAAAATAGAAAATCTGCCAAAAAAGTGAAATTCTGAAATTTCATCTACATTTTCCTTTAATTCATGTGGAACACCTAAAGGGTTAGCAAAGTTTGTAAAATAAGTTTTGAATACTGTAACGAACCCTGATGTGGTAGATAGGGGGCCCGTCGGTTTTGAACTGAATGGCCGAGAGCCAGAATGATTATAGCTCACTGTTCGGTTCTCTGTTCGCCAGTTTAATCCAAAAGAGGTGAAAGGCTGTAGTGGAGATTCCCCCTAATAGCGATCAGTCATCCAAACACCAGCCAAAACATGATGAAAGGTGTAGCAGCCCTTTATTGATGCCACACAAAAGAACCTCCCACAGTATACAACCATAATAACCAACCAAATTGTTTATTTATAGTCTGGAGACATCCCCAACAAATGTACACAAACTACACAATGGCATTGCCTGTGATACAATCAACAAAATAAAAGTAATGAATCCCGGCAATAACAGGGGTTGTGTTACATGGCTCCCAATTGTGGAACACCCCGGCAGACCCGGTTTGAACCTTTTTGGGTCAGCCTGGGGATGTACAGGCCGCTGCTAGGGCATAAGTTCCAATTTGGTTTGGCGGCATAAGTCATCTACATTTCCATTCTGTTTTCCTGGCCTGTACTGCATAGTGAAATTGTACGGTTGTACGGTCAGGCTCCAGCGTAATAGTCGGGGATTATCTACGGCTACTCTGTTCAACCAAATTAGGGTATTGTGGTCGGTCATTATGGTAAATGAGTATCCGTACAAGTAGGGTTGGAGCTTCTTAAGGGCCCACACCAGAGCTAAGCATTCCTATTCCACAGTGGCATAACTGACTTCACATGATAGTAGTTTTTGGCTAAGGTACGCCACCGGATGCTCCATTTCGTCATTCCCCACTTGACTTTGCACAGCTCCCAGCCCAAACATGGAGGCATCTGTGTGCACAAGAAAAGGTTTGTTATAGTCTGGGGCGGCTAACACAAGTGCCTCGTTGAAGGCCGTTTTTAGTTTCTGGAAAGCCTCCGCATACTCCGGGGATCAGACTATTTGCTTGGGACGGGCCTTTTTGGATAGGTCAGTAAGGGGTTTAGCCAGGGCGTAATACTCAGGGACAAATTTCCGGTAATACATGCCGTCCCTAAAAAAGCTAGCACTTGGGTTTTGGTGCGGGGTTGATGCCAATTGGCAGTAGCCTCCACTTTGGCGGGTTCAGGCCGCTGTTTGCCAGAACCTACTCTATGCCCGAGGTACTGGACCTCTGCCATACCTACATGACATCTGTCAAGGTTCAGGGTAAGCCCCGTGGCCTGAATTCTCTCCAGTACCCTGCACACATGCTCTTGGTAGGATTCCCATGTGTCACTGTAGATGGCTATGTCATCCAGATAGGCACATGCGAAGTGCTGAAATCCCTCCAGGAGACGGTCAGCCATCCGCTGTAAGGTAGCCAGGGCATTCTTTATCCCAAAGGGCAGCCCAAATGGGGTGACGAAGGCCGACTTATGGATGGCCTTGGGCTCCAGGGGGATTTGCCAATATCCCTTGCATAAATCCAGGGTAGTGAGATAATTTCCTCCAGCCATTCTATCGAGGAGTTCATCTATCCTCATTGTGCCGTCTCGCTTTGGTACCAGCACCACCGAGGAGGCCCAAGGACTCTGGGAGGGTTCTATAACCCCTAGCTGGAGCATCTCCTGTATCTCAGAGAGCATACTGTCTCTAACTGCCATAGAAATGCAGTAGGGCTGTTTCCGCAGTGGGGCATCTCCTTGGATCGCAGATGAGGTGTACCCGGGTAGGGCTGTAAACATGTCCCGATCTACGTGAAGCAACTGAGAGGCCTCGCTCTTTTCCTGGGGGGGGGGGTTAAAGTCTCACCTAGCTATACCTGCTCTATGGCGGCTAGGGGGCTGGAGGCTAGTAAGTCTGGTAAGGGGGGCCCCTCGCTATCCTCAACACAGGGGCACATAAGGCCGCTACATAGCCGGTCCGCTCATAATAGGGTTTCAGCATGTTCACATGAAAGGCCCTCTGGATCCTTTCATCTGAACACTTGCTATGTACATGGTTTCACCAATTTTCTCCACCATCTTGAAGGGTCCTTGTCATGCTGCCTGAAGTTTGTCCTTCTTAGAGGGCTTCAGGGCCAGCACTCGCTACCCTATTTCCATGACTCTATCTCGGGCCGCCCTATCGTACCATCTCTTCTGGCGGCTCTGGGCCGTCTGCAGGTGCCTACGGACAGATTCCATAAGGGGCTGCAAGCAGTCCTGGAACTCCAGACCATACTGTACAATAAAGACACCCTCCTCATCTGTGTTGCTCTCCCAGTGCTCTCGTATGAGATCCAGGGGTCCCCAGACTTTTGTCCCGTAAAGGAGTTTGAAGGGGGAGAACCCTGTTGAGGCCTGAGGCACTTTGCGGTAGGCAAACAGAAGGTGAGGGAGAAACCATTCCCAGTGCAAACAGGAAGCTGTGAACGTCTTAAGCATTTGCTTAAGGGTACTGTTCGAACGCTCACATAGTCCATTCGTTTGGGGATGGTAGGGAGAGCTGGTTCCCCCTGATCTCCCTGGGGAAACCCACCTGAGTAAAAATATTTACTAATGCCTCAGCCACTCTCTCTATGTTGGAAAGGACTACCGCCTCGGGGTATCGGGTAGCATAGTCTACCACGGTGAGGAGGTAGCGATTGCCAGAGGCGCTGGGTTAGCCAAGTGGCCCTATCAAGTCTATGGCTACTGGGTGGAAGGGTTCCTCAATAATCGGCAGTGGGTGGAGTTTGGCCCTTTGTCGATCCCCTCTCCTCCCTGTCCTTTGACATACGTCGCAGGTCCTGCAATAGACCTTGATATCTTGTGATATCCCCGGCCAGAAAAAGGTTTGGGTTAACCTGTCTCTGGATTTGGTGACCCCTAAATGACCTGCTAAGGGGATATCATGGCTCAATTTGAGCAATTCAACCCTAAATTTCCAGAGTACTACCAGCTGCTGTTTAGTGACTTAGGCTTCCCCACTCACCGAGTGACCCGATATAACAAGCCTTTGTCTCACTTAAACCACTTCTGACTCATATCCTCCTGGGGCCTCTCTGCTTCCTTGCTGTACCCTGCTAACATTGGGTCACCCTTTTATTCCTGCTCAAAGCCTGCCGGGGTATCCCAGAAAGAGGGGAGGGGGTCAGGGAAAGGGCCCTAGGCTGAGGGTTGACCTTCGGTTCCTTGGAGTGCACTGGTTCCCCTCTGCGAGCTTGAGCCCTGGTAGTCACAGGAAAGGACTCCGGGGTTGTGCTGCCGTTGAGCTGGGAAGTCATGCATCCCACATTGTTCCCTAGTAATACATCTGCAGGGAGGTCTTTCATAAGGCCAACATCCAGGTGCCTGTTTCCAGAGCCCCAATCCCGGTGGACTCGGGCCATGGGGAGCTTGTGTATGGCTCCCCCTGCAACTTTGACGGCCACTGTCTTAAGGATCCGAGCTTGTGCCTGAACCATGTGGGGCTATATCAGCGTGAGGGTGGCTCCAGTGTCTCTCAGAGCTCTGGCCTCGATTCCGTCTATGGAAACCCACTGCCGATGATGGTCCCTATTGTCACTGGCCGCTTATGCTGGGTTTGTCTCTTGTGGCGTAGTCCACTGTTCCTCGTTGTGCCTGAAACCCCTAAACTTGTCTGGTTGGTGACAATAGGCTGCGGCTCAGCTAGGTTGTGGGGAGGGCCCGGTCCCGGGTAAACTGTGTTATCTAATATGCCTGGGTTACTTACAGAAAAAACATGACACTGTACTACGGTTTTGGGTAGCCGGTGCCGGAGTGTAAGGCTTAGGTGTGGTAGGTGGTGGGGCCACTGGGATCTGGTAAGCGGCCCTGGGGCCCGGTCGCCCCCGTTGGGATCCAGACGTCGGCCATCCTGGTGCTCATCTGCCAGCTTGGCAGCCTCCTCCACAGTTTTGGGCTTTCTGTCTCGCACCCAATCCCTGATGTTGGTGGGGGTATGGTCATAGAACTGTTCTAGAGATATAATTTGGATGGCATCGTCCAAAGAAGTGACCTGGCACCCCTGCATCTAACTTTGGGCCGCACAGCGTATCCAAAATGCCCACTCCGTGAAGGAATCATGGCCTCCTTTCCTGAGTGCCCAAAATTTCCTCTGGTATGCCTCAGGGGTGACAGCAAATCTGGCCAGTAGAATCTCCTTGATGTTGTCATAGTTCTGAATGTTCTCATCAGGTATGGTCCGGTAAGCTTCCGCTGCCCGCCCTGAAAGCTTGCTGCTGATCACCGCAGCCCAGTTATCTGCTTCTAGCCCTTCCAACATACACTGCCTTTCAGAATCTTGCAAATAGTTGTCAATATCTGTTTCCCCATCGACAAAGGCTTTAAAGGCTGCATAATTAATTTTCTTTGTATGCCCATTTGTATTTCCTGGGGAAGTTAGGGAATCCCCTTGCAACAACCCTGCTCTTGAGTCCAAGCAAGCTGGGAATCCTTGGCATGCGTGATGATCTGTACCACTGCCTCCTGTGATGGATTGGGCCCCAGTAGACTGATCATCCATCTCACCTCCTTCTGGAAATCGTTTTCCTCTGGCTGCTCTCCTTCCATGCTGCTGGCTCTGTCACTCTGCTTTAGCGTGGCTTTGTTCTTGTTGCTTGCCCCAATGCTCCGAGCTTCCAGCAGATCCTTTAGCATTGTCCTCTTTAGTAGTTCATACAGCTGAGCCATTCAGTTTAATCCAGTTCGGGATATCCATTTGGGAATGTGGATCCCGCCACTTGCCACCAGTTGTAACAAACCCGGGCGTGGTAGCTAAAGGTTTCGTCGGTTTTGAACCGAACTGCCGAGAGCCAGAATGATTATAGCTCACCGTTTAGTTCTCCCACAGTATACAATCATAATAACCAATCACATTGTTCATATACAGTCTGGAGACATCCCCAACAAATGTACACAAACTACACAATGGCATTGCCTGTGATACAATCAACACCACAATGGCATTGCCTGTGATACAATCAACACCACAATGTCATTGCCTGTGATACAATCAACACCACAATGGCATTGCCTGTGATACAATCAACAACACAATGGCATTGCCTGTGATACAATCAACAAGATAAAAGTAATAAATCCCGGCAATAACAGGGATTCAGTTAAAATACCTTGAGGGGTGTAGTTTCTAAAATGGGGTCAATAATGGGTGGCTTCTATTATGTAAGCCTCACAAAGTGACTTCAAACCTGAACTGGTCCTTAAAAAGTGGGTTTTGCTTCTAAACTTCTAATCCTAGTAACTTCCCAAAAAATAAAATGGCATTCATAAAATGATCCAAACAAAGTAGACATTTGGGAAATGTAAAGTAATAACGATCTGTTTTAAAAGCAGAGAAATAGAAATTTGGAAAGTTGCAAATTTTTCAAATTTTTGTTGCAAATTTGGTATTTTTTTTATAAAAATAAAAAATATTGACTGAAATTTACCACTATCATGAATGTGTCACAAGAACCCAATCTCAGAATGGCTTGGATATGTAAAATCGTTCCAAAGTTATGACCACATAAAGTAACATGTTAGATTTGCAAAAAATGGCCTGGTCCTTAAGGTACAAAATGGCAGGGTCCTGAATATGTTAAGGATAACAAAGTCAGATTTATCATTAGCTGAAGTCACCTTAATGGAGTGAAAAAGTAGCAAAAAAATGCGCAATCGGTAAAATTGCGCATTTTTTTGCGACTTTTTCAAGATCTGCACTAAGCTCTCCAGTTTTGTGAAAGTGGGCGTGTTGTCTTATGTAAATGAATCTCTAGACAGATTTACTATTGCAACCATTTAAAAAGTCGCAAAAAAATGCACAAATTTCACTCCAGGGGGACCATGCTTATCTTATGCGACTTTTTAATAGAATATGCAACTTTTTTGTAAAGACGTGCGACTTTTGTAAAGCCGCTTACTGGAGGATAAACTGCTACCGTCAAACCACATTTATCACAATATTAGGCCTCATGCACACGGCCGTTGTTCGGGTCCGCGTCCTAACCGCATATTTCGCGGCTCGGGCGCGGCCCCATTCACTTCAATGAGGCCGCAAAAGATGCGGATAGCACTCCGTGTGCTGGCCGCATCCGTTGCTCCGTTCCGTGCCCCCACAAAAAAAAATATAGCATGTCCTATTCTTGTCCGTTTTGCGGACAAGAATAGGTATTTCTATAATGGGCCACGTTTCGTTCCGCAAATTGCGGAACGGAACGCGGAACAGCTTCCGTGTTTTGCGGATCCGCGGTTTGCGGACAGCAAAACACCAACGGTCGTGTGCATGTAGCCTAAAGGGACCATTAATAAATCTGACTATCCTAAAGTGACTTTGGGCAGATGTAAAAGTGGAGTAAGATGTAAGTGTAATGATAAATCTGGCCCAATGTTTTGGAGTGGCCATCACAAAGCCCTGAACTCAATCCTATTGAAAAATGTATGGGCAAAGCTGAAAAGGCAGGTGCGAGCAAGGCAACCAAAAACATGGCTTAGTCACACCAGTTTTGTCAGGAGGAATGGGCCCAAATTCCGCCCAACTATTGTGAGAAGCTTGTGGAAGGATATCCAAAACGTTTGACCCAAGTCATACAGTTTAACCCCTTAAGGACTCAGCCCTATTTCACCCTAAGGACCTGGCCATTTTTTGCAAATCTGACCAGTGTCACTTTATGTGGTGATAACTTTAAAACGCTTTTTCTTATCCAGGCCATTCTGAGATTGTTTTTTCGTCACATATTGTACTTCATGACACTGGTAAAATAAAGTCGAAAAATTTCATTTTTATTTATAAAAAAATACAAAATTTACCAAAAATTTTGAAAAATTAGCAATTTTCCAAGTTTCAATTTCTCTACTTCTATAATACATAGTAATACCACCCAAAAAAGTCATTGATTTACATTCCCCATATGTCTACTTCATGTATCGATCATTTTGGGAATGCTATTTCATTTTTTGGGGACATTACAAGGCTTAGAAGTTTAGAAGAAAATCTTGAAATTTTTCAGAAATTTTCAAAAACCCACTTTTTAGGGACCAGTTCAGGTCTGAAGTCACTTTGTGAGGCTTATATAATAGATACCACCCAAAAATTACCCCATTCTAGAAACTACACCCCTCAAGGTATTCAAAACTGATTTTACAAACGTAATTAACCCTTTAGGTTTTCCACAAGAGTTAATGGCAAATGGAGATAAAATTTCAGAATTTCGATTTTTTGAAATATTTTCCATTTCAATCCATTTTTTCCAGTAACAAAGCAAGGGTTAACAGCCAAACAAATCTTAATATTTATTCCCCTGATTCTGTAGTTTGCACGAACACCCAATATGTGGTCGTAAACTGCTGTATGGCCAAACTGCAGGGCGCAGAAGGAAAGAAATGCCATATGGTTTTTGGAAGGTGGATTTTGCTGGACTGGATTTTACACACCATGTCTCATTTGAAGCCCCCCGATGCACCCCTAGAGTAGAAACTCCATAAAAGTGACTCCATCTAAGAAACTACACCCTTCAAGGTATTCAAAACCAGTTTTACAAACTTTGTTAACCCTTTAGGTGTTCCACAAGAGTTATTGGCAAATGGAGATGACATTTCAGAATTTCTATTTTTTGTTACCTTGTCTCAAAAAAAGTGTAATATAGAGCAACCAAAAATCATATTTACCCTAAAATAGTACCAACAAAACTGACACCTTATCCCGTAGTTTCCAAAATGGGGTCACTTTTTTGGAGTTTCTACTGTAGGGGTGCATCAGGGGGGCTTCAAATGGGATGTAGTGTCAAAAAACCAGTCCAGAAAAATCTGCCTTCCAAAAACCATATGGCGTTCCCTTCCTTCTACGCCCTGCCGTTTGGCCATACAGCAGTTTACGACCACATATGGGGTGTTTGTGCAAACAAGAGAATCAGGGCAATAAATATTGAGTTTTGTTTGGCTGTTAACCCTTGCTTTGTTACTGGAAAAATGGATTAAAATGGAAAATTTGCAAAAAAATTGCTGTTTTGGGACCGTTGTTATTTTTTGCTATTTACATTGTTGAAGTGACAGGTTAGATTGTGTGCTATTTCTATAGAGCAGGTTGTAACGGACGCGACAATACCAAGTATGACTACTTTTTAGGGGTTTTTGTTTCAGTTTTACATAATAAAGCATTTTTGAACAAAATGATTTTTTAGTGTCTCCACATTCTAAAAGCCATAGTTTATGTTTTATTTTTTGGGCGGCTGTCTTATATAGGGGCTCATTTTTTGCGGGATGAGATGGCGGTTTGATTGGCACTATCTTGGGGTGCATATGACATTTTGGTCGCTTGCTATTACACGTTTTGTGATGTAAGGTGACAAAAATGGCTTTTGACACCGTATTGATTATTATTTTTTTGATGTGTTCAGCTGAGGGGTTAGCTCATGTGTTATTTTTATAGAGCAGGTTGTGACGGACGCGGCAATACCCAATATGTATACTTTTTATTTATTTATATAAGTTTTACACAATAATATTTTTTAAAACAAAAATAAATCATGTTTTAGTGTCTCCATAGTTTGAGAGCCATATTTTTTTTTTTTGGGGCGATTGTCCTATGTAGGGGCTCATTTTTGCGGGATGAGGTGGCGGTTAGATTGACACTATTTGGGGGTCATATGAATTTTTGATCGCTTGCTATTACACTTTTTGTGATGTAGGTGACAAAAAAATGGCTTTTGACAAAGTTTTTATTTAATTTTTTACAGTTTTTACTTGAGGGGTTAGGTCAGGTGATATTTTTATAGAGCAGATTCTTACGGACGTGGAGATACCCAATATGTCTACTTTTTAGTTTTTTATACATTTAACACTAAAAGCATTTTTGAAACAAAAAAATCATGTTTTAGTCTGAGAAGCATAGTTTTTTATTTTTGGCCAATTGTTTTAGATAGGGGCTCATTTTTGTGGGATGAGATGGCGGTTTGATTGGTACTATTTTGGGAGGCATACGCTTTTTTGATCGCTTTGTATTAGACTTTTAGTGATGTAAGTTGCCCAAAAATGGCTTATTTACACCATTTTTTTTTTTTATGGCGTTCACCTGATGAGTTCAGTCATGTGATATTTTTATAGAGCAGATTTTTACGGACGCGGCGATACCTAATATGTGTAGTGTATTTTATTTTTTCTAATTTTTATTCAGTGATATGTGTTTTTTTCATTTTTACTTTTTTCACTTTTTTACATTTTTTGTGACCCAGACCCACTTGGTTCTGAAAGATCCAGTGGATCTGGTGTCTGTATAATACAGTACAGTACACTATATAGTGCACTGTGCTGTATTTTGTACTTTACAAAGTCTGAATAGACCTTTAGCAGGTCTATTCAGACTTTCAGCACCATGGAGACAGGACGCTTCTGAGCGTCCTGTCTCCATGGCAGCCATCACCCGCTGCCATAAGAGGGCAGCGGGTGATTGAGCAGAGGGAGTGGAGCCCCCTCCTCTGCGATCCCATCCTGTTGAGGGGGCTGCAAAGGCACAGCAGCCCCTGATGGGAGAGGAGAGAGCTCCCTCCTGTTAACCCCTTCCATACCGCGGTCCGTACGGACCGCGGTATGAAGGGTTCAACGTCTGGCATCTGATCAAGCACAGATGCCAGCCGTTTCTATCAGAGTGTCAGCAATGTGCTGACACTCTGATAGACCCACTAGACACCAGGGAAAAATATCAGAGGAGGCGGGCGGGGGATCGCAATCGCGATCCCACACCCGCCGCTCCGCCCGCCTCCCGCAACCACCCCCTGCACCCCCGCAGCCAAAATATGATTGGGGGCTGCAGGGGGGGTTAAAAATAAACACATTGGGGGCATTAACCCTCTGATCCCGCACAAAAAGCTGCAAACCGCAGGTCTGAATTGACCTGCGGTTTGCAGCGATCGCCGATATGGGGGGGTCACAAGACCCCCCTGGGCATTGTAACAAGGTACCTGCTGAATGATTTCAGCAGGTACCTTGTTCCGATCACTGCCGGCTGAGCAGCAGTGATCGGAACTACTCATGACGTACCTGTACGTCATTGGTCCTTAAGGGGTTAAGGGCAATGGTACCAAATAATGAAATGTATATAAACTTTTAACTTTGCAGAAAGTAATAAGAATGCCTTAAAACATTCTCTCGCTCATTATTCTGGCATTTGGCAAATAATAATTATGGTAATCCTAATTGACCAAAAACAGGAAAGGTATATTCTGATTTCATGTCAGATATTGAGAAAAACATGCATAGGTGTCTTTTTATATAGTGTATGTAAACTTCTGGTTTCAACTGTAGCACAGGGGTCAGCACTGGGTCCTATCATTTCTTCAGATATTAATCTGTGTAAAGTAGTTAAACCTTTTATTTTGTTTTAGGTCTTTAGCTTTTTTGTTATCCCATAAAAAGCATTGGGACTCTCTGTGGTTTGCAAGTGGGATGTTCTAAAGTACCATCTGAATGTAGTGGTAGTGCACATGTTGGTCCACTGCTCCATTCACTTCTATGGGGCTGATGTAGACAACACCCTGTCAGTACCATAAAAACTAAGGATCCATACAGTATTGGAACAAATTTAAATTTTTATGTGAAACGACGTTGGATGTTTCATCCGGAGTCAATTCGCTGATCGCTAGTCCATTTTTTGCGAACACAGGGGCACATTTATCAAGACTGAAGTTTTAGACGCCAGGCTTAATAATGGACATGCGTTTGCGGAAAGCACAGGGGTGATCTGTATGCTTTCCGCATCTGTATGTCCGTTCCACGTCCTATACTTAGCAGCAAAATGCGGACTGTGAACCCTTTGAAGTCAATGGGTCTTCAAAAAAAAAAAACTGCGGATTCAACACAGACCTGATTCACGATTTTCAGACCGAAACATGGATACAGTGGTGTGCATGGGGCCTCAATGGGAAAACACTGGGCAAAACAGACATGGAAAAGGACTAGTATAGCATCTGCCCAATATTGGTTGCCATCATGACAAATGGGATCATGGAGTGCATCAAATGGAGATGTATGTGACAAGAACACTGTTCTACCACTTTACAAATCACTAGTCAGACTGCACATGGAAGAGTTTCTACTATTTTGGGCACCAATACACAAGAAAGACATAGTAAAGTTTGAGTGAGCTCAAAGGCAGGCAATCCTAGTTGGTGGAGAGATTGCCAAAATTTGTACCCAGGACTGAAACAGTAAGGCTAGTTTCACACTGGCGGCAGGGGAGTCAGTTGAATAAACACAGTCTGTCGGATCCGTCCTGCCGCTAGTTACTAACTATAATGGGGGCGGAGTCCCGGCAGCAGCGCACGGCGAGAGGCAGCCGGGCTAAAAGTACCGCGTGCCGCTAATGTGAAAGTACTCTTACACTAGGGGACCCTTTACATCTAGGACAAGGTTTCTACACCATCATAGAAGGGGGTTCTATACAGTAACAGGAGTGTGAGTGCAATAAAATATTCTTATGTGGATATCTGAGGCTATGCTTCACTATGTTCGGTGATTTCTGATACACACGGCAGGGGGAAGCGCTGCAAAGGATACTCTTTGGAAACAGCCGAGAAGCCGGATTAGTGTTTGTCCAACTACTGGCGACTTGAATATACTTGCGTTTGTGAGTATTTATCGTCTGCAGCTGTTTAACCCTGTTTGCGGTGCTTCACTATGGTGTGAATTTTGTATCACGCAGGGGGCATCGGTGTGGCGTTTTGTTATTATCCTGAACAGAAGAAGCCGATTGTAAATCTAGTATCCTTAGTTTGCCCTGAAAGCAGCGCGGTTCTTGTTTATATAAAGATTGGACTAGTGTGAATTGACTCACTTCACGGAAGAACCTGCAGCGCGTCTCTTAAACAAACCCAAGTCAACCTATTATCTTTGGACAGTAACAGGAGTGAGACTATGTCACGAGGTTTGGGGGGTGAATTCACCAAAAGAGTTCAAGAGGGGCCGGGATGCATTTCTTTACAGTAACAATATTAAAAGTTATATTTACTAGATAGTAAACTCGAGAAGGTTGTTGATCCCTGGATTTATTCTGAATGCCTGATTTGTTGTTGAGAAGGAATTTATGTCCCTAAGATGAGGAAAATTGGCATCTACCTCATGGATGTTTTCGCCTTTCTCTGGATGAACATGCAGTATAACAGGCTGAACCAGCTTGACGTATGACTTTTCAGCCTTCTATACACTCATAGCTTTATTGTGACATACATCAATTTATTTACCGAGTGTAGCAGGAGGATAATGACACAAAATAGCCATCGTATAATAATATGGCACAGCATGCCAAAAAACAATGCATACAATGCAAAGAGAGCTACAAGTAAGGGCTTTATATAGGTATAACAGGATAGTACCTTATGCACCCAAAAGCCAAGTCATAAAACAAAGTAAAGTCATGGTATGTACCAACCATGATATTTGGTTGCAAATTTGTTGCGTCATTGGTGACAATTCATATTTAAAACTATTTTATCTGTTGGAAATCAAATAAAGGTGTTTCTATTAGCCCCGTTATATCATGAAAAGGAAAGAAGCAAGGTGCTGCGCTTTCAATGCATAGGGCCTAAAGGACAGGCTTGAAGAAATGTCAGAGAAGTTGACCTAGGAGAAATAGAAATTTGACATGTATCTTCAACTTTAGATAAGCGGCCATGTGTGTGCAGGAATGATAGCACCATTTCTGGCCATTATATAACTTGTATCTGGCATTCTGTAGCAGTTTTTGCCCCTGCATGCTCCATCTCTAATTGTCAGTGTGCCCTGAACAAGTGAATGGAGACTAGTTAGCTTCATTATTCTCATACCCAGCACAGATTATGTTGCCTAACTCATTATCATGGAAGATAGTATAGAGAAGTACTGAGCAGTATTGATGTGATTCAAGCACTATGATGATGTAACACCATTAGCTGCTGCAGCATGGCAGTATGTGTCTCTCTCACTGCAGCTCACTACTCCTCCCCTTCCCTCTCCATAGACTGCTATGGGCAGCTAGGAACCTTTAGTCCGTTTTAGTCTCACAAGACGTATTTAGCAGAGAATTCAGAGCAACAGAAAAGATAAAAGGATACTGAGAAGTGGAGAAAGAGGCAGTTTTCTCTGATAAAATATAGAACAAAGTTTCTCATATTCGCCCTTACTATTGATTTATGCAAAGTTTGTTGAAAGGTTAGTGACATTTTAAACTTTCACACTAGTCTACAGTCAAAGTCCTAACCCCAGTAGAATTGACTGGACATCACCTGAAATGTGCAACTTCTGTCTGAATAGTAAAGAATATAATGTCTGTAGGGTTGATCCTGATGAGTAAAACAATATGATTTAGGGAGAGTTCAAATCACCATTATCTTTCTATTCTTCTGATCTGTCAGAAGAACACAAAAATAAAGCAAAAAAAAAATAAGGAATCCTGTAAATAAACTGATCCTTTGCATCAGCTATGCCCATTTGGCATCAGTTTGAGCCATTTCCGTCTGAGATCCATTATTTTAAATGGAAAAAAAAAAAAAAAAAGTTGTGCATGCAGTACTTTTTTTTCCATCTAAAAAGAAACGGATCTCAGACGGAAATGGCTCAATTGGATGCTAAATGTGCATAAGTGATGCACAGGATCTGTTTTATTTCTTCTTTCTTTTTCTGTTCTTCCAACAGATCAGACGAATGGAAAAATAACTGTGATGCGAATTCTCTCTTATGTGTCTCAATTGCGCTGTTCCCGAGATATATTGCTTATGGTATATAGACTGGGCTTTATGCGTAGCAAAGGGCGGGCTCAAGCCCCTCAGAGCACCAGTGCTCCTGCGCTCTGCCACTCCCTCTGTCCCCTTGATTGACAAGGCTAGATATGTGGCTTGGCCTTGTAATTTCACACCTGTACCATAGTCTACACCAAGGATGCTCAACCTGTGGCCCTCCAGCTGTTGCAAAACTACAACTCCCAGCATGCCTGGACATCCTACAGCTATCAACCTACAGCAGGGCATGTTGGGAGTTGTAGTTTTACAACAGCTGGAGGGCCGCAGGTTGAGCATCCTTAGTCTACACTATCCAATGAAACAGAGATTACTGCGCATGTGCCTATGACATCACCCTCAACCTGGAAGAGCTTTACGGTAAGTTCTAATCTGCGGCCGAACTCCGGTATTCTGTTCAAGCATAGTAATATGCTGGACACCAATGGTGCCCGACAGTCACCATTCACTACAAAGGGGGTCGGTCAGGTTTGTGGCATGAAGAAAAGCATTCTGCCAGACAAAATACCGCTGCATGCAAAAGTATTTTGCCCTCAGCAACAGATGTAGCCTAGAACATCATTGACGCCAAGGTAGCACACCTAAGATGACACTACAGTAGAGAAAAATCTAGATGCTACCCAACCTGTGTGTAGATTGGTAGAGTATAGGGACATGGATAATAACCAGGGTAGAGAAGATCTCCTACTATATTATAAATTACAAAGCACTTAGCCGCCAAAGCACAAGATGTAAGCAGACCTTCCAAGGGGAAGGAGGCGTTATGGGTATCCTATAGGGTTCTGGGTGGCAAATAACGCAGAGAACAGCCTACTGGAGTTCAACGCATGTGGCATAGCCGGATCCCTGTTGACTATAACAAGATTTGATGGTGATCCAGCCAGTCTCCAACATAAATGACGGCTGTCAGCTGCACAAATACCGCTGCATGCAGAGGTTCCTGTCCAGCTGACAGACAGCATTTAGGACGGAAAAGGCTACCACAAAAGGCACAACGCTAATGTGTCCGGGGGGTGTCTACAAATTGCTGACCAAGCTGAAATGAGAGGAAGCCATTTTTTTTTTCAAATATGCAACATTACAGGAATCCAATGCTAGTATCAGATGCTGCTTTTAGTTGGGCTGATCCACAGAACATCCTGATCTGCCATTTTTCCAATTCGATTTAGAGGTACAAAGTGGAATATAGACCGCATTTTACTGTCTGAAAAGTCTGTATTCTAAAGGAATTCTTACTACAGACTGTCAAATCAAGACACAGGCTTCTTACAGATATGTGGGGGTCCTGCAACAACTTTTCATTACACTGCAGCCCTTCAGTGAGTATACACAATAACATACAGTATATGATCTACTTCCTATTTAAAATAAATCCCCAAAAAGTGAAGGTGTTCAGGGTTTCAGCCTCACCTGATATTGCTGCTGACAGATCCACCCATCAGCAGAAACTATTGCAGTCCCCGTGACTCCAACACAGCCGCTCATCCTGTGCATGCGCAACACTGGGACATAGATCTATACCACTAGATATACAGCAATGGTGAGGCCAGCAATGCACAGCGACGGCTTTCTGTGGTTACGACACACTGACCATGCAAGAGTGAAATGTATAAGGGCTGTATTACACCACCAGATTATCTGACCAATCATTGGCCACATGGCTTATTACACACGCAGATATTTTGTTATACACACCAACTATTGGTCTGATTGGACAGATATTGGTTATATAATCTGTCGGTGTAATACAGCCCTTTGATTGCGGTGGTTAAACCAGTAACTATCTTACTTGATTGCACTGGCTTTTATTTCCATGTTGTAAGGGAGATAAGTGGCGCAAGATATGTCTGATAGCCAATACCAGGGATGCCCAATCTGCGGCCCTCCAGCTGTTGCAAAACGACAACTCCCAGCATGATCGGACAGCCTACAGCTATCATGGTATTTTGGGAGTTTTAGTTTTGCAACAGTTGGAGGGCCGTCCCTGGCCAAGACAATAGCGTTATGAGAGCTCAAATCCAATCTGCTTGATCACTGAGTGCCCACTTTCCAACGTGATCTGTACCCAAAAATCTGATGTCCAGGGCCCACATATTACATAGGGAACCTGTCACACTGTACATCTAGTCATAGTAGAGAGCGGGAGGAGCTGAGCACAAAAATATGTCGTTTGGAGGGAAACTATTCAGGACACCTTGCCACTTTCTATGCTTAGGAGTGCAGTGGGCGCTCCCAAGTCGTGACTGCCAGTTATCTCAGCATGCCTAGTCACAGGCGGAGGGCTGTCAATCAATGTGTAGGACCACCCACTGGACCGCTAGGCTGAGAACGAGCAGAGATTTAAATGAATAAAATACAACTTATACTTTTTCCTCAAATCTATATATCAATGTGCTCGGCACCTCCTGCTCTATAACTTGGTGCCTGCAGAGCATCACCATTCAGCCTTTCCATTCAGGAAAGGACGGATTCGGCACATAACGGTGATGTGAACGAAGCCAAGGACCCCACAGTCTATAATGGGGTCTGTTATGGGGTTGGTTAGGTTTCCGCTCAGAAGATGATTTTGGAGCAAAGACAAAAGTAATGCGTGCAGGATTTCAAAAATCTTCTGAGCGGACACCTAACGGACCCCATTATAGTCTATGGGGTCCTTAGGCTTCGTTCACATCACCGTTATGTGCTGAATCCATCCTATCCGTTTTCCTGCTCCGCTGAACAGTGATGTGAACGAAGCCTAAGAAACTCCCCATCACACTCTGAAAGGCGCCAAGGTCACACTTCGCTAGATCAGGACTGTGTGTACTGTAGCCAACCTGCCTAGAAATTTCCTATATTTTAGCGTTGACTTTCTGCGGAGATCTATGAGAGTTCCTGTCGCATGGCCACAAAGGGTACCTGCACACATTGCGGATTACGCCTTTTTTCCCCCACACAGATTTTCTGGCGTAATACAGTACCGACAAAGTGAATGAGGTTAGACAAATCGCATGCACACTTTGTGGCAGATTTATCAAATCTGGTGTAAAGGAAAACTGGCTTAGTTGCCCATAGCAACCAGATTGCAACTTTCATTTTCCAAGGGAGATCTGATAAATAAAAGGTGGGATCTGATTGGTTGCTATGGGCAACTAAGCCAGTTCTCCTTTACACCCCCTTTGCTTTTTCCCCCCCATGCGAGAACTGACCTTCCGTGCGATTTACAAATTCGCAGTATGTCAACCGTTGGTGCGGATTTGACGCTTTGCAGAGCAAAAGTGCATGAAATCCGCAAGTTACACGTGCAGATTCCATCACGGATTTGCAGAGAATCTGCATGAAAATTTGAGAGAAATTTCTTTTTTTTTTTAAACTCGCACCCATCTGCAGGTAACCTAATAGTCTGTCAGACTACTAGAAGGGTCTTACCAGCTCCGGAGGTCTTCAGTATTTCCCCCATTCCTGCTCTGTGCGCCCCCACACTTTCCGTGGGTACATGCTCTTTAGCTCCATTAGGCGCGCTTTCTGACGATACCGCACATCACCCCCATGATCCTCTACAAGTCTCCACTTGTTGGTCATCAGCTTGCCAAAGTGAAGTCAACTGATGCTGGGCATTTCCCCAACACTACAGCAAGCTTCTACTGGAAACCACCCAGGACATGGTGGGATTACTTGCTAGGAGTCATCCTAGTTTAGGGCTGCAGTGCCAGGCTGGAGCCCTGACCCCTGGGCAGGGAGGGTGTGCCACTACAAGTCCCAGCAGTAGCAGCTAAGGACTTTCCCAACAGTTTGCCCCCGTGCCCAATCACACGTGTCTGCCCCCCTCCCCCTGCTGCCTCAGCACATTCACAAAGATGACTTTTCCTCACCCATATGTCGTGTGAGGAGTTCTCAAAGTGTTCACCCAACTCCTTGCCCCTCGCAGAGCCATGGCAGCTACTTCTCTGCCCGGCACACACAGCAAAGTCACTGTCACGGCTGCTCCCCTCATCTTCCTCATCACAGGAGGAGGAAGGCCGGGCCACCACTTGGCTCTCCTCATGATTTCTGTCCAGCAAACTGCTTGCTGATGAGTGCTGATAGAGCCGCACAGAGTACGAGGAAGAGGAGGAGGAAGATGAAGGTGCAGCAGCCGGTGGGAGGAAGCAGGGACGGGAGTAACTCCGCACACAACTACCGGGATCCACACTCCCCGGAATGTGGGGACACGGGAGGGAGGGGGGGGCAGCCAGGAGAAAAAGGGAAGAAGAGCTGCCTGGAAGGGTCAATGTCTACCCACCCTCCTCCCAACCGCCCCCGGCCGGGCTCCCCGGGTTACCGTACCTCATAGAGTTCCTCGGAAGCCATGCTGGTGGGGGCCGGGGGTCTGGGAGCCGCCGCCGGGCAGAGCACAGTACTTTCTCTCAGTTGTGTGTGCTTGGCCTCCTCTGAAATGCCAGTGTGCTAGTAGTGTGCGCACAGGAGCTGCGCAGCCGCCTCACACACTCACTCGGGCACACTCACACAGGCACACCGGGCGGTGTATATGTGTCTATGTATACACTCAGCGCTCCGGCGACTCTGCACAGGATCCACAATCGAGTGCAGATAGGGAGGGGGAGGGCGGGTGTAAAAGCGCGATCCGAGCTCAGCGATCTTCTTCTTCTTCTTCAGTGTATCCTTCAGCACCAAGCACCGAACCGCCCACCTCCATTATTACACCCCTCCCTCCTTCCTCTCTTCGTCGGAGTCGCTAGGTCGCTGTTTCTCCCCTCCTCCTGCCCCCTCCCATTGTCCTTCCAACTCGCACCCACCCCCTACATCCAACACCGACCATCCCTCCGCTGGGGAGCGGGCTTGAGTGTTGGGGAATCTTCTTTTGCGACCTCAAGCCTACAGCTGGCCACACTGCCACATGACCTAGCCAAGTTCATGGCACTGAACAAATACAAAGTGTGGGCTGATCTGTGACACCAAACACACCCCAATTCCTTCCAGTCACCCTGTTGCTTCTCTGAGCTAGCAGTAGGACAGCTCCCAACTTAGCCATATTTTCCAGAGGTTTCCAACAGTTGAGAACAGAAAACAATTGCAACTAGATCCATAACATGGGTTTCTTGACCTTCTGAAGACATCTCAGTAGTGTTGTCTTGTTTATTAATACATTATGCAACAAAATGTCTCAACGATAAAGGGGTGGACAGTGCAGGGAGAGCTACTGAGGGTTTCTGAAGACCACCATGGCTCAATATCAAACAGTGATCTTCCAACAAGTTGAGAAATACAAGACAATCAACCATAAATAAGGAGGAGCTAAAGAGATACATAAACCCTCTATGAAGAGTAAGGCAAGCAATAGAGTTTTTTTTATCAGGAAATACATTTTGGTCAATGTGATCAGACCATGAGGAGGTATAAAGTTTTCTGAAGATCAGAAGATCTATCTTGAGAAGATCTATCTAGTACTATGAGGAAGATAACATTCTTTAAGTATGAGAAGATCCGTGTTGACCTGTTTGGGTGAACTTTGAGGATCTGTAGAGATTTCTTACTGGCAGGAGATTCACCTTGGCCAGTGCCTGGGTTTGTAAGGGGCTATGTCATTTTCTGACCACCAGGTGATCATTTTGGCCAGTGTGTGAGTATCAGAAGAGACATATTGGTGTGCATGTGTAGACTAGGATGAGCTATAGACTCCAAAGTATCAGAATAATCAAATTGGCTTGCATGTGTGGATAATGAGGGGCTATAGAGGTTTCAAAAAATCAAGGCATCTATCTTTGCCAACGTGTTAGCAGTATGAGGAATTATAACATTTTGTAGTATGAAAAGATCCACATTGAATTGCATGTGTTGACTATGAGGAGCTGTAGTTTTTTGACTACCAGGAGATCCATGTTGGCCAGTGTGTGATAGTACCATGAGGAACTATACAGTTTTCTATCATGTTCCATGTTGGCCATTGAATGAGCTTCAGAAGATTCACATTGGTCTGCTTTTGTAGACTCATGGGTAGCTATATTTTTTTAAGTACCAGATCATTAATATTGGCTTGCTTTTGTAGACTATGAGGGGCAATAGAGTTTTATGCAATTGGGTGATCCATATTGGCCAGTGTGGGTATCAGAAGATTCACATTAGTCTTCATGTGTACACTATGAGGAGATCTAGACTCTTAATCTACTGTAACAGAAGATCAACAATGACCTGCATGTGTGGACTATGAGGAGCTACTGTATATTTTTTGACTAGCAGGAGATCTATGGTAGCCAGAGTGGGAGTACTATGAAAAACCATAGAGTTTTTTTTCGAGTATCAGAAGATACACATTGGCCTGCATTTGTGGATTTTATGGGTTTGTGGTCTTTATGTATCAATAAGTCAAGCTATAGACTTTTGAAAGTAGAAAAACCAACATTGACGCATATATGAGCTATGAGGAGCTATAGAGTTTTCTGACTAGCAGGAGATCAATGTTGCCCATTGTCTGATAGAACTATGAGAAACTAAGAAACTATAGTTTTCTGACTTACAGTGACCCCATCTTGGCCAGTGCAAGAATGTCAGACAAATATGTCAAGCTATAGATTATTGAATTTTACCAAAATTGACCCGCATATGTGGTCTATGAGGAGCTATAGAGTATTCTGTCTAAAAGTCAGTCTAAGTTTGCCAGTGAGTATCAGGATTTACATTGTTCTGTATGAGTCAAACACGTCAAGCTATAGATTATTGAAAGTACCAATAGGTAAAAATTGACCCACATACGTGGCCTATGAGGAGCTATAGAATTTCCTGACTAACTAGGTCCATTTTAGCCAGTGTGTGAGTATCAGGTTTCACATTGGTCTGTATGTGTCAAATATGTCAAGCTATAAACTATTGGAAGTACAAGAAGATCAACATTGACCCACATATGTGGCCTATGAGGAGCTATAGAATCCATGTTGGCCAGTGTGTGATATGACTATAAGAAACTATAGTTTTCTAATTAGTGAACTTTCCTCATCTTAGGAAAATAAGTCCTTCCTGACTCTAAATATGCATTTGAAACATAAGCATAAAAACTTTCCTTGCATGCATTGTTTTAATAAGTTAAAAAGCAAAATTATAATGCAAATAATTAACAATTATCTGTTAAAGGGTTTGTCTGGCTGATTATTTTTAAAAAAATTGCTCACAGAGTGGCATAAAAAAGCAGGATGACATACCTCCCACAATCCCTCTGCTTCCATTCCAGACACTCTACATACCCTCACTGTTCTATGCTTCCATCCTGTTCACTCTGGACACATAGTAAATGCTTGCTGACCTAATCACTGGTTGACACAAGTCGTCCCTATGGTCAGTGATTGGCTGAGTGGACATTTCCTTTGTGTCAAGAGGAATCAGGAAGCAAAGACCAGTGGGGCCATGGTGAGTGTTAGAATGGGAGCGTTGGGGGATTATTAGAGGTGTGTGAGACATTGTTTTTTTTACCCCACTTTCTTGCCTGAATCTACCAATATAGACTTACTTGAGTCAAAAGAATGACTCAAACCAATGAATCCACATCAATACTCAAGCTAGCAGTGATATCTAGGATAAAATACTGTATGCAAAGGGTAATATTACTTATGCAATATGCAAAATTGGGTGGATAGTACAGTATAATTTCTGACTAAAGAGCAGATTTTGAGTCACTATGTCATGCAGTCTGTTATAATGTTTGTACACTGGACTCTACCCTACACATCCATCTAAAGGGGTCTCCGGGAATTAAGAAAATGAAAATACTTAATTAGATTCCCATACACCTTTCATTAGTTATAATGGCTCGTTTTGTCTAGGGAGCAATCATCAAGGGAAATAAAATGGCCACCGTCCTATCAGTACACACAAAACGTGTACTAATAACACAGAGTTAAATGTTACTTCACAACACTGAGGCAAAGAGCTGCTTCATCCTCCTCTTCTGCTTGTCAGGGATTATGATCCAGAATAAAGTTTAATATGATCTTTAGCTGAATCTCTGTAGGAATTGAGTTCTTTAAGAGACATAAAGTACAGAGAGGAGGGTGGGGATGTGGCTAATGAACAGCAGCACTTGTATGCAGTCTCCATACCACAGTCCCACATTACCACAGCCTGTCCTGTCCGCCCTCTCTGCATTTCATGTCTCTTTATGTGTCCATCCCCACAGAGATTTAGCTAAAGTTCTTATAAACTGTATTCAGGATCATAATCCCTGACATGTAGGAGAAGAGGATGAGGCAGCTCTTTAGCTCAGTGTTGTGAAGTAACTTGTCCTGCTGTTTGATTAGGACAGGTTTTGCTTGTACTAATAGAACAGCAGACATTTTATTTCTCCTAATGATTGCTCTCTAGACAAAACGAACTATTATAACAAATGAAAGGTATTCGGGAATCTATTTATGATAAAGTAATATTTAAATATTTTCAATTTCTTAATATTAACATACAGTATTACAAGTTAAATGGAATTTTACACTTCAAAAAAACATGTTACAATCAGTAGGTTTACTTGTGTTTTTTTCGGTTTCTGCTGTCTATTAGTTTGTTTGGGGCAATTGTGCTAGGGTCAGTACCCTACACTAACCTAATACTGTACCCTAATACTGACCCTACAGTTGTGCTAGGGTCAGTATTGCAGAGTAGGATTCCAATAGGGACATTGAGGGCCAGTGGTGTGATGTTTGAGTCAGGGTTTAGGGACAGATACAGGAAAAGATTCAGGGAGAGTTAGGTCAGCTGTTTGTTCAACTTTGAATATCTTCATCCATCTGCCAAATTATCTGACTGTCATCATCATCATCATCTGTCTGCTTCATTACCTGGCTGGCATCTCCTTCATCCATTTGTGCCATTATCAGTTTACTATCATCAGTCAGTTTCTGTCACCTATCGGTGAGTTTCTACTCAAGTATATTTGTTACTTGCCAGGTTGATACGTGTTTAATAATAATAATATTAATATTTTTGCAACCTTTGATACAATTCAGGCCTTTTTTAAGTCCTGAGGGTATCTGAGTACTAGGAGACCGCATTACTACCTGGGATCATTTACTGCTATAGATGAAATCTAGTTTTTCAATCTTGTTAGTAACCAGCGTTGTTACATTATTGCAGGCTCAAAAACCGGAAGCCATGTCATGTCAGGCACTAACCCTATTCAGGTTCTGGCTGCCCAGATCAAGACTTTAAGTTCTCCGATGCATACGTTTCTTGCCTGATTAATTACACAAAAACAAATCACTACAAATCAGAAATGCAAATGCTATTATTGCACATCCTCCTGAATCTTGTATTAATTTACCAAGATGTTTTTCGGGAGATCATACTCTGTTTAAACAATTCTGGAAACCTTATTCTTCATTAAGACCCAGATCCTCAAGATATGAGACTCAAAAAGTGGGAATTATTAAGACTGTTTTGAAGGGAAACACCCAGTTTTGGACATTCAGTCTAGACTCTCAAGCCTGGGAATCCTGCTTTACAAACTGTGTATGCTTTCTTCTCTGCTTTAGGAGTTTTATTAGGATAACCAAAATACTGTCTTGTCTGCTGCCTCCCATCTTAATGGCTTGAAACAAGCACATAGGTCAGTAGAGTAATATTCTGCAGAGTTTAGACAGTGTATTACTGCTAGTGATTGCAATGATGCCGTCCTCCATAGTCAATATCATTTGGGTCTCTTTAATAATGTTAAAGATCTTATGGTACAATTTTCTCCATGTCACTCTAATTTCCTTGGCCATACATGGATATCCGAGAGAATGTCAAAAGGGAGAGTGTGCTTTATGTTGGTATGTCATAGTCTACCTACCCTAATATGACTGAACCAAAGCAAATTGTTCCCTGAGACTCTTCAAGGCACGAAAGGATAGGAGTAGATTCCTAGGTCTTTGTTTATATTGTGGTAATAAGGGGAACTTTGCCCAGAAGTATAAACTCAGCCAGGAAACTTGCAAGCTTAGAAAGTATAAAGGAGGTCCATTTGGGTGCATTGAATTTTTCTTCCAAGAATATTTTGATGTTCCCTTCTAAGATTGAATGGCACAGTATTTCTTTGCCTGTATAGATTGGGTATTAACCCTGTACTTCCAGAGAAACCCATTGATATTTGTTTTTAGGATGGCATCCCCTTATCTGGAGGACCACAAGATTCTGCACTCCTGGCCTTAAGTTGTTGGTAGGAAGTGTCCACTGTGAGACTATTTATATTTTATTATCCCACTCTCCTTCATATTCATATATTGGGTTCTCCTTGGTCGGCCCTCCATAACTCAGTTATTGATTGGAGTTCTGGAGAATTAACTCAGCGTGGAAAGGCATGTATGGTGAAAGTGCTTTATTTCACCTATCCTTGTTGCTGGTACTTTTCTACTAGGTTTGCCTGCTGGGTATTAGGAATTTTTAGATTTTCTTTGTGAAAAAAAAATAGCTAATGTTCTTCCTTCTCATACAGAATATGAGAAAATGTCATTAAAGTAATTCTTGATTCTAAGAATCCCAAGGGGGAAGACTTCTTATGCCTTGTCTATTCCAGAGAGCCAAGCAATGGGGCAGTATATCAAGTAGAATCTGGAGAAGGGAGTGCTGTGTTCCTTTTTGTGGCCTAGGAAAGTTTTGATCTTGTTCTCTGCATAGATAACAAAGGATTGAATAAGATCACCATAGGTAACCACCACCCTCTTACCCTTTTTCTCTGAATTATTTGATGAAATAAAAAAAGCAATCATATTCTCTAAATTGTCCTTATGAGACCCTATAATCTAGTTGGGATCAGACTGGTGCATGAATTACAGGGCATTATGAACAACTAGTAATGCCTTTAGAGCTGTGTAAAACTCTGTCTGTCTTCCAGGACTTGATGAATGATATTTTAAGATAATATTTGGATCAATTTGTGGTGATTTATTTGGACAATATTTTGGAAAAACACTGGGTTCATGTTTAAAAAATAATGTCTAAATTGGGAGGGAAACATCTTTTTGATGTGAGTTGCTTGCAATAAAATGGGCCTTTAAAGAGTGTCGGCACCGCACTGGTTTGAGGGGGGGAGCCAAGTTCCTAGCTGTTGTTAATACCCCAGGTAAGCTAAATGGGCTTTGTTTTTCTATAGGTTTGATTTTGTCATTATTTTCTGTCCAGGTTCCAAAACCCCCAAAGCTGAGCTAGTTTTCTACAACAATCATGTAGAGAATGCCGTACCTCCAATCATTCCTCGTGATAAAATTGTGGTAGGACATTTCAGATTTACTCTTGCATGCTCAATCTCAGGCATTTCAAAGAAGAAATCAGCTTAATAGTTGTTTGTTCCTAGAAATAGTAATTTCACTGTTCTTTCAGAGTGTCATGGTAGCAAGATAGCAAATCTGGCCATCTGGTTAACACTAAAATATGTAAGACCTTGTATCAATCTGTTTGGTGGACAGCTAGGAGGAAAGATGTGAAGATGTTTATTGGGGAATGTGACATCTATGCCCACAATGAGACACATAAGGCATTACCTTTTGGTAGGAGACTATGGATGCACATATCCATGCATTTTGTTGTTGAGCTGCACTAATCAGAGGTTGGAATACCATTTGGATAGCAGTGTGCACATTCAATAAAAATACATATCTTCCTGGCTTACTCTAGCCAGGTGTTGGAAGGCTTTCTGAATTAATTTAGGTATTGCTCTGAGCTTTACCACTGCTTGTCACTCACATACTAACAGTCAGACTGAGAAAGTGAACCAGATATGAGAGCAGTGGTGCACAACCTTTTTTGGTCAAGGGGCCGCATTATCACATCATTCTTTTTCAAGGGTCCACAAAAAATGTCAGTTGGTGTTCGTTTGCATCGACCTATTACAGAGGCCGATGCAAAGTGAATGGGGAGAAATGTCAGCTACCACAGTCATTCCTCCTTCATTCAATTCTATTGATTATCTGCAGCACACCCCTGATTACACAGGGAGAGGGGCTGAAGATCATCGGACATCTTTCATCCATATAAAAGATACAAATCAGTTAAAAAAACAAGTGACTGCTTGTTTAATGGCTGATCAGCTGCACGATTATACAGACTAATTATCGGGAACGAACATTTCTATGGACACTTTTTCCCCCTGTAATTATCCTAAAAATCATGCAGTGTAATAGGGGCTTAAGTGCCAACATTTCTTTAAATTGTGCCTCTTGGAGGACCTCTGGAGGACAGACATTTTCTTTTAGTTTTCACATTTTCCTTTTTATTTTCTTCTTTTATTTGTATTTTATTATATTTTTCTTTCTTTATTTCTATCTTTTTTACTTATTTCTTTTATATATTTTATATGTCCCCAAAGAAGTCATTGAAAGACCTCTGGGGACACAAAAACTTTTATTTTAAAATATTTTGCACTATTTTCACTTTAACTGGAGCATCCATACAGTAGGTGCCCCAGTTACACAGCAAACTCTTCATTTACTGGAAATGTGGGTTTTGAAGTTCTGTTTCTCAGATAAATGGTCAGGGTGCTAAAGTCAGTGTGAAATAAGGTCCATAGGGCTTTAGAATTAGCTGTACTTTATGCCAAACGAAAGTTTGATTCGCAACATGTTATTTTATGCTTTGGGTTTCTACTATGGATTTTACCATTTGCAATACACAGGGTGAAATCCATGACAAATCTTTGGCAAAATACGCTTCAAATTCCACCCTGTGTGACCATACCCTAGAGACCGAGGATCCACATTGTATTTCTATTTATGCTGCCGATTTTTTTGTGCAGATGTTGATAAGATTTCGTAAAATCTCATCCAGTTTGCTGGTACTGTAAAACCAGTGACAAATCTGCGGGAGCAAATTGGCAGCATATACATCCCTTGGGGATATATAATCTTTATTTATATAGCTCCAACATATTCCACAGCGCTTTACAATCAGGGGATTTATGTACAAGCAGAATCAAACATTACATAGCAACAATTAAAACAAGAGGAATGAGGACCCTGCTTGCAAGAGTTTACAATCTATAAAGAGATAGGGGTCCTTGTTTTGTACAATGATGATGTCATCTTAAAGGGCTTATCCCATGATTAATGTAAAAATTGAAAATCAGACATCATACAGTACATCAATTTAGAGAAAATGGACGGCACTGTGCTTTCATTGAGGTCCGGGTGCACGGTCAGCAGGTCGGATCCCCATCAAAATGAATTGAAAGGACCGGCACTCCGTAATTTCTTTGCAAAAAAGACTTCTTTATACATATGGGTGACAAGTTCAACATGCTTTTTTTTTGTTAGATAAAGTTTTTTAAGGTTTTTAAAGAGTCAACTATCATTACAATAGGTAGTGATGAACAGAAGAATCACATAACAATGGCAAACTCATTAACAACCCCCCCCCCCTCCACCT
Source organism: Bufotes viridis (assembly GCA_033119425.1). Taxonomy (NCBI): domain Eukaryota; kingdom Metazoa; phylum Chordata; class Amphibia; order Anura; family Bufonidae; genus Bufotes; species Bufotes viridis. Next base: position 269,506,363 of record CM065593.1, on the reverse strand, counting down.
CCAGCACAGGTGACATGCAATATAACATATGCCCATCGGCTCCCAGCCATAGGAATTACACTATCCATTTGCTATAAGATATAAATAAATGTGTACAAAGGAAAGTAAAGGAGATCATGGAGAACTCTACAGAAAAGATAACTCTTCCGAAGTGTCTGTCTAAGCATTTAGACCAAGTCTACCTAAGGATTTTTCTAGTGCTGTCTTACAGTACCAGGAATAAGTACGAAAAGGTGTCACAATGTCACTATATGTCTTATTTCTTCATTAGAAAAATTGCATTAATAAAGGGCTGCCATTTCCCAAAGAAAGATGTCGCAAGTGTTTCTTTCTTCCTCTCTATTTCAACCATTTCTAAAGATAGGCAATGTTTCAGCTGGATGATGACTCTAAGGTAGTGGGTAGAGATGAGCGAATCGAAGCTGACGAAGTGGAATTCGTTTAGAAATTCTGGAAAAATTTGATTTGCAAGGAATGTGAATTTCCTTGTGCTTAGTGGTAACGAATCTTAATTTTTCCTAACATGGCGGCTAAAATGGTGGGTACACGTGTGAGGACATGGGGCAAGAAACTCTGGGAAGGCGGGATGACCCATAATGCCATGCATGAAGCCAGTCAGCAGCCAACCAGCCCGGTGATGTCACAGCTCTATAAATATGGCAGCCATCTTAGATTCTGCCATTCACAATCATACTTTGTTCAGGGACAGACGTGTATGCAGGCGCTAGGGAGAGTGAAAGAAAAACTAATTGTTAAATAAAAAAATGAAAGAAGCGATTTACTAGTGCAGGGAAAGGATAGTGAGAGTAATCATTTCACAGGCAGGGAAAGACTTGTGCAGATGCTCGGGAGGGTCATAGGCTCCTCATTGTGAAAAAAAGCGATTTACAAGTGCAGGTAAACATTACTTGGGGATCCAGATAGTCTCATAATACAGCTCTGTCATTCCAGCAATTAGTTATTGGGGTGCAAGTGCTATGTTGAAAAGCCTTTAGTGGCTCTTATCTGTGGAAAAAGAATATATACGCAGTTCACTTTTGTTGTTATTTACGCTAAAATCATTTGCAGTCATTTCTGGTTAAAGAGTATAGGGCGGTGTTTCAGTAATACACGAAACATTTAAACGCACTGCACGGTTGCATTCATTTCTGGTGAAAGATTATAGGGGCTTATTTCATAAAAAAAAAAAGATATATACGCACTGCACTGTTGTAGTTATTTCTGGTGAAAGCGTATAGGGTCGTATTTCAGTACTACAAGAAAAATATATACATATTTCACTCTTTAATTGTTTTCTGGTTAAAGCGTATAGTGGTCTTTTTCCATCCAACAAGAAATATATATTCTCGGGTCACTTCTGCAGTTATTTCTGGTGAAAGGGTATAGGGGCGTATTACATTAAAAAAAGAAAAATATATATACGCACTGCACTGTTGCAGTGATTTCTGTTGAAAGCGTATAGGGGCTTATTTAATTAAAAACAGAAAAATGTATACGCACTGCACTGTTGAAGGTATTTCTGGTGAAAGCGTATAGGCTCGTATTTCAGTACTACAAGAAAAATATATATGCACTCCGCTCTTTAATTGTTTTCTGGTTAAAGCGTATATTGGCCTATTTCAGTCGAACAAGAAATATATATTCTCTGGTCACTTCTGCAGTTATTTCTGGTGAAAGGGTATAGGGACATATTTCAGTAAAAAAAGAAAAATATCTATACGCACTGCACTATTGCAGTGATTTCTGTTGAAAGTGTATATATGTAGAATATGTGGACAGAAGGTGAAGCGTGGCCAGAGGGCCAACGTTGACACCACAGCCCTGCGTCAACTTATGCAGCGTCATCATCAAGTGGCCTGGCAGAACCGTGTCTCTGATGTGGTGGTCCAGCCTGCCGCAGCTACCGCTACATCACCCAGTGGCACGCACCCAGTTTCAGCCAGTCAAGGATCCACCACCTCAGCCAAAGGGAGCTGTCTGTCAATCCCATCTTCTGCTGGTCCAGATGCGCCTACTCCTACTCCTCGTCATTTATTCCATCAGCAATCAATCACCGAAGCGATTGCCAAGAGACAACAGTATGTGTGCATGCATCCAACGGCGAAAAAGCTGAACGTGCTTCTATCCAAGTTGCTGGTGCTTCAGTCCCTCCCTTTCCAAGTGGTGGACTCTGCACCTTTCAAAGAACTGATAGCGTGTGCCGAGCCGAGGTGGAGAGTCCCAAGCGTCATTTATTTGCAAAAAGAGGCAGTACCGGCCCTGCACACACATCTAGAACAGAAGGTGGGTCAGTCCTTGAGCCTGTTGGTGCCTACCAAAGTGAATGGCAGTGCTGACGTGTGGAGCTGTAACTACAGTCAGGGACAATACATGTTCTTTACGGCCCACTGGGTGAATGTAGTTCCTGCATAGCCACACCTGCAACTTGGACAGGTCACACTGCTTCCGCCTTCACGTCACGCCGTTAGTCCTGTGACAATGTCCACCTCTGCCTCCTCATCCTCCACCATGTCCTTAGCCTCCACTGCAGCCACAAGTCACAGTGCCCCTTCAGCATACCACATGAGCGGGGCTCGGTGGTGTCACGTTGTACTGCACCTGGTTTGCTTTCGTGAACGGAGTCAAACAGGGGAAGAACTGCTCCGTGTGATGCCTCAAGAAATCGAATCCTGGCTTTTTCCTCGACAACTGAAAATTGGAACCATGCTGATCGACAACAGGAAGAATATGGTGTTGGCGCTGCGTCAAGGAAGGCTAAGCCATGCGCCGTGAATGCCACACGTGTTCAATCTGGTTATCAAGCGGTTCCTGAAGTCTTCCACCCATCTGCAAGACATCCTAAAAATGGCCAGGAAACTTTACATGCCCTTCAGCCACTCGCACACTGCAAAGCACACCGTCCTTGAGCTGCAGCAGCAGAAAGGCATCCCCCAACATAGGCTGATATGCGACGTTTCAACCCGTTGGAATTCCACCCTCCCTATGTTGGACCGACTATATGAACAGAGAAAGGCCATCAACGATTTCTTGGTCCAAGCGGACAGGAGCACTTCCCTGTGTAACTTCGATGTGAGCCAGTGGCAGCTCAGGCGTGACACCTGCAATTTGCTCAGGCCCTTTGAGGATGCCATGTTATTTTTAAGTCACCAGGAACACCAAAGAAACACCCCTGGTTCTTGAGTCTGTAAATTGTTAAAAGGTTGAACCGGCACTCAGGACACTTGGAGAGTATGTAGAAAACATATAAATGTATTTGTATAATAAAATCTCCTATATCTAAATACGACACAGCTAGACAAATAAGGGTAAAAAGTGAAAATGAATCCGAAAATAAATGCAAAAATAAAATATTTGAAATAACAGATGCGCAATAGTATCTCGCGCCCAAAATCCACTACATCTGATGGTTATGTCCAAAAATAGCACATAAAGTCAATTCAGTTCATGCATAGATCGCATTAACACTTGATCTCACTGTGTGAGTAAAATTCCACTTTGGTTAGCGGTGTTTGGTGCTTTATATGAATAGAGGTACGCTGTATCCGTAAGAATCCCGATGTTAGATGCAATAATGTTCTTTATATGGAGGACACAGCTTCTGTGTTGTCCCAATATTCAAAGTGAGTCCGATCCACCCATATGTTGGGAATACAGTGTTCACATATAATGCGTAGTACTCACACTAAATCGCGCTGATCAAAGCTTGTTCACGTATAGGATTTCTTTCTGTGGTGTCCCACAGCTCTCCCACGCTCCAGCGGGAGCGTCACTCAAGATTTAGTCCCAATTCTCGTGAGACTTGGTCCGTATATCGATTCCGTGGGTAAAAGAGAATGTATTCCTTACCGGTGAGTTTTAATATATGGCCATGTACATTTAGCAGTTGGTTGCCGCACAGGTATTCCACCCAGATGCCTTTCGAGATAGCTTATCTCTTCCATAGGTAGAAATAGGTGCCCATAATCCAATTGGGTTGGACGTCCAGGCTCTCCAATGCACCAATAATATCTGTGGTACCACAGATACTATTGGTGCATTGGAGAGCCTGGACGTCCAACCCAATTGGATTATGGGCACCTTGGACGTCCAGTCTCTCTATACCAGCATCAGACATGATTTGGGAGTTTCGGCTGTGAGGTCCCATCTTGAGACGAATAGTACAATGTGCACTAAACAAATATATTTTTTGGTGGATGGGCTAAAATTTATACTCCATCATAATTATTTTTATTTTGAGGGCAACTATTTTCTTCAGCTTTGTGGGACGGCGATCGGGGACCAGGTTCGCCCCCAGCTACGCCAATTTATTTTTGGTGCAATGGGTGCACGATAACATCACTCCCAAGCTGGGGACAGACTTGGTCCTCTGGCGTCGCTATATTGATGACGTCCTTTTTGTGTGGAATAGAGATACACAACAACAGCAAAATTTCCTAGACAATTTAAACCTTAATGATATGAACTTGGTCTTCCTACCTATGGTAGGACAAGAATATACGGAATTCTTGGACATACAGATTTCACAACGGGATAATGAATATATCTGCAATACTTCCACAAAACAACCGCAAAAAATAGCTTTATACCGTTCACAAGCTGTCATTTACCACAGTGGCTCCTAAATATCCCGTCGGGCCAGTTCCGTCGGATTAAGCTGAATTGCACTGATGTGGTGAGTCAGAGGGCTTAAAAATGAAAGAACAATTTAAATGTAAAGATTACCCTGAGAAAATTGTGGAGGTTGCTTTAGAGAAAATAAGGAAGACTGGGAAGACCACAAACACAGAAAGGGAAAACAAAGGAAGGTGAACTCAGAGTGATCCTACCATACAGTGCACAAGCTAAACAAATACGCCATATGATAAACCAACACTGGCACTTCTTATTAAGGGATTAGATTATAGGCCCTATGCTTCACACTTCACCTCTTATCACATTAACTAAGGCACCCAATTTAGGAATAAAAATAGCACCCTCCATTAAAAATCACATACAGAAAGAGAACCCAACACTCCAAAAATGGTTGGGTATGAATGGCTTTTTTAGATGTGGGAAATGTTTGGGATGTAGGAACATGACCTTTCCGGGAAAAAAACACCACAGTTCAATCTACTTAGACCCCTGAAAGTAAGGATAACGGAACATCTGAATAATATTAGGAAGGGATTTGAAAACCATGCTTTATCCAAACACTTTAAAATCTTGCATAATAGTGATTTCGGGGGTGTCTCTTTTGTGGCCCTGGAGAAGGTAGACGTACACTGGAGAGGAGGCAACAATATTATGAGAATGTCTCTAACTGAGTCTAGAAAATCTACGATTTTGGTAGCCTTCTTCCAGCAGGTTTGAATTCAGACCTAGAAATTTTGGGGTTTAATTAAATCACTGGCCTAAACATAACCCTCACTGTGTAATAATTGACACTGTTTGTATTCACTTATTTTATATACGCATTAAGCTCTTATTAAAGTAAAACACCATTAGAATAAACTCACTCATTAGTGACCCATAGAGAAAATACACATAAGTAAAGGTAGATTTATATGTTATAGGGAAATCACTGAAAAAAACGGATATATTCACCCTTTAACAAAATAATATTTTATACTGTAGAGGGCACTAATAAGCTCTTTTTGCACATATATCACAAAAAAACGCAATAGTAAAAGAAAAATCGCATGAAAAACGCATAGAATCTTTTAGATGCTGTGACAAACTGCCATTTATCCCTGGTCATTGGAGAGGCATGCTTGCTAGCCTCTTACCCTGTGACTATGGCCCTAATGACAGTTGGCATCCACAATGGACATTGCCTGTGACCTAATCAACATCCACAATGGACATTACCTGTGACCTAATCAACGTCCACAATGGACATTACCTGTGACCTAATCAGCATCCACAATAGACATTACCTGTGACCTAATCAACATCCACAATGGACATTACCTGTGACCTAATCAACATCCACAATGGACATTACCTGTGACCTAATCAACATCCACAATGGACATTGCCTGTGACCTAATCAACATCCACAATGGACATTGCCTGTGACCTAATCAGCAAGCACAATGGACCATGCATGTGGGGGTGGGATATATCTGGCTGTATGTTGATTGGTCGCTGTATTTTGTGTGCCTGTCCTCAATCAGGTCCCCGGGGGAGTAGCCCTGGCTGGAAGACTTGCATAAAAGGCCAAGCTTTGCCATCCAATAGAAGAGTTCCTGCTTGACCCTCAAAACGAAGTGTCATCTCGTTATTGGGGGGGATTTATTGTATGCTGTTCCAGTTTGACTGCTAGGAGTGTAAACCTCTTTGTATGGTTTTTCCTATTCGGCTGTTTACCGCATTCATATGCTTCTCCGATTTGGTGGTTGTGGTGTCGGCTAGAGCGCTTGGAATCCTCAAGAAGTGCTAGGAGCATCTTTCAACGGAGGTACCCAGTCGGGGTGCCCGTCGATCGGTTACATTGGTGGCAAGAGGTGGGATGGCGTCCTAGGGTGAGGTAAAGCAGCTCGGAGACACCGTTCGTGGAATTACAAATTGAGGGCAACGCTAGCACTCATACCCAACTTCAGGAGAACAACGAGAGCTGAGATCATGGCTGATTTTCTTCAGACCCAACCCCCCGGAGAAATCTGTGCAGTTCGTGAGGAGGTTAACAGCAGAGTACCTGCAGTTCATGGCAGATGGTATCGTCCGCCCTCCCCAGCGGCTGAGTGCGTTCCGGAGAGCTGAAGGTGCCGTCCTTCCTCCCCAGCGGCAGTGTGTACCCCAGGGAGCTGAAGGTGTCGTCCTTCCTCCCCAGCGGCAGTGTGTACCCCAGGAAGCTGAAGGTGCCGTCCTTCCTCCCCAGCGGCAGTGTGTACCCCAGGGAGCTGAAGGTGTTTCCCTTCCTCCCCAGCGGCAGTGTGTACCCCAGGGAGCTGAAGGTGTCATCCTTCCTCCCCAGCGACAGTGTGTACCCCAGGGGGCCGAAGGTGTCGTCCTTCCTCCCCAGCGGCAGTGTGAGTTACAGAGGGCCGAAGTTGTCGCCCTTCCCCCCCAGCGGCAGTGTGAGTTACAGAGGGCCGAAGGTGTTGTCCTTCCCCCCCAGCGGCAGTGTGAGTTACAGAGGGCCGAAGGTGTCGTCCTCCCCCCCCAGCAGCAGTGTGAGTTGCAGGGAGCTGAAGGTGCCGTCCTTCCTCCCCAGCGGCCGTGTGAGTTACAGAGGGCCGAAGGTGTCGTCCTTCCCCCCCCAGCGGCAGTGTGAGCTACAGAGGGCCGAAGGTGTCGTCATTCCCCCCCAGCGGCAGTGTAAAGTCCAGGGGGCCAACGGTGTCGTCCTTCCTCCCCAGTGGCCGTGTGAGTTACAGAGGGCCGAAGGTGTCGTCCTCCCCCCCAGCGGCAGTTAGAGTTGCAGGGAGCTGAAGGTGCCGTCCTTCCTCCCCAGCGGCAGTGTGAGTTACAGGGGGCCGAAGATGTCGTCCTTCCCCCCCAGCGGCAGTGTAAAGTCCAGGGGGCTGAAGGTGTCGTCCTTTCCCCCCCAGCCGCAGTGTGTCCTACAGGGAGCAGAGACAGTTGGTCTCTCTCTCCAGCAGCAGGACACTGTTACGGGAGTGGAGACAGGCGGTCTCCCACTCCAGCGGCAGCCTGTGTTTCAGGGAGAGGAACACAGCACCCCCTCTCCCCAGCAGCAGCTTACCCTAACAAGGGGAGACACCAATCTCCCAGACGGCACAGATGGGACCGTGGTCTCTGTGCCTGACCTACAGTGATGCTGGACAGCCTGTCCAGATCCCCAACTACCCGCACCGGGACAACAGGAGGAGGGGGTAAGTACAAACTCTCCTCCCCAGCTAACACCTAACTTGGCCCCAGGGGTAACAGAGGCTATGTTAACCCCCACTGGCGCCCATGTTCCCCTGGCTACTGAGCCGGACTATGTTCCCAGCCCCCCAGCAGAAGAGCTGGCAGCTGGGCAGAGTGCAGTCGGCCTCTGCCCTCCCTTTGTCCCCTGTGCAGAGCCTGAGGTCCTGCAGGTTATACCAGTAGAAGAGCTGGCAGCTGGGCAGAGTGCAGTCGGCCTCTGCCCTCCCTCAAGTCCCCACAGCATGTTGCCTCAGCACCCCAGAGGAATATCCGGGTGCAGTAACTGCTTCTTGTGGGTGGGTCACTCTTGTACCTGTTTGTTGTGGGTGGGCTACTCTGGCATTTGTCTATTGTGGGTTGGTGGATCGACTAACGTAGGCACTGACCGACAGGAGGTCAGGTGCCTGGTTAGTCTTCCCCCCAAAAGGGGAGATATGTGACAAACTGCCATTTATCCCTGGTCATTGGAGAGGCATGCTTGCTAGCCTCTTACCCTGCGACTATGGCCCTAATGACAGTTGGCATCCACAATGGACATTGCCTGTGACCTAATCAACATCTACAATGGACATTAACTGTGACCTAATCAACATCCACAATGGACATTACATGTGACCTAATCAACATCCACAATGGACATTACCTGTGACCTAATCAACATCCACAATGGACATTACCTGTGACCTAATCAACATCCACAATTGACATTACCTGTGACCTAATCAACATCCACAATGGACATTGCCTGTGACCTAATCAACATCCACAATGGACATTTCCTGTGACCTAATCAGCAAGCACAATGGACCATGCATGTGGGGGTGGGATATATCTGGCTGTATGTTGATTGGTCGCTGTATTTTGTGTGCCTGTCCTCAATCAGGTCCCCGGGGGAGTAGCCCTGGCTGGAAGACTTGCATAAAAGGCCAAGCTTTGCCATCCAATAGAAGAGTTCCTGCTTGACCCTCAAAACAAAGTGTCGTCTCGTTATTGGGGGGATTTATTGTATGCTGTTCCAGTTTGACTGCTAGGAGTGTAAACCTCTTCGTATGGTTTTTCCTATTCGGCTGTTTACCGCATTCATATGCTTCTCCGATTTGGTGGTTGTGGTGTCGGCTAGAGCGCTTGGAATCCTCAAGAAGCGCTAGGAGCATCTTTCAACGGAGGTACCCAGTCGGGGTGCCCGTCGATCCGTTACAGATGCGATATACAATTAACAGACCAAAGACAAACATTTAGAAATATCTCAAGTCCATTTTATGAGTAACCAAATCTATTACACTATTGAAACAACTGTAATAGATGGACAACCACCTCCTTTTGAAAATCCTGTATGTGGAGGATATAAAGGGACCACCCTGCTTATGTATTTATAGCGATGTTAATCTAAGATTATGGGAAAACAGACCTAAGAAAGTGGAACAACGCACTAAAAATGCATTGCAGTTGATTGTCCGACTATGTGGTTTTAAATTTGATGCTTGTGATGTTGATATTATCTGTTCTGCACTTGTTGTTTTGTGCAAAATATTTTTACGCAACACTAGAAACCATGAGGATTATTATTATTTTTATTTTTACTTTATATCCTGCAAGTCCCTGATTATCCAATACAATTCACAACACCTGTTAAACCCAATGCAACCAATCAACTACTAACAAAGAGAATATACAAGATGAGACGATCAAGACCACAGGTTACCCATTGAGGAAGAGATAAGCTATCTAGAAAGGCGTCTGGGCGAAATACCTGTGCGACAACCAACTGCTAAATGCACATGGCCATATATTAAAACTCACCGGTAAGGAATACAGTACTCTTTTACCCACGGAATCGATATACGGACCAAGACTCACGAGAATTGGGACGAGATCCTGAGAGACGCTGCTGCTGGAGTGCAGGAGAGCTGTGCGACGCCACAGAAAGAAATCCTATACGCGAACAAGCTTTGATCAGAGCGATTTAGCGTGAGTACTACGCATTATATGTGAACACTGTATTCCCTACATATGGGTGGATCGGACTCATTTTGAATATTGGGACGACACAGAAGCTGTGTCCTCCATATAAAGAAAATTATTGCATCTAACATCGGGATTCTTACGGATACAGCGTACCTCTATTCATATAGAGCGCCAAACACCGCTAACCAAAGTGGAATTTTACTCACACAGTGAGATCAAGTGTTAATGCGATCTATGCATGAACTGAATTGACTTGAGAAATTACATATTGGATGGGACTAGAGACTTTATGTTTACTGAACCACTAGATTTCAACATATTAGGAATGGATGAATGTCCATCCAGCTGGATGCCGCGCTCCATTACATCTATTGAGCTTTATGTGCTATTATTGGACATAACCATCAGATGTAGTGGATTTTGGGCGCGAGATACTATTGCGCATCTGTTATTTCAAATATTTTATTTTCGCATTTATTTTCGCATTAATTTTAGCTTTTTATCCTTATTTATCTAGCTGTGTCATATTTAGATATAGGAGTTTTTATTATACAAATAAATTTATATGTTTTCTACATACTCTCCAAGTGTCCTGAGTGTCGGTTCAACCTTTTACCAATTCCTGATGCGTCAGACTAGATCATCCATGGTGCCACACCAACACTTTGATACAAGAGACCGGTTTCTTCTGACTACCTGCCTCAGCTACTACTTTGAAGCTGCAACCTGCCTGATGCCACACATCTAATGCCAAGTGCTCCTTATTTCACCCATCTTCGTCAGCGGGTACTAGTATTGCCACCCACCGCCCCACTCTGTTACTGGGTCACTTTGTGGTCTCTTGATGCAGCTGCTGCTGCCATTTCCAAACTATGTCACCTTGCCACTTTGTGGTATCCTCCAGATACTACTGTTGCTACTGCCATCCCCACATTATGTCACCTAGCCACTCTGTGGTCTCCGTATGCTGATGCCATATCCACACTATGTCACCTTCCCACTCCGTGGTCTCCTCATGCTGCTGCCACCTCTGGACTCTTTCATTGTGCCGCTATGTGGTATAGTCATGCTGCTGCCACCTCCACACTCTGTCATTGTGCCACTCTCTGGCCTACTCATGCTGCTGCCACCTCCACACTCTGTCATTGTGCCACTCTCTAGCCTACTCATGCTGCTGCCACCTCCACACTCTGTCATTGTGCCGCTATGTGGTTTCCTCATGCTGCTGCCACCTCCAGACTCTTTCATTGTGTCCCTCTGTGGCATACTCATGCTGCTGCTACCGCCAGACTTGATCATTGTGCCGCTCTGTGGTATCCTCATGTTGTTGCCACCTCCAGACTCCGTCATTGTGCCACTCTCTGGCCTACTCATGCTGCTGCAACCTCCGAACTCTGTCATTGTTCCACTCTGTGGCCTACTCATGCTGCTGCAACCTCCAGTCTCTGTCATTGTGCCACTCTGTGGCCTCCTTATACTTCTTTCCCCTCCAGACCCTGTCATTGGGCCACTCTGTGGTCTCCTCATGCTGCTTTTAACTCACCACTATGTCATAGGTCCACTCTGTGGACTTCTCATGCTGTTCCCACCCTCCCCACTTCATGACTTGACCACTATTTTGCCTTTCGGCCTGGCTGACATCATCATTTATTTGACACTTCTACTGATCTGTCAGAAGTAAGGAAAAACGAGACGCACAACGAATCCTGTCTGTGTAGCAGCTTTAAGGCCTGTATGGTCCAATCAGAATTGGCTTATGATTTGGTAGCCAAAAGCAGGAGTAGGTAGAAAGCACAGAAGAGATGCAAATATTCCATTCATGTGTCATCTCAGTTTTAGATCCACTCCGTTTTTGTTTTTTTACCTTTAGCAATACTGATGGATTATTGAGCAAATGCTGACTGAGTGAAGGCGTATTCTCCACAAACAGGATCGGTTTTTGAGGGTTACAGTTCTAACGGTGTAGAGCAAACTTTTTAAACAGGGGGCCAGTTCACTGTCCCTCAGACTGTTGGAGGGCTGGACTATAGTTTAACTATGAGCAGATTTCTATGCACACTGCACATATCTTATTTAGAAGTGAAAAAACAAAAAGGTAACAAATACAATATAAATAAAATGAAGAACTTGTAAAGTTAAATCAACAGACTTACCAGTATTTCAATGGGAACTATGGGCCTGCTTTTGGTTAATGAGATGGTCAATGTCCGTTTCTATATTTGTCACTGCTAGTGACTAGTTTGTGTTTTTGTATCAGGTATGTATTGTGTGTTTCTGAACGTGTGTACGGAATGCGTTGTGTGAATCTGTGTTTGTATGTGTAAGTGCTGCAAGGTGTGTTTCTGTGTCTGTAAGCGGTGCATTATGTGTGTGTGTGATGGATGTCAATCCCCCCTCACCTCCCTTGTCACTCTTTCTCCCCCCCCCCTCCATTGTCACTCTCTCCCCTTCTTGTCACTCTCATTCCTCCCCTCCCTTGTCACTCTCATTTCTCAGACCCCTCCCTCTATTGTCACTCTCATTTCTCAGGACCCTCCCTCCCTTGTCACTCTAATTTCTCAGACCCCTCCCTCCTTTGTCACTCTCATTTCTCAGTCCCCCTACATCCCTTGTCACTTTCAATTCTCAGACCCCTTCCTCCCTTGTCACTCTCATTTCTCAGGCCCCCTCCCTCCCTTGTCATTCTCATTTCACAGAGACCCTCCTTCCCTTGTCACTCTCATTTCTCAGGCCCCCTCCCTCCCTTGTCACTCTCATTTCTCAGACCCCTCCCTCCCTTGTCACTCTCATTTCTCAGGACCCCTCCATCCCTTGTCACTCTCATTTTTCAGACCCCTTCCTCCCTTGTCACTCTCATTTCTCAGCCCCGTCTCCGTCCCTTGTCACTCTCATTTCTAAGGCCCCCTACCTCCCTTGTCACTCTCACCCCCCCGTCACTCTTTCTCACCACCTCCCTTGTCACTCTCCCCCCCTTCTTGTCACTCTCATTACCCCCTCCCTTGTCACTCTCTTTCTCACCCCCCTTCCCTTGTCACTCTCCTCCCCCTTCTTGTCACTCTCATTACCCCCTCCCTTGTCACTCTCTTTCTTAGCGCCCCTCCCTCCCTCATCACCTTGTCACACTCATTTCCCCCAACCACCTCCCTTGTCACATTGTTATACTCATTCCCCCCCCCACCCCCTACTTCCCTAGTGTGGCGTGGCCGAGCTCTGTGAGGTCCGCGGTACAGGAGCATTTGTTTCCTGTACCCGGCCGGACTGATAGGAGGCGCACACTAAGTGAGCACTTCCTGTCAGTCCGGCCGGGTCAGGATACAGGAAACAAAAGTTCCTGTACCGCGGACCAGACAGAGCTCGGCCACGCTACACTGTCAGTCCCTCTCTTCGTCCGCCGCAGCCCCCTCGCATCTCCACTGGGAGGAGGTGGTGGCGCCCTGCTGAACCGTGAGAAACGGAAAAAACACCCGGTGGCGGGATCAGTGTCCACGGCGGGCCGCATGTGGTCCGCGGGCCATAGTTTGAGGACCCCTGGTGAAGAGGAAGGATAAACTGATCGGTGATGTCAACACAAACTTACTTCTGACAACCTCTCTCCTCAGGGGGGCTCTATTTGTATGTAAGTGTTTAATAGAACAGGTTCTGTAGACATCTATGTGGAATCAGCTGATGAGGGTGTAAAAGGAGTGTGCTTCTTATTGACGCTAACATCTACCTGTAAGGCTCAGTTGATACTTGAGTTATTCGGTCAGTTTTGGCCCCTTGACCGCCCAAATAAGTGAAGTATGCAGTGATTCCAAGGGCGACGTCTGTCATCTGCATGTCATATGGACTCACAGTATTATTTCACTACCAAAGCAGACTCCCTATGCGTGTTACAAGGCACAGTGTTCTACACCACTATAATGGCTCTCAGCAGCCAGGAAATAGCCGTTTTTCACCGCGAATATATTCGGATTGAACCAAATTTTCGGCAAACTGCCAAAAATTTTGATTTTTTTTTCAGAACTGGGGCCATGATGAAGATGGACGGCCGGAGGTATCCGTATTGTGCTGTTATAGGTGAAATTCTTTGACTGGCGCTAGAAGAACCACATTGAAAGCATTCGCAGAAGAAATCTGTAGCCTGGTTTGAAAACGATTCGACACACGATCCGGCAGCGTTGTTCCCATAACACTTTGGGTTCCGAGGGGAGTATGGTTGCAAAGCTGAAACTTAAACTAATTGACGGAAGGGCACCACCAGGAGTGGAGCCTGCGGCCTAATTTGATTCCACATGGGAAACCTCACCTGGCTCAGACACTGAAAGGATTGACAGATTGATACCTCTTTCGCGTTTCTGTGGGTGGTGGTGCATGGCCGTTGTGAGTGGGTGGAGCGATTTGTCTGGTTCATTCCGATAACCAACAAGATTCCTCCGTGCTAACGAGTTACGTCACCCTCGGCTGCCAGTGCAAGGATATTGCAGAGATATTATCAAAAACACTGGCCATGAAAATGTTTTACTGAATTTTAAAAATAATTTTTGCTTGCAGTAATGTTACATTGCAGATTTAGCGCAGGAAATGGCGGTCAGCAGCGTCTACGAAATTTTTTATTGAAATGTAAGAATATTTTTTGATTGCCCAGTAAAAGATGAGGGCCTGCAGGTGAGCTGACCCTCTCTGAAGAGGGACATGAGGAGATCTTGTGCACTGATCCCCAAACTCTTCACCATCCACAGTCAGAAGAAGATGACAGTGGGGAATGGCAATTAGTGTTTCACAAGGTGGATGATGCGGATGAGACACAGTTGTCAATAAGTGAGGGTCTTGTTAGGTCAACAGAAGTCAGAAGGATGACCAGAGTGAGGAAGTGGAAGAGGAGATGGGGGACGATGACATCACTGACCCAACCTGGAAAGGTGGCAAGCCAAGCGAGGACAGCAGGACAGAGGGGGAGGGATCCACAGCACCGCAACAGGCTGGAAGAGGATGTGGGGTGGCAAAAGGGAGAAGGCGGGCCACACCAAATCGGCCCACAAATGTTCCCCCTTGCGGAAATCTCCCTTGCCAAGGGGTAGGTGTTTCGCAGTCTGGCGCATTTTTGAGGAAAGTGCGGACGATAAAAGAATTGTAATTTGAAAACTGTACCATACCAAAAAAAGAACTCATAAATAACCAAATAACCATAACATATTTTATATCCCATTCATAAACTCTAACTCAAACCGTAACAATAAAAACTCATAAAACTTTTAATAAGAATGTATTGTTCAAAAAAAAAATAAAAAATCAAACCCAGCAACATAATGGGAGAAGACAGTACACTGGAAGCAAAATGAGTAGGGGCTGTGAACACTAGCAACCTCACCACCACCAGCATGATCCGCCACATGGCATCAAAGCACCCTAATTGGTGGACAAAACCCTTGGGTCCACAATCAGTATCTGTGGGTCACACCACTGCCTCCTCTTCCACCCCTGTGTTACGTGCTGGCCAATTTTCTGTCCTAGACGCAGGCATGGATGACTCCTGCCCTGCAGCTGGGCCTTCACTAGCACCATCAGCTAGCACACCCACTTCTGTGTCCAAGCACAGCGTACAGATGTCCTTACCCCAGGCCTTTGAACGTAAGCGCAAATACCCAGCCACCCACCTACAGGCCATAGCACTAAATGCGCACCTTTAAAAATTTCTGGCCCTGGAAATGTTGCTATTTAGGCCTGTGGACACTGAGACTTTCCTCAAGCTCATGGCAGCGGCCGTCCTTTGTTACTCAGTCCCCAGCCGCATCTATTTTTCTCTGTGTGCTGTCCCCGCATTACACCAGCAATTGTGTCCCGTAACATCACCAGTGCCCTGAAAAACGCAGTTATTGGGAAAGTCCACTTAATGACGGACACATGGACAAGTGCTTTTGGCCAGGGACGCTATATTTCCATGACGGCACACCGGGTGAACCTTGTGGAGGCCGGTAGTGAGTCGTACCCTGAGATGGCACAGGTGCTACCGACACCAAGGATTGCGGGCCCTACTTCCATCAGGATTTCCGCCACCATTTACATTATTGGCTGCAACCCCCCCCTCCCTCCTTCTCCTCCTCCACCTCCTCCTCCATTGAAAACGCTGAATTCTCATCTTGCAGCAGCAGTCGACCATCAGTCAGTAGCTGGAAGCAGTGTAGCTCGGCAGTGGGGAAGCGGCAACAGGACGTGCTGAAACTAATTTGCTTGGGTGATAAACAGCACATCGCCACAGAGCACGGTGTAAGGGACCAGGTTGGTTGTTTCTGATAATGGCCATAACTTGGCAGCTTTGTAGCTTGGCAAGCTCACACAAATGGCAATTATACAGCATATATGTACCATGCACAACAAACATCCCAAACTTATACATTAATATAAATAAAAAGATAACACAAGAGAGTGGAGGTAAACTAATTGCATGGCCTGTTTAAGAACTCCTAAATAACCAAATAACCATAACATATTTTACAGCATAGTCATAAACTCAAACCATAACAATAAAAACTCAAACACTGGAACATAACAGGCCCAGCCCTCAGCCAATCACGACCCTCACTGGGCAGAATGGCAACTCTGCCCAGTGACCACAGCCAAATGTTGGAAAATTGTCCCTCAAAAACCTGTCCTAATAATAGAATCTTAATCACTGGGCAGAAAAGAACCTCTGCCCAGTGAAGAAGGCAAAATTGTACATGGGACAAATGCTGATATGGCTATGTGGATCCCTCTTTAATGTCTGGGATCCGGCCATGCCATGCCTAGCCCACGTGTTCTGAAATTTCTCAAAACCTACCCCAATTTGCCTGAGCTACTGGTGAATAGTGTTGATCACAAATATTCGAATTGCGAATTTTAATCGCGAATATCAGAATGAGAATTCGCGTATATTTAGAATATATTCGTAATCGTGAATATTAGTTTTTTTTTTTTCTTTATTTGTTCATTCGTATTAACAAAACAAACAATCGGGCAACTTGCCCAGTGTCATGAAGAGAGCAGAATACAAAGTGCTTGTAAGTAGCAAGCATAATATCAGACAAATCCTTAAGCCACATCTAAGGACTGGAAAACTTAGATTAAAATAGAACAAAAACCACATACCAACAGTGATTATGTGTGGAATGAGTAAGGTAAAAGGGATGTGTCAAGGACTACGGGCAGGTAAGTAGACCCCGCCAAATTTAAGCTAACAATGTCGATCCCCGATGAGCTAACTATGAGCGCCAAGGAGCCCAAAGATCCAGGAATTTATCATGTGAAAGACGTTCCCAGCTGGAGAGCTCCTCAAAGCGGCATAACTCTGAAACTTTCATAACCCACTCATGGACATTTGGAGGAGTGACAGACAGCCAGTGCAAAGGGACTAATAACTTCGCAGCTGCGATTAAATGAACCTGTAAGGTACATTTTCGTAAAGGGAACTCTGTAGTGGACAGATTAAGCATAACTAATGAGGGGGATAATTGGGGGAGGGTCGGGCATATTTGACATATAGCATCGGACACTTGAGACCAAAAGGGGGCAATCAATGAACACGACCACCAGATATGTAAAAGTGTACCCCGAGTTGACTGACATCTCCAGCACACGGGAGAGAGGGATGGGTTCATATTATGAAGTAAATCTGGTGTGCGGTACCAACGAGTCAACAGTTTATAAGAATTCTCTTGGATACGAGTACATCTAGAAAACCCATGTGAATTGAGAAAAATTTCAGATAATTCCGCACACGTAAATTGGACATCCAGCTCTCTCTCCCTATGCCTGATAAATGAAACGTCAGTGACGTCCTCAGGTACCAACCACTTATTGTAAAGGAGGGAAATCACTTTCTTCAGAGGCCGAGGGGACTCCAGCAATACTTCATGCCATGAGGGTAGGAAGTCTTTATCTGCAACAGCAAAAATTTGCGACAAACAGAGAGAAAATGAGCACAATGAAGTGAGGTCCACCTGGAAGCCCAACCACGCCCCCGAAGGTCACGTAGAGATGGTATCCTGGAACCCCTGATGATGTCTCCCACACAGGTCGTACCAAAGGCGGACCACAGGCCAAAATCATCGATGTATGAGGTGTCAAGATAAAATGGTAAGAGACGCATAGGCATGTAGAGTGAGGGTCTCACAGGTAGCTGGAACCTAACCGACAAATTAGACCAAGTGCGTAGAACCCCTTGCAAAGACGGGGAAATACCTTCCACCTCATTGTGCTTACAGTTGGTGTTCCATAGGCGAGCCAGAGCACCAGGGGGCAACATGGAGTGTACGATCTGACAACCTAGCTTAGAAATGTGTGGGTTTAATATTTCCACATGTAGACGGGATTAAATGGATCGATAATACAATTGCATGTCAGGTAGTCCCATACCCCCCCTGTGCTTTGGCAGGACCAGATAGGAATGAGCTAATCTCGGACTGAATTTTGACCATTGCACCGGGATAGTGTGCTTCAGTAGCTTGTATGCAGCTTGGTGGCGGGAGCGCTACTCACAAGCAGCCGCCATCTAGCGCGGTCAGGCTCCGCCCCCCATTAGTTTTTTTTTTAAATACCAGTCTATGCGAATTTTTATGTGAATGTTATGCAAATTTTTTTAATGCGAATTTTTGCAATCAAGAAAATAATGCCTGAAGATCAGGAATTCGCAAATTCGCGAATATATGGCGAATATTCACCCAAATATTCGCTAAATATCGTGAATTTGAATATTGCCCCTGTCGCTCATCACTACTGGTGAAGGTGCGCCGTGTGTGTGCCCATTTCAGAAAGTCATCTACAGCTGCCGACGGTCTGGCAACGCTGCTGCAGCGCTTGCATTTGCCAGCTAACTGACTGTTGTGCGACGTGAGCATGCGCTGGAATTCCACATTACACATGTTGGCCAGGCTTTGTGAGAAGCAGAAGGCAGTAGTGGAATACCAGCCTCAACATGGTCTTGTATGTCTGACCTCTGTGAGGTTTTACACAACTTTGAGGGATAAACACAGATGGTGAGTGGCGTTGGCGATATTATCAGCCTAACCATCCCACTTCTGTGTATACTGAAATGCTGGCTGCTAACAATGAAGGCGGATGCTTTACATGTGGAAGAGGTGAAATTAGGGGGAAGACATTACACAGGGTGATAGCCAGACCACCCTTATTTCGTCTTCTCAGTGTGAATTGGATGATGATGAGGAGGAGGAGCAAAAGACGGTTGCCTCCGCTACAGAGGGAAGTAACCATAGCAGGTTTATTCCATCTGTTCAGCATAGATGGGCAGGAGAGGAGGAAGAGGATAAGGAGATTGAAAGTCATCCTCCTGATGAGGACAGCAAAGTCTTGTCTGTTGGGACTCTGACACACATGGCTGACTTTATGTTATGCTGCCTTTCCTGTGACCCTCACATTCTACGCATTTTGCACAACAGTGATTATTGGTTGTTCAGTTCACTCTTCTCGACCCCCGCTGAAAACTTCTCAACTCTCATTCGGAGGACGAGAAAACTGGTGCAATACCAGAAGGTCCTTGTTGAAAAATTGCTCTATAAATTTCCATCTGAAAACGCTGGTGACAGAGTACATAGTTCCTTGGGCAACCCAGGTGAGGAGATGAGGGGAACACACATCAGTCTCAACAGAGGCAGGACAACACTCTGCAAGGCCTAGGACAGTTTCATGACACCCCGCCAGCACCCTCCCCTTGATGCGCGGCCTAGTGTCACAAGGATGAAAAAAATTTGAAAGATGGTGAAGGAGTACATAGCAGACTGTGTCAGCGTCCTCAGTGATGCCTCTGTGCCTTACAACTACAGTACCACTATAGTCCGAGCATAGCGATGCTCGAGCCGAACCGGTACTCGGCCGAGCATGCTCGCTCATCACAACTCATCTCTAGTAGTGGGACAGTCTGGTTTAAGCCATTTGCTCAGCAATCATCTCTTTGCAGTTAGTAGAAGTAAATGTACAATCATTGGGAAAGGGCAGGCATCCTTAGAAGCTTGAAACACTATTAGATCAGGATTATCGGGGAGCCTCATGTTTAATTTATCTCTAATAAGCTTATGTAGCTTCTCCCAAAAGCGCTGAACGTCTGGACAAATCCAAAGGCCACGATATAGATCAGCATTTTCCAAACCATATTCTGGGAAACATGTCAGCCTATCTGATTAATTTCTCCCTCTGTCTTTATAAAAACCATATGTCATCCTCGGAGTGATGTGAAACTGCATTTCTCTCCAGACTTCAATTGCAGTCAGAACTAGAGATAAGTGAATTTCTCCAAAATTTGATTCAGTCAGTTCGCTGAATTTTCCAAGAAGATTTTATTTGATCCGAATTGATTGGTGGCGAATCTCATTAAAAAACAGCTATTTCCTGGCTGCAGAGAGCCTGTATAGTGGTGTAGAACACTATGCCTTGCAGAAACACGCATAGGGAGTCTGTAGTGAAACAATACTGTGAGTCAGTATGACACGAAGATGACAGGCGTCGCTCTTACCCTGGGTTCAGACCTGAGCGTTCTTGAAACGCGCGTTTTACGCGCGTTTGTGTTGCGCGTATTACAGCGCGTTTTTGCATATAGGAAACGCGCGTCGTACGCGCGTTCTTGTGATTGACTACTGTGGTGTCAATCACAATACGCGCGACAAACGCCCCCAAAAAAACTCGAGTACTTGTTTATGCGTAGGGCGTTTTACAGCGCGTTCGAACGCGCTGTAAAACGCGAAAATGTGAACCAGTCCCATAGGGAAGCATTGGTTTGCATGTGTTGAGCGTTTTACAGCGCGTTCAAACGCGCTATAAAACGCGCAAGTGTGAACTTTAGGTTAGAATCACTGCACACTTCATGGGGCCAAAACTGACTAAATAACTCAAGTGTGAACTCAGCCTTAAAGGTCAATGTTAGAGCCAGGTATAAAGAACCGTGCAGAGTCCCAAGATCCTACAATAGCATGAAAGAGCACACTCCTTTTAAACCATCATAGTAACATAGTAACATAGTACATAAGGCCGAAAAAAGACATCTGTCCATCCGGTTCAGCCTGTCATCCTGCTAGTTGATCCAGAGGAAGGCAAAAAAAACTAAACAAAAAACCTGTGAGGTAGAAGCCAATTTTCCCCACTTAAGGGGAGTAAAAAATTCCTTCCCGACTCCATTCAGGCAATCAGAAGTACTCCCTGGATCAACGACCCATCTCTAGTAGCTATAGCCTGTAATATTATTACAATCCAGAAATACATCCAGTCCCCTCTTGAATTCCTTTATTGTACTCACCATCACCACCTCCTCAGGCAGAGAGTTGCATAGTCTCACTGCTCTTACCGTAAAGAATCCTCTTCTATGTTTGTGTACAAACCTTCTTTCCTCCAGATGCAGAGGATGTCCCCTCGTCACAGTGACAGTCCTGGGGACAAATAGATGATGGGAGAGATCTCTGTACTGACCCCTGATATATTTATACATAGTTATTAGATCTCCCCTCAGTCGTCTTTTTTCTAAAGTAAATAACCCTAATTTTGATAATCTTTCAGGGTACTGTAGTTGCCCCATTCCAGTTATTACTTTAGTTGCCCTCCTCTGAACCCTCTCCAGCTCTGCTATGTCCGCCTTTCCATCGTCAGCTGATTCCACATAGATTTCTACAGAACCTGTTCTATTAAACGCTTATACAAGTAGAGCCCCTGTGACAGACTGGAGAGGGTGTCAGCAGTAAGTTTGTGTTGACGTCACTGATTATTTTGCTCTTCCTCTGATCCGTTAGAACAATAACCCCCAAAAAATGGATCCTGTCTGTTGAGCATCCACCTTCCTCGGTCAGCATCGGTGACTCTAGACTTAAGTTGCTGCTGATGGAGCTGGTACTGCTCCTGACCCCCCCCCCCCAGCAGCCATGACAGTGGCACCCCGATCAGACCTGTGTGCGGATGGGCAATGGTGCACATAGGCAACATAGGATGTCTCTATAGTAGCTCAGTTTTTCCTCCCTCACAGCGGGCGTAAAAAGGGCCCCCATTTTGGACAGGTAGCGAGGGTCTAACATGGGGGAGAGCCAGTAGTCATCCCTCTGCCGAATAGTGACAATTCGGCTGTCACTACACAAGCAGCTGAGCATGCATCGGGCCATTTGCGCAATAGATCCAGATGGACTCCCTGCCTCTATCTCCACTGCATACTGCCACGGTGTGTCTGGGTCATCTGCCTTGTCTTCCTCATCGCCCTGTAGCTCCTCCGGCTGCTCCTCCTCTCTACCAGCCATTTCTCTACGCATTTCTTGTGTTCGAATGTCCTCCTCCTCTAGTTCAGCCCCCACAGGGCTCAGAGATGTAGTCGCCACGTCTCCTGTCCCCTGGCCAGATAGATTTAGCAGCATCTGCTCCAGGATATGAATCAGTGGAATGACGTTGTTCATCCTGTAGTCCTGGTGACTGACAAATAAAGTGGCCTACTCAAAGGGCCCGAGTAAACGGAAGGTGTCATGCATGATCTCCCACTGGCTAACATCGAAGTTACTCAGGGGAATACCTCTATCCGCCCGTATCATCAAGCAATGCTTTATGGCCTTTTCTGTTCATACAATCGGTCCAACATATAGAGGGTAGAATTCCAATGGGTGGAAACATTGCATATCAACCTATGTTGGGGGATGCCATGCTGCCGCTGCAGCTCAAGGAGGGTGTGCTTGGTGGTGTACGAGTAGCTAAAGTGCATGCAAAGTTTCCTGGCCATTTTCAGGATGTCTTGCAGATGGAGTGAAGACTTCAGAAACGACTTTACAACCGGATTGAACATGTGAGCCATGCAGGGTGCATGGCTCAGCCCTCTTTGATGCAGTGCCGACACCATGTTCTTCCTGTTGTCGGTCACCATGGTTCCGATTTTGAGTTGTCGAGGAGAAAGCCAGGATTCGATTTATTGATGAAGGACACGGAGCAGTTCCTCCCCTGTGTGACTCAGTCCACCCATGCAAACTAGGTGTAGAACAGCGTGACACAGCCGTGCCCAGCGCGTGGTATGCTGGAGGAGCACTGTGAATTGTCCCTACAGTGGAGGCTGAGGACACGATGGAGAATGACCATGTCGAGGCGGACATTGTCGCAGGACCAATGGCGTGAGAACATAGAGGTGAAAGCAGCGTCTCCTGGCCAAGTTGCTGGTGTGGCTGGGCAGAAACTACATTTACCCAGTGGGCTGTAAAAGACATATATTTTTCTTGACCGTAGTTATAGCTCCACACATCGGCACTGCTGTGCATTGTGGCAGACACCGACAGGCTTAAGGACTGGCCCACCTTCTGTTCTGCATGTGTGTGCAAGGCTGGTACTGCTTTTTTCGCAAAGAAATTACAGCTTAGGACTCTCCACCTCAGCTCGGCACAAGCCATTAGTTCTCTGAAGTGTGCAGAGTCCACCACTTGGAAAGGGAGGGACTGCAGCACAAGCAACTTGGACAGGAGCACGTTCATCTTCTGCGCCGGTAGATGAGTGCACTCATACTTTTGTCTCTTGGCAATCTCTTTGGTGATCGATTGCTGATGAAATGACTGATGAGGAGTAGAAGGATAAGGAGCAGGAGCATCAGGACCAGCAGATGATGGGAAGGACAGACAGCTCCCTTCGGCTGAGGTCATGGAGCCTTGACTGCATAAAATTGATTGCGTTCCCCTGGGTGATGCACCAGTTGCTGCATCAGGCTGGACCACCACATCAGAGCCACGGTTCTCACAGGCCACTTTATGGTGACGCTGCATGTGTTTACACAGGGCCGTGGTGCAAACATTGGCACCCTGGCCAGGCTTCACCTTCTGACCACAAATTCGGCAAATGTCCATGTTGAACTCCTGTGGCAGGTTAACAAAAAATTGCCACACCACCGAGTATGGCATTTTCCCCCCAACACTCTGCGCTGACTGCGTATTACCACTTCCTCTGTGAACCTCTGCACCACTACTTTCCGGGCAGGCTCCTGCACAGCGGGTGGTTAACCTCATGCATGTTTGGCTCCCGACCTCCCCCTGCTGCCACTCTGCTGACTCATGGCCACGCTACCACCTTAATGGCTCAGCCGCTGCCTCATGAGCAAGCTGCCACCCTCTTCTCCTGATGATGAAGTCCTTTCTTCACCCGGCTCCCAAGTGCGATCGGCTACATGATCATCATCCGCTACTGTCTGCACGTCACTGATGTCCCACTCAACAGTCTCAAGGCCAGGAGCCTGACTGCTTGGAACACCTGCTCTCATGCGAGTCACATCATCACTACTTGCCTGTCTACTGGAGGAAGCGGCAGATGTCTCCTCCAGATCTGGGCTGGGCAGTAGCTGCTGACTGTCCTCTAGAAGGGCCTGTCACTTGTCTGTCTAACATACTGTATAATAAAATAATTAAATTAAAATTAAAATAATACCAAAAAAGGCTGTAGTAAAATGTAACTTCACCGCAGAACGGCAATTAAGACGTATTCTTTTTCCTATTAATACACCCCTCAAAAAAAAGTATTACAATTAAAATTTCTGTGCAGAACGGCTAATAGGACGAACATATCTTTCCTATTAATACACCCGGTAAATGGCTGTAGTACAGTGTAACTTTACTGCAGAACTGCAATTTAGACGCATTCTTATTTCTATTAATACACCCCCCAAAATAAAATATAACAACCAAAATTCACTCCTAATAGGACCTATGTATCTCTTAACCAGAACTGCTAATAGGATGTACGTATCTTTCCTATTTATACACCCCGTAAATATAACTACACCTCAGAATGGCAATTAAGACGTTTTCTGTTTTTCCTATTAATACACCCCCCAAAAAAAGTATAACGATCCAAAATCACAGCAGAAGGCTAATAGGACATACATATATTTCCTATTAATGCACTCCGTAAATGGCTGTATTACACAGCACTTGCACCCTAATAACAAGCAAGGTTTGCTGGAATTACTGAGCTATCATTTAGTGCAATTTAGATCCCCAGTTAGTTCAGCAAGGTTTAATAGAATAGCTCCTATTACCCAGGCTGTACACTCTCTTATTGGTCCCTGTTCTCTCCCTATAGTGTGGATAATGGCTCCCTATCCTTTTCCTACACTATGAATAATCTTTCCCTGAACTTATAATTTAGTTTTTTCAGCACAATAAAGCTTTTCCTAGCACTGTCCCTAGCGCCTGTCACATCTCTCCCTGCTCTAAGTACATTAGAAAATGGCAAAATCCAAGTTGGCTGAGGGTATTTATAGGGCTGTGACATCACAGGGGCTGGCTGGCTGCATGCATTGCATTGTGGGTGTTCCCTCTTTCCCAGAGTTCTTTGCTTCGTGTCCTAACATGTGCAGCAGCCATTTTAGAAAAAAAATGCGATTCGTTAGCACAAAGCGTGAGGAAATTCGGCTTTGGTGCGAATCAAATTTTTCCTGAAATTCGCATTCAATTCCACTTCATCAACTTCGATTCGCTCATCTTTAGTTAGAACCCTTGAGCATAACTGCAGGCAATCTCTCATCTGGAAAGTCGTTTTTCTAGTTTTTAAGTAAGACGTCTTTCACAAAAGCATGGCAGATTGGCTCTGTATGCGTTCAGTGAAACTCGCACCATTTTGCATGCAAGTTCAGTCATTTCTGTTTGCGGTGCAATGCGTTTTGATGCGTTTTTTACCAATCATCAGTGAAAAACACATTGCATCTGGACTTGCTTCCGGATGCAGTACGTTTTTCACTGAAGCCCAGTTTACTTCTATGGGGCCAGGGCTGCATGAAAAACACAACATATAGAACATGCTGTGTTTTTCACGCAACGCTGAACTGATGCGTGAAAAAAACCGCTCATGTACACAGACCCATTGAAATGAATTGGTCAGGATTCGGTGCGGGTTCTATGCATTCACGTCACGCATTGCACCTGCCTGGAAAACTCGCTCGTGTTAAAGGAGCCTAAGGATGAGGATAACTTTTTAGACATCAAATGTCTGAGATCCCTATAAAGAGTAGGTGATCCTGCCAGCAGCTGGTGCAATGAATAAAACAAAGTCATTGGGTTGAAGTTCTGTCAAACAATCTTGGAGATTTTCCTGTAACATTCCATTGATCTGATAAAAGTTAAGAAAAGAGGACTCACTAATAGAGTTGAGCGAACACCTGGATGCTCGGGTTCGAGAAGTTCGACCGAATTTCCCGAAAATGTTCGGGTTCGGGATCCGAACTCGACCCGAACTTCACCCCAAACCCGAACCCCATTGAAGTAAATGGGGACCCGAACTTTTGGGCACTAAAAAGGCTGTAAAATAGCCCAGGAAAGGGCTAGAGGGCTGCAAAAGGCTGCAAAATGTAGGTAAATGCCCTGCAAACAAATGTGGATAGGGAAATGACTTAAAATAAAATAAATAAATAAAAATGAACCAATATCAGTTGGCAAATTGGAGGAGGAGGAGGTGGAATAGGAGGTTGGGGTGGCATCAGGTGGGAATGCTATGGGAGTTGATGTTCTCATAACAGCCAAAAAGGATTTATGTCTGCCTGCAGTGCCACAGGCCTCATTCACAGACTCAGGACCATGGCACCCGCAAAAAGGAGAGCGGTCGCGTAACAGCAACACAGGCCTCAGGTCAACTTGCAATGGAACAGGCCATTATCATTTATGTAGGCCCCTGACACCCAGACAGAGGAGAGGCAATTTGACAGTAAAAAGAGTTTAATATCTCCCACCAAGACAGCAAATGATTAAACAACATATAGACCCCTGACACACAGACAATGGGGCGGTCATTAGACAGTAAAAAGTGTTAAATGTCTGCAACCAAGACAGCAAGCAAGTACGTGAAATTTAGGCCCCTCACACCCAGACAATGGGGCGGTCATGACAGTTAAAAGAGTTTAATATCTCCCACCAAGACAACAAATGATTAAACGACATATAGGCCCCTGACACCCAGACAATGGGGCGGTTATGACAGTAAAAAGAGTTTAATATCTCCCACCAAGACAACAAATGATGGCCCCTGACACCCAGACAATGGGGCGGTCATTAGACAGTAAAAAGTGTTAAATGTCTGCCACCAAAACAGAAAGCAAGTACGTGAAAGTTAGGCCCCTGACACCCAGACAGAGGAGAGAGGTCTCATAGCAGCAAAAGAGTCATCATGTCTCCCACCAACGAAGAAGGCCACTTTTAGTTATTTAGGCCCCAGCACCCAGACAGAGGAGAGAGGTCCCAAAGCAGAGAATCAGGCTTCATGTCACCCACCAATGGAAAAGGCCACTTTCAGATATTTAGACCCCTGCCACCCAGACGGAGGAGAGGTTAATTCAACTTTGGGTTGCCCCGCAAAATAATGGTAAAATTAAAAAAAGAGGATTCAATAAAGAAGTGCCCTGGAGTACAATAATATATGGTAAAGGGGAGGTAGTTATAAATGTCTATTCTGCACAAGGGATGGACAGGTCCTGTGGGATCCATGCCTGGTTCATTTTTATGAATGCCAGCTTGTCCACGTTGGCTGTGGACAGGCGGCTGCGTTTGTCAGTAATGATGCCACCTGCCGTGCTGAATACATGTTCAGACAAAACGCTGGCCGCCGGGCAGGCCAGCACCTCCAAGGCATAAAAGGCTAGCTCTGGCCATGTGGACAATTTGGAGACCCAGAAGTTGACTGGGGCCGAACCATCAGTCAGTACGTGGAGGGGTGTGCACACGTACTGTTCCACCATGTTAGTGAAATGCTGCCTCCTGCTAACACGTTCCGTATCAGGTGGTGGTGCAGTTAATTGTGGCGTGGTGACAAAACTTTTCCACATCTCTGCCATGCTAACCCTGCCCTCAGATGACCTCTCGCTCCTCCTCTGCCTTCGCCTTGGGCTTCTACTTGTTCCCCTGTGACATTTGGGAATGCTCTCAGTAGCGTGTCTACTAAAGTGCGCTTGTACTCGCGCATCTTCCTATCACGCTCCAGTGCAGGAAGTAAGGTGGGCACATTGTCTTTGTACCAGGGATCAAGCAGGGTGGCAACCCAGTAGTCCACACTCGTTGAAATGTGGGCAACTCTGCTGTCGTTGCGCAGGAACTGCAGCATGTAGTCACTCATGTGTGCCAGGCTGCCCAGGACAAGCTGTCCTCTGTGGGAGTTGTATCGTCATCGTCCTCCGTTTCCCCCCAGCCACGCACCAGTGATGGGCCCGAGCTGCGTTTGATGCCATCCCAATGTGAACATGCTTCCTCCTCATCCTCCTCCACCTCCTCCTTATCCTCCCTATCCTCCAGTAGTGGGCCCTGGCTGGCCACATTTGTACCTGGCCTCTGATTTTGCAAAAAATCTCCCTCTGAGCCACTTCTAAGAGACTGGCCTGAAAGTGCTAAAAATTACCCCTCTTCCTCCTCCTCCTGGGCCACCACCTCTTCCATAATCGCTCTAAGTGTTTTCTCAAGGAGACATAAAAGTGGTATTGTAACGCTGATAACGGCGTCATCGCCACCGGCCATGTTGGCGGAGTACTCGAAACAGTGCAACAGGGCACACAGGTCTCGCATGGAAGCCCAGTCATTGGTGGTGAAGTGGTGCTGTTCCCCAGTGCGACTCACCCGTGCGTGCTGCAGCTGAAACTCCACTATGGCCTGCTGCTGCTTGCACAGTCTCTCCAGCATGTGCAAAGTGGAGTTCCACCTGGTGGGCACGTCGCATATGAGGCGGTGAGCGGAAAGGCCGAAGTTACGCTGTAGCGCAGACATGCGAGCAGCGGCAGGATGTGAATGCCGGAGGCACGCACAGACGGCCCGCACTTTATGCAGCAGCTCTGACATGTCGGGGAAGTTGTGAATGAACTTCTGCACCACCAAATTCAGCACATACGCCAGGCAAGGGATGTGCGTCAAACCGGCTAGTCCCAGAGCTGCAACGAGATTTCGCCTATTATCGCACACCACCAGGCTGGGCTTGAGGCCCACCAGCAGCAACCACTCGTCGGTCTGTTGTTCAATACCCCACCACAACTCCTGCGGGGTGTGGGGCCTGTCCCCCAAACATATGAATTTCAGAACGGCCTGCTGACATTTACCCCGGGCTGTGCTGAAGTTGGTGGTGAAGGTGTGTGGCTGACTGGATGAACAGGTGGAAGAAGAGAAGGAGGAAGCCGAGTAGGAGGAGGAGGCTACAGGAGGCAAAAAATGATGCCCTGCGATCCTTGGCGGCGGAAAGAGGTGCACTAAAGAACTCTCCGCCTGGGGCCCAGCCGCCACTACATTTACCCAGTGTGCAGTTAGGGAGATATAGCGTCCCTGGCCGTGCTTACTGGTCCACGTATCTGAAGTTAGATAGACCTTGCCACAGATGGCGTTGCGCAGTGCACACTTGATTTTATCGGCTTAGCGGCTGGGAACAACATACTGTGGGACAGCCATCGCCATCAGCTGTTTGAAGCTGTCTGTGTCCACCAGCCTGAATGACAGCATTTCAAAGGCCAGTAGTTTAGAAATGCTGGCATTCAGGCCCAGGGCTCGAGGGTGGGTAGGTGAGAATTTACGCTTTCTCTTCAATGTTTGTAAGATGGAGAGCTGAACGCTGCTGTGTGACATGGTGGAGATGCTTGGTGACACAGGTGGTGGTGTTGGTGGCACATCCTTTGTTTTGTGGGCGGCAGGTGCCAACATTCCTCCCGAGGCGGAGGAAGAGGCCGAGGCAGCAGCAGAAGAGGGAGCAGGGGGAGCCTAAGTGAGTTCCTTGTTTTTAAGGTGTTTACTCCACTACAGTTCATGCTTTGCATGTAGATGCCTGGTCATGCAGGTTGTGCTAAGGTTCAGAACGTTAATGCCTCACTTCAGGCTCTGATGGGACAGCGTGCAAACCACTCGGGTCTTGTCGTCAGCACATTGTTTGAAGAAATGCCATGCCAGGGAACTCCTTGAAGCTGCCTTTGGGGTGCTCGGTACTTGGTGGCGGTGGCCAGTAGCAGGCGAACTCACTTGGAGGCGGCTGTTCTGCTTTTGCCCCCTGCTCCCTCATTTGCTACGCTGTTGGCTCAGTCTCACCACTGCCTCTTCCTCTGAACTATGAAAGTCAGTGGCACGACCTTCATTCCATGTGGGGTCTAGGACCTCATCGTCCCCTGCATCGTCTTCCACACAGTCCTACTCCCTGACCTCCTGTTCGGTCTGCACAATGCAAAAAGACGCAGCAGTTGGCACCTGTGTTTCGTCATCATCAGAGACGTGCGGACTCTGATGAGGTGGTATTCCCATGTCCTCATCATCAGGAAACATAAGTGGTTGTGCGTCAGTGAATTCTATGTCTTCCACCACTGGGGAAGGGCTAGGTGGATTCCCTTGGGAAACCCTGCCAGCAGAGTCTTAAAACAGCATAAGAGACTGCTGCATAACTTGAGGCTCAGACAGTTTCCCTGATATGCATGGGGGTAATGTGACAGACTGATGGGCTTGGTTTTCAGGCATTACCTGTGCGCTTTCTGCAGAAGACTGGGTGGGAGATAATGTTGTGAATGTGGCGGATCCACTGCCGGCCACCCAATTGACTAGCGCCTGTACTTACTCAGGCCTTACCATCCTTAGAACGGCATTGGGCCCCACCAAATATCGCTGTAAATTCTGGTGGGTACTGGAACCTGAGGTAGTTGGTTCACTAGGACGTGTGGCAGAACGGCCATGTCCTCTCCCAGCACCAGAGGGTCCACTAACAACACCATGACCATGCCGCGTCCACGTCCGTTACTAGATGTTTTCCTCATTGTTACCTTTAACACAAATAAGAAAAAAAAAATTTGGCCCAATGTATTGAGTTCAAATTCAGGCCTTTCTTTTACAGGCACCTAACACTATCTGGCTATCTATTTATGTACCATATTACACTAATCCAGGCACAGCAGTAACCACAGATTTAGGGGAATATAAATTGTAGGCCTAGTATTTAATCCCTGGATGAAAGGTATCCTTTTACGGACAGATTTACACTTGAAGATGCACAGTATTGTGTAAAAATATATAGGATTATGCTTTCAGCACTTGTATTTTAACACTTTGTGTAATATACCCTTTAACGAAAAGAAATACACTTAGAGATGCAAAACAGTGTGTGCAAATGTAGAGGATTATGCTGTATTTTAACACTTACTGTAATATACCCTTTAACGGGTATAAAATGCACTTGGAGATACACTTGGAGATATACGCTGAGTGTAATATACCCTTTTACGGACAGATTTACACTTGACCTGCAACAGCTGGAACACCAGATTTTGGGTATTGCTATTTTGGCAATTGAAGTTCACCCCAGAAAATAATATATCCTTTGACGGACACTATGAAACTTGTCCAGTCACAGCTGGAACACCAGATTTACGGTATTTCTATTTTTGCAACTGAATTTCATCCCAAAAAATAATATATCCTTTGACGGACACTATGAAACTTGTCCAGTCACAACTGGAACACCAGATTTACAGTATTTCTATTTTTGCAACTGAATTTCACCCCAGAAAATAATATATCCTTTGACGGACACTATGAAACTTGTCCAGTCACAACTGGAACACCAGATTTACAGTATTTCTATTTTTGCAACTGAATTTCACCCCAGAAAATAATATATCCTTTGACGGACACTATGAAACTTGTCCAGTCACAGCTGGAACACCAGATTTACAGTATTTCTATTTTTGCAACTGAATTTCTCCCCAGAAAATAATATATCCTTTGACGGACACTATGAAACTTGTCCAGTCACAGCTGGAACACCAGATTTACAGTATTTCTATTTTTGCAACTGAATTTCACCTCAGAAAAAAATATATTCTTTGCCGGACACTAATAAACTTGGCCAGCCACAGCTGAAAGCACTGATTTACAGTATTGCTATTTTGGCAATTGAATTTCACCCCAGAAAATTATCTATCCTTTGCCGGACACTATTTAACTTGGCTAGCCACTGCTGGGACACCAGATTTATGGGAATTGCTATTTTGGCAATTGAATTTCACCCCAGAAAATTATCTATCCTTTGCCGGACACTATTAAACTTGGCCAGCCACTGCTGAAACCACTGATTTATGGTATTGCTATTTTGGCAATTGAATTTCACCCCAGAACAAAATATATCCTTTGCTGGACACTATTAAACTTGGCCAGCCACAGGTGAAACCACTGAGTTAGGGTATTGCTATTTTGGCAATTGAATTTCACCCCAGAACAAAATCTATCCTTTGCTGGACACTATTAAACTTGGCCAGCCACTGCGACACCAGATTTAGGGGATTGCTATTTTGGCCATTGAATTTCACCCCAGAAAATTATCTATCCTTTTCCGGACACTATTATACTTGGCCAGCCACTGCTGGGACACCAGATTTAGGGGATTGCTATTTTAGCAATAGAATTTCACCCCAGAAAAAAATATATTCTTTGCCGGACACTATTAAACTTGGCCGGCCACAGCTGAAACCACTGATTTATGATATTGCTATTTTGGCAATTGAATTTCACCCCAGAAAATTATCTATCCTTTGCCGGACACTATTAAACATGGCCAGCCACTGCTGGGACACCAGATTTATGGGATTGCTATTTTGGCAATTGAATTTCACCCCAGAAAAAAAATCTATCCTTTGCCGGACACTATTAAACTTGGCCAGCCACAGCTGAAACCACTGATTTATGATATTGCTATTTTGGCAATTGAATTTCACCCCAGAACAAAATATATCCATTGCCGGAAACTAATAAACTTAGCCAGCCACTGCTGGGACACCAGATTTAGAGGATTGCTATTTTGGCAATTGAATTTCACCCCAGAAAAAAACATATCCTTTGCCGAACATTAATAAACTTGGCCAGCTACAGCTGAAACCACTGATTTACGGTATTGCTATTTTGGCAATTAAATTTCACTCCAGAACAATATCTATCCTTTGCCATGCACTATTAAACTTGGCCAGTCACAGCTGGGACACCAGATTTACGGTATTGCTATTTTTGCAACTGAATTTCACCCCAGAAAATAATATATCCTTTGACGGACACTATGAAACTTGTCCAGTCACAGCTGGAACACCAGATTTACAGTATTTCTTTTTTTGCAACTGAATTTCACCCCAGAAAAAAATATATCCTTTGCCGGACACTATTAAACTTGGCCATTCACAGCTGAAACCACTGATTTACAGTATTGCTATTTTGGCAATTAAATTTCATCCCAGAAAATTATCTATCCTTTGCCGGACACTATTAAACTTGGCCAGCCACTGCTGGGACACCAGATTTAGGGGATTGCTATTTTGGCAATTGAATTTCACCCCAGAACAAAATATATCCTTTGCCGGACACTATTACACTTGGCCAGCCACTGCTGAAACCACTGATTTATGGTATTGCTATTTTGGCAATTGAATTTCACCCCAGAACAAAATCTATCCTTTGCTGGACACTATTAAACTTGGCCAGCCAAAGCTGAAACCACTGATTTACGGTATTGCTTTTTTGGCAATTGAATTTCACCCCAGAACAAAATCTATCCTTTAGCGGACACTATTAAACTTGGCCAGCCACTGCTGGGATGCCAGATTTAGGGGATTGCTGTTTTGGCAATTGAATTTCACCTCAGAAAATTATCTATCCTTTGCCGGACACTATTAAACTTGGCCAGTCACTGCTGGGACACCAGATTTAGGGGATTGCTATTTTAGCAATAGAATTTCACCCCAGAAAAAAATATATTCTTTGCCGGACACTATTAAACTTGGCCAGCCACTGCTGAAACCACTGATTTACGGTATTGATATTTTGGCAATTGAATTTCACCCCAGAAAATTATCTATCCTTTGCCGAACACTATTAAACTTGGCCAGCCATTGCTGGGACACCAGATTTAGGGGATTGCTATTCTGGCAATTGAATTTCACCCCAGAAAAAAATCTATCCTTTGCCGGACACTATTAAACTTGGCCAGCCACAGCTGAAACCACTGATTTATGATATTGCTATTTTGGCAATTGAATTTCACTCCAGAACAAAATATATCCATTGCTGGAAACTATTAAACTTGGCCAGACACTGCTGGGACACCAGATTTAGAGAATTTATATTTTGGCAATTGAATTTTACCCCAGAAAAAAATATATCCTTTGCCGGACACTATTAAACTTGGCCAGCTACAGCTGAAACCACTGATTTACGGTATTGCTATTTTGGCAATTGAATTTCACCCCAGAACAAAATCTATCCTTTGCCAGACACTATTAAACTTGGCCAGTCACAGCTGGAACACCAGATTTACGGTATTGCTATTTTTGCAACTGAATTTCACCCCAGAAAATAATATATCCTTTGACGGACACTATGAAACTTGTCTAGTCACAGCTGGAACACCAGATTTATGGTATTGCTATTTTTGCAACTGAATTTCACCCCAGAAAATAATATATCCTTTGACGGACAGTATAAAACTTGTCCTGCCACAGCAGAAACCACTGATTTAGGGTATTGCTATTTTGGAAATTGAATTTCACCCCAGAAAAAAATATATATTTTTTGCCAGACAGTATTACACTTGGCTAGCCACAGCTGGAACACCAGATTTTGGGGAATGCTATTTTTTTAAGTGAATTTCACCTCTCAATAAAATATAGAATATTCTATCCTGAGTTTCTAAGGGTGACAATAAGTACAGCCAAGCCCCTGATGTAGGATATAGCAAAAAAAAAAAACTACTATTGATGAATTAATGGACTTGGTGGCAGCTTGTGCAGGCGCACCACAAGACACAAAATGGCCGCCGATCACCCCAGAAAAAAATGACAGAAAAACGCTCTGGGCAGCCGGAAAACAGTTAGCAATTAACTACTAGCAGAAGTTGAATGATTCAGAGCTGTAGATTGATCACTTCATTAAGTGTTTTTGCTGAGTTAATCCCTGCCTAATCTCGCCCTAACAGCAGCTGCATCCTATCCCTACACTAATCAGAGCAGAGTGACGTGCGGCGCAACGTGACTCCAGCTTAAATTGAGGCTGGGTCACATGCTGCACTTGGCCAATCGGAGCCATACCATTAGTAGGCATGGCTGTGATGGCTTTTTAGGGCAAGAAGTAAAACGCTAGCTGATTGGCTGCTGTGCAGCCCTTCAGAAAGCGGGAAGAAATCGCCGAACAACAAACCCGAACCTAAACTTTTACGTAAATGTTCGGGTTCGGGTCCGTGTCATGAACACCCCAAAATTCGGTACGAACCCGAACTATACAGTTCGAGTTCGCTCATCCCTACTCACTAACTTCAAATCTAGTTCTAAACTGTTGAAACGTATGATAATGTCTTTCTGTCAAGTTCCTTTTAAACTCCAGGCACAACCTCATTTTTGTCGAGTGCAGTGTGTTTAAAAACCTGAGTTAAATAAAAGTTCTTAGTATGAAGCAAAGCATTAAAGAACTAATAAGTTAGATTCTAACATATAATTGGAATAACAACTATGTCCCTTTAGCCCAGTGCTTCTCAATTATTTTCTGTCATGCCCCCCCTAGGAAGAAGAAAACATTTTGCGCCCCCCGCGCGACTGTAAATAGTATAATTTGTCTATAAAATTGTTATAAGTACACCAATCTCCCCACAGGCGAGGGCCATTAACACCCCCCCCCCATATCATGCGCAGGCTCCATTAACCCCCCTCCCCAACTCCCCAATCATGTGCAGGGTCCAGGCTTCCCCCCTCCACCCAAATCATGTGCAGGCTCTCCCCCCCCCCCCAAAATCATGTGCAGGCTCCATTAACCCCCCTCCCCAATCATGTGCAGGGTCCAGGCTTCCCCCTCCACCCAAATCATGTGCAGGCTCTCCCCCAAAATCATGTGCAGGCTCTCCCCCCAAATCATGTGCAGGCTCCATTAACCCCCTCTCCAAATCATGTGCAGGCTCCATTAACCCCCTCCCCAAATCATGTGCAGGCTCCATTAACCCCCCCAAATCATGTGCAGGCTCCATTAACCCCCTCCCCAAATCATGTGCAGGCTACATTAACCCCCTCCCCCAAATCATGTGCAGGCTACATTAGCCCCTCCCCCAAATCATGTGCAGGCTCCATTAACCCCCTCCCCAAATCATGTGCAGGCTCCATTAACCCCTCCCCCAATCATGTGCAGGCTCCATTAACCCCCTCCCCCAATCATGTGCCGGCTACATTAACCCCCTCCCCCAATCATGTGCAGGCTCCATTAACCCCCTCCCCCAATCATGTGCAGACTACATTAACCACCCTCCCCCAATCATGTGCAGGCTCCATTAACCCCCTCCCCCAATCATGTGCAGGCTACATTAACCCCCT
Organism: Bufotes viridis; assembly: GCA_033119425.1. NCBI lineage: Eukaryota > Metazoa > Chordata > Amphibia > Anura > Bufonidae > Bufotes > Bufotes viridis. The sequence continues at coordinate 269,470,260 of CM065593.1, read as the reverse complement.
CCCCCAATCATGTGCAGGTTCCATTAACCCCTCCCCCAATCATGTGCAGGCTACATTAACCCCCTCCCCAATCATGTGCAGGCTCCATTAACCCCCTCCCCCAATCATGTGCAGGCTACATTAACCCCCCAATACTTACCTCCCTGGAAGCGCTGGATGCAGGCCTCTTCCGGCCTGTGTCCCGCTCTGCTCTCTGCTCAGGCGGCGCGATGACGTCCTTGTGCCGGCAGCCTATCAGAGGAGCAGGGGAGGGAGACGCCTCTCCCTCCACTGCAGCACAGCACAGCGATCTGTATCGCTGTCCAGAGGACGGCGATACAGATCACTATGGAGATGAACGCTTCCACAGTGGAAGCGTTCATCTCCTGTGACCTGGAGCGCCCCTTTAAGGAGCCTCGCGCTATTTGAGAAACACTGCTTTAGCCAGTCATTACAATGGCGTATCAGGTTGGCCAAATTGTAAGATCGGATATCAGGTAGATTAATACGTCTATGTTCCCTGGAGAGTTTTAGTTGGGCTAGAGAGATTATAGGACGTTTAGTAGACCATATAAAAGAGTGAAATGCCGATTCCAGCAAGTTTATATCAGAATGTCTAAGCAGCAGTGGGACGGTTTGCAAGGAGTACAGGAGCTTTGGAAAGTTAATTGTAAGCAAATGGCATCTGCCTAAGATTGATAATGGAAGTTGTATCCATCTATCAAGTTCATCGAAGATTCTCTTAATGAGAGGGGGATAGTTAAGTGAATATATAGTACCAGGGGTCTTGCCAATAAAAATACCCAAATGACAAAATGTAATCTGCAAAGGGAACATGTCTTACTTCCTCTGTATCGATTGTGATGCCCTTTATGTTATCAGCTATTAAGAAGGCTCTTGGTTTTAAGGCCAAGTTAAAGAGTAGAGGGGACAGGGGGGATTCCTGACAAGTCACTTTTTGCAAAGGGAAAGTAGAGGATAACAAAGCTGTGTGGAGAGGAATATAATATAGAAAGCTATCTTCTAAAAGTTCCCTGAAAACCCATATAATCTAAGATCCTATTTAGCCAGATCCAATTCACATTGTCAAAGGCCTTCTCTATTGTCAAAGGGTTGGTGTGGCACCATGGATGATCTAGTCTGATGCATCAGGCATTGGTGGGTGGAAATCCTGGCTGATCCACGCCTGATTCATCTTGACAAAGGTCAGTCTCTCCACATTTTGGTTGGGGTTCTTGGGGTAACAATGGCCCCCGCCACACTAAACACCAGCTCTGATGCCACACTACTCGCCAGGCAGGACAGCTGTCCCCAGGCAAACTAGGCCTGTTGCGGCTACAAATCCAGTTTGGCTGCCCAGTAGTCTAGCGGATCTTCAATGTGGGGTGGCACAAGTATGCCACCACTGGCTGGTTCAGGTCCTGCTCCAGGTTTAGCTGCTGCTGCTGGTAAATAGTTTCTTCACTAGGCGGGAGAAGAAAGCTGCTCATCAGTGACTCTACACTCAAGTTGCTGCTGCTGGAGCTGGAACTGCTCCTACGACCCCACCCTGCCACAGCAGCCATGGCAGATTCACGTGAGTGCAGAGGGTCGCCTTGGTCTGACCTGTGAGAGGATTGACGATGGCACAGATAGGCAGTGGCCAACTGACTACATAGGATGTCTCTATAGTAGTTCAGTTTGTCCTCACTCTCAGCGGGTGCAAAAAAGGCCCCCATTTTGGACCGGTAGCCAAGGTCCAGCAAGGTGGAGAGCCAGAAGACATCCCTCTGCTAAATGGTGACAATTCGGCTGTCACTACGCAAGCAACTGAGCATGCATCGGGCCATTTGTGCAAGTGACTCGGAGGGACTCCTTGCCTCCATCTCCACTGCATACTGCCACGGTGTATCTGGATCCTCTGCCTCCTCTTCCTCATCGCCCAGTAGCTCTTCTGGCTGCTCCTGCTTCTCCTCTCCTGTCACCTGTGTGTAAAAAAACACCCGTTTTGCTACACATTGCTTGTGCTCCAATGTCCTTCTCCTCCAGTTCACACCCCAAAGGACTTATGTGGCCATGAGATGTAGGCGCCACGTCTCCAGTCCCCTGACCAGCCCGATTTGCCATCATCTGTTCCAGGACATGAAGCAGTGGAATGACGTTGTTTATCCCGTAGCCCTGGTGACTGACAAATAATGTGGCCTTCTCAAAGGGCCTAAGCAAACGGCAGGTGTCACGCATGAGCTGGCACTGGCTGACATCGAAGTTACACAGGGGAGTGCTCCTGTCGCTTGGATCAAGAAATCATTGATGGCCTTTCTCTGTTCGTATAGTCGGTCCAACATATGGAGGGTGGAATTTCAAAGGGTGGAAGCGTTGCATATCAGCCGATGTTGTGGGATGACGTTCTGCTGCTGCAGCTCAAGGACGGTGTGCTTTGCAGTGTACGAGTGGCTGAAGTGCATGCAAAGTTTCCTGGCCATTTTTATGATGTCTTGCAGATGGGTGAAAGACTTCAAGAAACGCTTGACAACCAGATTGATCAAGTGTGCCATGCAGGGCGCATGGCTTAGCCCTCCTTAACTCAGCCCGACACCATGTTCTTCCCATTGTCAGTCACCATGGTCCCGATTTTGAGTTGTCGTGGAGTAAGCCAGGATTCGATTTCTTGCTGAAGCAGATGGAGGAGTTCCTACCGTGTGTGACTCTGTTCGCCCAGGCAAAACAGGTGCAGAACAGCGTGAGAGTGATGAGAGTCTACAATCACCCATCAATTTTCCCCTAGAAAATTGGCAAACAGGCTTTAGAATATATAACTGCATATATAACTGCACCGCTGAATGGCAATTAGGCCCTAATGTTTTCCCACTTTTACACTACACAACAGGCTTTTTAACATATAAGTGCAACGCTGAACGGCGATTATATTTTTCTTTTGACACTAATACACGACAAACAGGGCTTTAGAATATATAACTGCACCGCTGAATGGCAATTAGGCCTTGATTGTTTTCCACTTTTATACTACACAAAAGGCTTTTCAACATATAAGTGCAACGATAAACAGTGAATATATTTTTCTTTTGCCACTAATACACAGCAAACAGGGCTTCAGAATGTATAACTGCACCGCTGAACGGCAATTAGGCCCTAATGTTTTCCCACTTTTACACTACACAAAAGGCTTTTCAACATATAAGTGCAACGCTGAACGGCGAATCTATTTATATTTTGACACTAATACATGGCAAACAGGGCTTTAGAATATATAACTGCACCACTGAACGGCAATTAGGCCCTCATTTTTTCCACTTTTTCACTGCATAAAAGGCTTTTCAACATATAAGTGCAACGCTGAACAGTGAATATTTTTTTCTTTTGCCACTAATTCACGGCAAACAGGGCTTCAGAATATATAACTGCACCGCTGAACGGCAATTAGGCCCTAATTTTTTTCCACTTTTCCACTACACAAAAGGCTTTTCAACATATAAGTGCACCACTGAATGGCGAATATATTTTTCTTTTGCCACTAATACACGGCAAACAGGGCTTTAGAATGTATAACTGCACCGCTAAATGGCAATTAGGCCTTAATTGCTTTCCACTTTTCCACTACACAAAAGTCTTTTCAACATATAAGTGCAACGATGAACGGTGAATATATTTTTATTTTGCCACTAATACACAGCAAAAAGGGCTTCAGAATATATAACTGTGCCACTGTACGGCAATTAGGCCCTAATTTTTTTCCACTTTTCCACTACACAAAAGGCTTTTCAACATATAAGTGCAATGCTGAATGGCAAATATATTTTTCTTTTGCCACTAATACACGGCAGACAGGGCTTTAGAATATATAACAATTATCTTTATGACCCACCAGATGTAGAGGCTCATTACTTTATATTTACAACTTTACTTTTAGCCTACTGTTGCCATCCGGTTTGATTCTGCACATAAAAGTTAACTTTTAATTTTATCACTATTAATAATATCTATGGCTAAAATTAAAATTGTTGGATGCAATCCCGCTCCACTGTTATATCATCAACAATTGAACTAGACTGTGCGCCGCCAGCTATCTCCTATTCACCACCACAATTCTGACTTAATTGTTTGGATAATGATTGCGATCCAATTTTTTAAAAACTCGCAGCACTATCCCCCAACATGTTTGACCTGCTACCTGCCGGCGTCTTCAGGGGAATGGGTAGCGTCTGGTGCTGCTAGTGGATTCAGTCCTATTTTATAGTTCTTATGCTCTCCCTCTCTTGATGTCACAAGATTGTGGGCCAATGGCGCGATATGTTATGAAACACCTTTTTGTTTCCTGCAATATTATTGGAGGGCAGTCCCACTGACGTACCCCGTGGTAAATGATGTCAGAATTGTCTGCGCATGACTTGAGAATTAGTAGCATCTCATCTGGAAAGAGCCCAATGCGCATGTCAGCGAACTTAGAAATTGTGCACTCAAGTGATGATCTAATGCGCATGGAACTACACTTAGTTCTTTTGGCCCACCAGTAATAGCTTCACTCATAAGGTAATTTAATACGCATGACTCGGCACTCAGTACTTATATTAGCACAGAATGCTGCGCGATCATATCGGTGAAACATGTCGGGGGTAGTGCTGCGAGTTTTTAAATAGTTGGATCGCAATCATTATCCAAACAATTAAGTCAGAATCGTGGTGGTGAATAGGAGATAGCTGGTGGCGCGCAGTCTAGCATCTCCAAGCCTAGTTCAATTGTTGATGATATAACAGTGGAGTGGGATTGCATCCAACAATTTTAATTTTAGCCATAGATATTATTAATAGTGATAAAATTTAAAGTTAAGTTTTATGTGCAGAGTCAAACCGGATGGCAAGAGTAGGCTAAAAGTCAAGTTGTAAATATAAAATATTAGAATATATAATTGCACCGCTGTACAGCAATTAGACCCTAATTTTTTCCACTTTTACTCTACACAAAAGCCATATTAACATATAAGTGCAACGCTAAACAGCGAATATATTTTTATTTTGCCACTAATACACAGCAGACAGGGCTTTAGAATATATAACTGCACCGTTGATCGGCAAATATATTTTTTCTTTTTCCACTAATTCACACCAGAAAAGGCTTTAGAACATATAACTGCACCACTGATCAGCAAATATATTTTTATTTTTCCACTAATACACGTCACAAAAGGCTTTAGAATATATAACTGATCAGCAAATATATTTTTTATTTTTCCATTAATACACACCACAAAAGTCTTTAGAACATATAACTGCACCGCTGATCGGCAAATATATTTTTAATTTTGCAATAATACATGCCAAAAAAGGCTTTAGAACATATAACTGTACCACTGATCGGCAAATATATTTTTAATTTTGCACTAATACACGCCACAAAAGGCTTTAGAACATATAACTGTACCACTGATCTCCAAATATATTTTTTCTTTTTCCACTAATACACTCCACAAAAGGCTTTAGAATATATAACTGATCAGCAAATATATTATTTATTTTTCCATTAATACACACCATAAAAGGCTTTAGAACATATAACTGCACCGCTGATCGGCAAATATATTTTTATTTTGCACTAATACACGCCACAAAAGAATTTAGAACATATAACTGTACCACTGATCGGCAAATATATTTTTATTTTTCCACTAATACACTCCACAAAAGGCTTTAGAATATATAACTGATCAGCAAATATATTTTTTCTTTTTCACTAATACATGCCACAAATGGCTTTAGAACATATAACTGCACTGCTGATCGGCAAATATATTTTTCCACTAATACACGCCACTAAAGGCTTTAGAACATATAAATATAGCTGCACCGCTGAACGGCAAATATATTTTAATTTTGCCACTAATACACGCCAAAAAGGGCTGTAATTTTCGCACTTCACCACACAACGGCTAATAAGCCCTTTTTTCCCACTAATACAAGCCAAAAAATGCTTTAAAACATTTAACTGCACCGCACAGGGGCAAATAAGCTGTAGAAATATTTCTTTGTAATAAACCCTGTTAATGCCTGTTTCAAACAGCATTTGCACCCTAATAGGAAAGGTTTTCTGGAATTACAGAGTTGTATAATGGCAATTTGGATCCCCAGTCAGTGCAGCAAGGTGTAATATGATTGTTCCTATTACCCAGGCTGTAATCTCCCCTATTGAACCCTGTTCAACATAAATATTGCAGAATGATTCCTCCCTATCCTTTCCCGACACCTTGAATAATCTTTCCCTGCACTTGTAAATCGTTTTCTTAGCACAATTAAGTTTTTTCTAGCACTGTCCCTAGCGCCTGCTAACGTCTCTCCCTGCACTAAGTACACTGCTAAATGGCAGAATCTAAGATGGTTGACGCTATTAATAGAGATGTGACATCACAGGGCTGGCTGGCTGCATCATGGCATTATGGGTGATCCATGTCCTCACATGTGCAGCAGCTATTTTAGGAAAAAATGCGTTTCGTTACCACAAATCGCGAGGAAATTCAGCTTCGGTGCGAATCAAATTTTTTCTGAAATTCGGATCGAATTCCACTTCGTCAGCTTTGATTTGCTCATCTCTACTTATAAAAATATAGTAAGATTACCATTAATGGTAGAAGGGTCATGCTGTAATGGTGCAGTGGTTTTTCGCAGGACTAGAATTGGGAAAGTTAAAAAGGGACCTTTGACAAATTCAACCAGCAATTTTCCTGCTTTGTGACCATATCTATATAGTTGAGCCTCTTTGTTTGAATGATAAATATACTCTTTTTTATGAAGCCAAATCTTATAGAGATTTTTAGCTTGGCAAACTGTTTTGTGAGTTGCCTTAGGAGTACTATGGAAAGTAGTATATACCTGTCTATCAGCATTGCTATAGTGTTCGAATTGGGAAGTGATGTTTTTTCTTAAATTCACCATATAAGATAACAAGCAACCTCAGAGTACCACCATCCCTGCATCCCAAAGTAATTGTGGGTTGGTGGTAGCTGAATATCATTATAGAACTCTTGTCATCAATGACTTTCAGTGTTGCAGGATACAGTAGCTCGATTTATACCTCCTCAGCTCTCAGATCAGAGCGGGCAGCTGCTACCTCTGTCTCCAGTAGGTGATGCTTTGCTTCCAGCGCTTCCAGTTGCTGTGTGTGTTGGGAGAGGTTTACCTGCATTTGTAAGAAGGATTGTGCCACTTTGGATTACAAGGACTCCTGCAAGTCTGGTAAGATTCTGACAGCTGCTTCTGTAGCCAAGCAGCGATAGTCGAGAATCTTCCACATTTGATGGCCTCAGCGTTTCTGGACTGTGGTAAGCATCGGGCTTCGCATGCTTCGTCATAGCTGGTGCGGTTGTTGCAGCCTTGACAGCTTTAGAAGGGACGTTTTGCTCCCCATAGCTACTAAGAAACATTCCAAATATATCTATGCCCTCTCTGCAGCAGAGAGGCAATCATATTTAGTGACTCCCAGAATGAAGGCGGGAGAGAGATAGTATTTCTGGTCGAGTAGGCAGGGAGCTCTCACCGCTTGCAGACAGCCATTATGGTGCCGGAACCGGAAGTTTCAAGTTTAACATATTTGTTGCATGCTATATGTAGCCTGCTTGCAGCATTTTGCTTTCATCAGCTCAACTTACCAGCGAGCCACTCAACAAGCCTGACAAGATCTCTCCTAAATGAAAGCAGTCATGACTACAATTCATGGTTGCCTAGCTTGCTATTTTAGTACCTGTGGTATTTTATTACCTGTTAACAGCAAGGAGCTGCTGTGTGGGGCTACTATACAGGTTTTCTCCTTTGTCCCTTCTATAATTGTGATTTGGTGTGGTCACAGATTTCAGGACATAGGGTTTAGTTTGACCTAACACTGTTTATAACCTTTCTGTTTGTTTTTATGTGTTACTTTTGTTATGTTTCTTATTTTATTTTATTTTTGGCATGGGGCGCAGCCATCCTGTAATGTTACTTTATTGGGGATCTTATGTGAGAGGACCATATCAGTATACATCCCTCTTCATTATGAGGTTAAAAGTTCTATCGTTAAATGCTATGGGGTTGAACTACCCTTTTAAGTGAGCACAATTATGACCTGATGCTGTTCAGTCACGCTGTGATATTCTGCTAGTACAAGAAACGCATTCGTTTCAGCAGACACTTTTAGGTGCACTTATTGTTTATTTTCCCATATGTTTTATTCACCTGCTCTCAAAAAACATGCTTGGGTGTTCGTAAGTATTAGAAAAATTATATGATTCTCAGTCCAAAAGTGAATCTCTAATTCTCCAGGTTGTTCCCTCATTTTACTTTGTTTGCTGGACAATGTGCAATATACCGTGGCTTTTGTATACACTCCCAATGAACACCAAATTAGATTCTTCAAACACTTTTTCACTAAGGTCTTAGCTCAGGTTTTAGCTGAGGCCAAAGAGGGAAATATTAATGGGGTGGACTTTAGACTCAAATAATAGGAGGGATCTTAAGCAAACTCTTAGAGAATTCCCACTACATGATATATGGTACTACCAATAGTGTTGAGCGCGAATATTCAAATAGCGATTTTTTTTTTGCGAATATCGGCACTTCGCAAATTCGCTAATATTGCGAATATAGCTCTATATATTTGCTATTTCGAATATATATTTTTTTTTTAAAGTTGTTAATCCTTGTTGCTCTCTGGTTGTCTTCCCACTTCCCAAAAGCTGTTCTCACCTGTCCGGAGGATTCCTAGCTCCCTGCCCCCTCCAGTCAATGCCCGTAGCCGCTTCTGCCGACTTCCCGTGTGCATGGGAACGCCTCCATGCTAAAACCTACTGTTGGATGTGAGAATCACGATCTCACAAATTTGACTAAGCTGTAATCGCAATGCGATTAATATAACCTGAATTACTTGCATTGCGAATTCAACTTAGAGCTGGTTCCTAATTGTTGTATTGCTAGAGTATAACGAATATCACGAATTCATGAATATAGCACTATATTCTCAATCTTCGTTATATTCTAGCAAGCCAACCATTCTAGCAAGCCAACATAAACTCGCTTCGCGAATTCAACTTAGAGCTGGGTTCCTAATGGTTGGCGCACTAGAATATAACGAAGATTGAGAATATAGTGCTATATTCGTGAATTCGTGATATTCTAGCAATACAACTATTAGGAACCCAGCTTTAAGATCAATTCGCAATGCGATTATGTGTTCGCTTCGCGAACGAAACTTAAAGCTGAGTTCCTAATGGTTGTATTGCTAGAATATAACGAATTGAGAATATAGTGCTATATTCGTGATATTCGTTATCTTCGTCAATTCTAGCAATGCAACTTACAACCATTAGGAACTCAGCTCTAAGTTTAATTCGCAATGCGAATATAAATTCACGCAACATTCGCAATATATAGAATAATGACGAATATTCGATTTCAACGAATAAATGACAAATATTCAATCGAATATTCGCAAAATATTGCGAAATCGAATATGGCACCTCCCGCTCATCACTAACTACCAACATGCAGGAGAAAAGGACCATATGTTTATTTTGCAGGTCCATCTGCCCCAATTCTGCATTGTCTACTTTTTAGTTTCTAATAAACTTTTACATAAAGTTACCCACTTGAATATTGGGAATACCACATGATCAGACCATAGCCCATTTAGCTTGATAATAGATTATGTTCCTAATCCGAATTCTCTGTTATGGAGGCTTAACCCTTACCTCCTCAGGTGCATAGTTAGAACAGAGGGGTTTATTTTTTCTTTGAAAAAGTTTTTTGCCTGAATGATATTGCAGATATTTCTATAACTTCACGATAGGGAGCGTACAAAGCCTACATGCATGTGTTCTTTTTTAAATCTGCAGCTCGGCTTAAGAAAGCTCATGGGTGAGACATTCAAGAAACACTACAGTCTCTTCAGAGTGTTGAGACTCAGCACAAAGTCTTCCCAACTTCTTTGCAAAAGCAGATTCCTTGCTTTAAGCTCATTTCACTATTACTTGATAAATATGAACATTTTGTTCAGCGTATGAGAGCTAGGTTTTATCATATGAGGGATAGGTCGGGGACCTTACTAGCTAGGCGGTTGAATCGCAAGGCAGCATCTATTAGACTTGATTCCCTTACTCTGTAGAATGGCTCATTGAGTCCCTTGCCTGTACAATGGCTCAGTGGTGACACATCCTCAGGAGATTGTGAACGCCTTTGCTGGTTTCTACTCTTTCCTGTATAGTAGATGCTGATACTCCCCAACCCACACTCTCTGACATGAATGTAGTTTTAGATTCAATTTCTTTGCCTGCACTTTCTGCTGCTGATTTGTCTATGGTGAATGCACCTGTAACTGAGGTGGAAGTCTGGAAAATACTCAGAACCTTGAAACCTCATAAAGCACCTGGTACGAATGGGTATGTTGCCGAATATTACAAAATGTTCACCCTTATGTTAGTACCATATATGACTAAACTGTTTAATCATTTCTTTCTACTGGTTGTATCCGTCAAGACATATTGATGGCCACCATTGTCATGCTACCTAAACCTGGGAAGCCCTTTAATCACTTATTTTAGACCCATACCATTACTAAATCTAGATAGTGAGTAATTTGCTAAGCTATTAGCAAGCTGGCTTTATCATGTTCTCCCACGATTAATAGAATCTGATCAAGTGGGCTTTATTCCCAATCATCAATGCAAAGATTCAACTAGGACCCTCATGCTATTACTGTTTCTTGATGCTGAAAAAGCCTTTGACAGGGTACACTGGGGGTTCCTGGAACAGATCCTTCACAAATTTGTGTTTCAAGGTTCTCTCTTGGAGGCTAATATGGGGTTGTATTCTTCTCCAAAGGTTAGGCTGTTGGCATCTGGGTTCCTCTCAGATGCTTTTCTAATCATGAATGGGACATATCAGAGGTGCTCGTTGTTGCCTCTAGTTTTTGTTTTAGTTATGGAACCGCTTGTGGAACTTTTTTGTACCTGTCCACAGATCTCAGGAATCAGAGTAGGTTTGCAGATCTACACCATTGGCCTCTATGCAAATTATGTGGTTCTATCACTTACCAACCCCATTCTTGTGGAGGCATATCACCTGTTGGAGCGCTTTTCTACAATCTCCTATTATAAGCTGAATGTGTCTAAATCCATTATTTTGCCTATATAGGTCTCAGAGGAAACCAGAGGTGATATTCAATAGAGTTATCATTTTCAGTCGACTGATGATCATATCACTTACCTGGGTATCTTATTACCTCCTCCTATAAAACAGCTCTTAATTACGAGGCTTTGTGGCAGATGCTGGCACAAGATTATCAGAACTATTCTATGGTGTGTTTGTCCTAGATTGCAAGGACTAATACTGTGAAGATGTTAATCTTACCGAAGATATTATATAGATTTTGATGCATCCCCATACACTTTATTATTCAGCTTTAGTCAGATATGTTGTGGTTTATATGCAATACCTTTACACCAGGGATAGTTAAGCATGCCCTTCATCCCACCATGAATAATTACTCAGATTCAATAATGGTGCTGTTCAACTAGCCTCCATAAATGGTTGTAGATAGAGGAATTCTAAAAGGAATTGTCTCAAGACTTTTCTTGCAGCCTGCACTTTGAAGAAACTTACTCATCATTTCCCTCTACTTACCATGCAAGCTTCCTCATATGCATGGGCTCAATTACTTAAATCCATGTATTTTCCTCTGGCTGTATTAATGGTGAAATCGGCCATTTTAGCGAATGACCTAGTGTGCATCCCCACATCTGTATGGTGGTTGGCATCTGATACCTTGACTGCTACTCGCAATGTGATTGGAAATTGCCTTTGAAACCTGATTTAGCAGAGGTTGTACATCTGCTGAATCAATATATGCTGTACAAACTTTTGTTTACGCCTTCCTTGCAATCCAGAATCAAATCTTATAATCAATGGTTAATGTGGTTGTCTAGCTTATATGCTTCTCCACTGATGCTCTGTTTGGATAATGGTGTGTTATTGTGTGTGAGGGATTGCTTTAATTATGTAGAATCCCCTCAGGAGCATATCTGTATTGGTCATTTGTATTGCTCTACGCCACATGCCTCGTACCATGTACTTTGTTGTTCTGTTTGTAATTGTATACTGATTTTATATACATCAAAAATTCTATAAAAAGTTGAAAAAAGGGAGTCTGCCATCTACCACAAGACCTACTAAGTTCAGTTTTACATGAATAATACTACTCCTGCTGACTCCACATTGTTAATATATATACAGTTGCAAGAAAAGGTATGTGAACCCTTTGGAATCATATGGATTTCTGCACAAATTGGTCATAAAATGTGATCTGATCTTCATATAAGTCACAACAATAGACAATCACAGTCTGCTTAAACTAATAACACACAAATAAATAAATGTTACCATGTACTTATTGAACACACCATGTAAAGAATCACAATGCAGGTGGAAAAAGTATGTGAACCCCTAGACTAATGACATCTCAAAGAGCTAATTGGAGTGAGGTGTCAGCCAACTGACATCCAATCAATGAGATGAGATTGGAGATGTTAGTTATAGCTGCCCTGCCCTAAAAAAACCACCCACCAGTTCTGAGTTTGCTCCTCCCAAGAAGTATTGCCTAATGTGAATGATGCCTCGCACAAAAGAGCTCTCAGAAGACCTACGATTAAGAATTGTTGACTTGCATAAAGCTGGAAAGGGTTATAAAAGTATCTCCAAAAGCCTTGCTGTTCATCAGTCCACGGTAAGACAAATTGTCTATAAATGGAGAAAGTTCAGCGCTGCTGCTACTCTCCCTAGGAGTGGCCGTCCTGTAAAGATGACTGCAAGAGCACAGCGCAGACTGCTCAATGAGGTGAAGAAGAACCTAGAGTGTCAGCTAAAGTCTTACAAAAGTCTCTGGCATATGCTAACATCCCTGTTAGCGAATCTACGATACGTAAAACACTAAACAAGAATGGATTTCATGAGAGGATACCACAAAGGAAGCCACTGCTGTCCAAAAAAAAAACATTGCTGCACGTTTACAGTTTGCACAAGAGCATCTGGATGTTCCACAGCAGTACTGGCAAAATATTCTGTGGACAGATGAAACCAAAGTTGAGTTGTTTGGAAGAAACACACAACACTATGTGTGGAGAAAAAGAGGCACAGCACACCAACATCAAAACCTCATCCCAACTGTGAAGTATGGTGGTGGGGGCATCATGGTTTGGGGCTGCTTTGGACGGATTGCTATCATCGAAGGAAAAATGAATTCCCAAGTTTATCAAGACATTTTGCAGAAGAACTTAGGACCATCTGTCCACCAACTGAAGCTCAACAGAAGATGGGTGTTGCTACAGGACAACGACCCAAGGCATAGAAGTAAATCAACAACAGAATGGCTTAAACAGAAGAAAATACGCCTTCTGGAGTAGCCCAGTCAGAGTCTTGATCTCAACCCAATTGAGATGCTGTGGCATGACCTCAAGAAAGCAATTCACACCAGATATCCCAAGAATATTGCTGAACTGAAACAGTTCTGTAAAAAGGAATGGTCAAGAATTACTCCTGACCGTTGTGTAAGTCTGATCTGCAACTACGGGAAACGTTTGGTTGAAGTTATTACTGCCAAAGGAGATTCCACCAGTTATTAAATCCAAGGGTTCACATACTTTTTCCATCTGCACTGTGAATGTTTACATGGTGTGTTCACTAAAAACTTTTTTAACAACTCTTTGTGTGTTATTAGTTTAAGCAGACGGTGATTGTCTATTGTTGTGACTTAGATGAGGATCAGATTATATTTTATAACCAATTTGTGCAGAAATCCATATAATTCCAAAAGGTCCACATACTTTTTCTTGCAACTATACATATATGTCCATCCTCAACTCCAATCCTCAGCTATGTTCCCACAAACCAACTCTGGTATAAATTGTGTGGACTCCTCATAAAGAAGTCCTCACAAACTCCTCATAAAGGAAAGCACTCAAGGTGGAGTTTTCTCAAATGTACTCCCGTGTATACACAGAAGATTCTGCACACAATAGACAGGTAGGGGGAGCAGTGGGAGTTGTATAACTACAGCTAATCATTGTAGGGACTCACTTTTATCACTGCACACCCCTCACTTACATAAGGCAGAAATTATATATTTAGCAGCACCTTGCATGGAGACATGGTAAGGATGGTAACAGGTGACCGGTATCTCAGGTAACTAGTAAATAAAGTTGTAGCTCGGCTCTTCTTTCCCTGAAAGACATATGGTTCAAAGCTTAGCATGCATGCAGTGTCCCACTGCAAAATGGGGTTACAATATATTTTTTGCATTTCTGTGTATGTATGCACAATGTGTCAGTAGGCCATATTCATTGTCCATAGGTTGGTGTTTCCCTCACTATATACTGTAGAGAAGACGAGTGAGAACATTCTAGTCAGCCAGTCTAGCCAGACAGGTCAGTCCAGTCTGAGCCAGTAAAGAGAACAAATGCAAAATGTGGTAGCTGACAGAGAAGCCAGCCCTCGACTAGACACCAGACAGGGCTAGGCCAGAAAGTTTACAAAAGGCAGAAATCCAGATATGCCCATTGTTCCACCTCCTGCCGAGGACACTGTGGAAAAGTGTGAGTTATAGCAACCTGTTAAAGAAAGGTGCAGAGCATAGTCTGAAGTTAGTCTGTCATGTGAGTGTGTTGTACAAGAGATCATGTGCACCCTCTTTGCTGTGTGCTTATGCAAAAGTCAGCTAGAGAAGTGCAGTTTAATATTTGATCTATAGAAACACCTTGGCCTATCAACTACCTGTGCAGCCATAAAAACCTGTAAGGAACTGTGTAAAAGAGCATTTGTGAGACACCTGCTAGTCCATTCTTATCAAAAACTGTACCTGACGTGCCTCATCTTAATTGTTCAGTAAAGCACCTCACCGCAACCTTCAACATCAAGGGCACTTCAGCCCACACCAAACAAAAGGACCCCAAAACCATAGCATGCCCCGAAGGGAAGAACAGGTGTGCCCTTCCCATCACTGCACAGCCTGGGGGAGCAACAGAGTGAGGGAGTACTACAATCCTTATTCTTGTGACTATCACTCTCCTCCTCTCCTCTCTCCTGGGCTCACTGCATGCAGAATTACTAGGAAGTCCACATCTTCAAGCAAAGGTGGTAACTGCATCTGGGGGGAAAAGGTGGCTCTTTAAATGGAGCAATCACCACATGTTTATTAAAAAGAGAGCGGGGAATGAAAATAAGTAGTATTCGGAACAAAAAAAAGAAAGAAAAAAAAAATTCCTCAACCATCCCAATCCCTCCAAATATTGCCCCATTTTACGTAGGACCCTCTTTGTGTGTGCATAATCCTCTCATAGATTTTCACCTTGTCCACTAAACATAACCAATTATTGCAGTCTGGAGCAGAGGGGGAAAACCATTCTCTGGCTACAAGAAGCCTGGCCAGAAAAATCACTTTAGTCAACAGTCGGCCCTTCATGGGCTGGCAATTAACCTCTGATAGGTCCCCTAAAACCCATACCTTAGGAGATAAAGGAATATCTATATTAAGTCTCCGAGCCAGAGGAAAAAGGAAGGAGAGAGAAAGAGGAGGACACAAGAAGAGGGGACAAAAAGAGAACCAGAACTCCATCCTGTGAAGACGACCATTTTAAATCCTTGAAACTGACTTCTGATAGCCGATAAACTGGTACAGTATAATTCTAACTCAATTTGATAGTACCATAGATTGTCATTGTATATATCTATATATATATATCTAATTAACCATACAGTTAGTATCTGTTTTGGAATAAGGTTGGGGTGTAACTGCAGTATCATTCTATACTTCTTCCAAATCAGGGAGAACTATAATACCATTTATAATACGGTATCTTCTCCAAACGAACGGAATTCCGTTCTAAGCTGGTTAATTACTGGATATTTATATGTCTAGATAAATACAAAAGGAAATCTGATGTCGACCAGGTTTGGGTCTAACCAGAGATTTGTCGGCTGAGAGAAAATCAGGTATTAGAATAATCAAAATATCACTTAAATATATTCGGTATCTTTTTATATATATATATGTATACCCCAATATATTGTCTCAATCTGAATTGCATATCAATGATTGTTATTAGATTTCATTGTCACTAATTTTTATATCCATTTGCATTTTAATTTTTCGTTTTTTAATAAATATATATATTTTGATTTACCACCGCCTTGTTTTTGTCGTCTAACTCAGCGCAGATCACGAGCTCTGATGAGCTGGTATTTATGTTAATAAGATAGAATCTCCTATTTTATAGATTCTAATTTATTCACATAAATTATATAGACTGTTATCGGAAACAGTATAAATATCCCGACAAGGTTGTTTGAATCGTTCTCCAATATTTACTCACTATCGGGCAATCCCAGAACAGATGTAAATAGTCTGCCCTGGGGTCCCCACAGCGAAGACAGTCAGAGGAGGCTCTAAATCCCCTCTTATGGAGCCATAAAGGTGTCACATATATTTTGTGTATAATATTAAACTGTACAACAATGTGATTAAAATTGTGCGAAACCTGACTTAAATTCTCCCCTATATTCTCCCAGTCCGAGGAACCCACCTCTGACAATAAAACAGACCAGGATCTCTGTCCTGGAGAAAAACATTCCAAAAAAAAACTTTTCATCAAGTGTCCATAACAATGTGATAATTTGACTTTCATACCACTGTGGGGAGTCGCTCTGGTAGACAGCGGTGCGGGTGCAGTATAGAGGCACAAGGGAGTCCAGAAGGTGCGGAAAACAGTGTTTTATTCACACTTGCATCAAATTAACAGCAGACAGTCACTTGGTGTTAAATCACACACACATCAGAAAACCAGTGGAAAAACAAAAAGTCCAAACACAGGTTCCAATTCACCTGGGAGATTTGAGGTGCGGGATCGCACCTGGCTGTCAGCCCAGCCGCAGGACAATCCACCATCAGGCTTCCAGGAATAACCCCACTTGGCTGAGCTCCTTCCTCCAGGTCAGAGAGCTCCACAGCACTGTGATCAGCTCCAGGACAAACACTCTCACAGCTGCTGGTGCTGGCTGAGTTTTTAAACCCAGCCCAAAACCAGGACTGGGTCGTGGGAGCAGCCACCCACCCTACACTTTAGCTGCTCCCGGTAAGAGCCGGCCCGGATCGGCTTTGCAGCCATGCTATTTAGCAAATGTGTCAGTAGCACTACCTGCTACTGACATCAACAAACGGCTCTTACCTCACCGAGGCTATGAACCTCGGTGACACGTACCTGCCATCTAGGACGGCACCCTGCACCTTACCACATACCCCCCTTTGTTCAACCCTGAGGGGTGGACACACGACAAACAGTGTACCCGGGAGAGTGCGTCTGCATTTTTTAACAACCGGCCCGCTCTGTGCTCCCCCGTGAATTTAAAGTTCTGTAGGGACAGAAACCACCTGGTGACCCGGGCATTCCTCTCTTTGGCTTGGCACATCCACTTGAGTGGGGAGTGGTCGGTCACCAGGCGGAAGCTTCTGCCCAACAGGTAATAACGGAGGGCCTCGAGTGCCCACTTGATGGCCAGGCACTCTCTCTCGACTATGCTGTACCTGGTCTCGGCTGGGGTGAGCTTGCGGCTGAGGAAGACAACGGGATGCTCCTCCCCGTTGACTTCCTGCGATAGTACCGCACCAAGGCCAACCTCAGAGGCGTCGGTCTGGACAACGAACTCTTTCCTGAAATCGAGTGTCACCAAAACCGGGGACCCACACAGGGCCGATTTCAGGGCGGAGAAAGCCTTTTCCGCCTGCTCATTCCAGCGGACCATCCCTGTCTTACGCCCCTTTAATAACTCTGTCAATGGCGAAGCGATAGTGGCAAAGTGGGGCACAAACCTCATGTAATACCCCACAATCCCCAGGAACGACTTTTTCTGCCTGGTGGTGACCGGTCGGGGCCAACTCCATATTGCCTCTACCTTATTTACCTGAGGCTTGATGACTCCCCGCCCAATGACATACCCCAGGTATTTGGTCTCTTCCAACCCAATCGCACACTTCTTTGGATTGGCGGTTAGACCAGCTTTCCTCAGGGCATCCACTACCGCCTGCACTTTGGGCAAATGGCTTTCCCAGTCGGTGCTGTGGATGACTACATCATCTAAGTAGGCCGAGGCGCACCGACGATGTGGTCGCAGCACTATGTCCATTAACCTTTGGAAGGTGGCGGGGCGCCATGCAGGCCAAAGGGTAACACCTTGTAGTGATACAGGCCCTGCGTGGGTAACAAAGCGGTTTTTCCTTGGCCGACTCCGTTAAGGGTACCTGCCAGTACCCTTTAGTGAGGTCCAGCACAGAAAAATAACGGGCTTGTCCTAAATTCTCAACAAGCTCGTCTACCCGGGCATGGGATACGCGTCAAACTTGGACACTTCATTTAACTTGCGAAAGTCGTTGCAGAACCGCAACGTCCCATCCGGCTTGGGTATTAGGACTATGGGACTGGCCCACTCACTTTTTGACTCCTCAATGACATCGAGCTTCAACATTAATTGCACTTCCTCCGCGATGGCCCGTCGCCGAGCCTCGGGTACCCGGTATGGTTTTAACCGGATCTTGGCCTGAGGCTCAGTGACGATGTCATGTCGGATGAGAGACGTGCGGCCAGGGAGGTCCGAGAACACATCCGTGTTCCTACTGATGAACTCCCTGACTTCCTGAACTTGTTTGGAAGACAGGCTGTCTGCAATTTTTACCGTGGTTACGGCTTCACAGGCCTCGAACTGTGGGGCTGGACCCTTTTCACCTAGAAGCCCTGGCCGGGGGCTGTGGTCGTCGGCCGTGTCCCTATCTTTCCACGGCTTTAGTAACTTCACGTGGTACACCTGCTCCGGCTTGCACCGCCCTGGCTGGTGTACTTTGTAATTTACTTCCCCTACCTTCTCGATCACCTCATAGGGGCCCTGCCACCTAGCTAAGAATTTGCTGTCAAGGGTGGGTACCAGAACAAAAACCCGATCTCCCGGATTGAAGCCCCGTACCCGAGCCTGACGATTGTACACCCTACTCTGGGCTTGTTGCGCTGCCTCCATATGCTCCCGGACCAGCGGCAACACCCTTTCCATCCGGTCCTGCATCTGTGTGACATACTCAATGACACTTTTGTGGGGGACAGGCTGTTGTTCCCATGCTTCCTTGGCGATATCCAACAGGCCCCGAGGGTGTCTGCCATAAAGCAGTTCGAAGGGCGAGAACCCAGTAGAGGCCTGGGGTACCTCTCGCACTGCGAACATGAAATAGGGCAGAAGCAGATCCCAGTCCTTCCCATCTCTAGACACCACCCTTTTTAACATATTTTTTAAAGTTTGGTTAACCCTCTCGACAAGACCGTCCGTTTGCGGATGGTAAACGGACGTCCGCAATTGATTTATACGCAATAATTTACACAGTTCCCTCATAACTTTGGACATAAAAGGGGTCCCTTGGTCTGTCAGAACCTCTTTTGGCAGGCCCACACGGGAAAACATTTCCATTAACTCTTTGGCAATGAGCTTAGCTGAGGTATGTCGCAGAGGCACCGCCTCCGGATACCGAGTGGCATAGTCGAGAACTACCAGAATGTGTTGGTGGCCCCTGGCAGACTTTGGTACAGGCCCAATTAGATCCATAGCGATTCGCTCAAACGGGACCTCAATATTTGGAAGAGGTACCAGAGGACTACGGAAATGTGGCTGGGGGCTATTTATCTGACAGTTGGGACAGGACTTACAATAATTCTCTACCTCCTTGAACACACTGGGCCAATAAAACCGCTGCAGTATGCGGTCCTGGGTTTTCTGCCACCCCAAGTGTCCCCCAAGAACATGTTGGTGGGCAAGCTCCATGACAAGCTTGCGGTACGCTGTGGGCACCACCAACTGTTCAACAGGTTCACCCCGGATTTGGTTCACCCGATACATTTCTTGGTGAACAACAAAGCGGGGAAATATTAACTCAGCCCCTGGTCTCTGGGGTTTACCATCAATTTCCAGCACATTCTCCCAGGCCCTGGTTAGGGTTTGGTCCCGGTGTTGGGCAGTCCCAAAATTATCTCCGGAGACGTGGAGGTCTGCCAACTCAGGTCCTGGTGGCAAGTCCTCCATGTCTCCCACCATTACACTCAGTGGGGGTGCCTCCCCTCTATCACAGAAGTGGTGGTCACCCCTACCGCAGGCCCTTCGGACTCGGGCTCCCAGGGCTCTGGCCTCCCACTGGAACCAGGCCACTCAGGTAGGGTTACCCCTGTCTCAGGGCTATTAGTCACTTTCACCTCAGGCCATAGTGACGGAAAACCAGGGAAGTCTCTCCCAATTATTAGTTCATAGGGTAGCTTTGAGGAGATCGCCACTTCACAAGTCCATGTGCCGGCCGCCGTGGACAGAGACATTACAGCAGTGGGATAGTCCTTTAAGTCTCCGTGTATGCACACCACCCCAACTTTCCGGCCCGTATACTGGGTGGGCTGTACCAGGGCAGCACTTACCAGGGTTACTAGGCTCCCTGAGTCCAACAGCACCACTGCCAGGTTATCCCCGACTTGCACCTGGCACAGATGACGATTGTCTATTGTCTCGGGGGTGCCGGTCGCACACAGTCTTCGGGCATACATGGAAGCCCGGTACCCATAATTAATCTCCATGGGTTCTCCCCACTGTGGACAGTCGGCCCTTACGTGGCCAGGCTTGTGACACCGCCAGCAGACTATCGGGCCGGGTCTACAGGGGGTACACGCCGAGCAGGTTTCTCGGGTACCAGTCGCCGGGACTGGATGGGAGTCCTCCGGGGTTTGACCGGCCCCCTCCCAACAACACCCCCTTTCAAGTTTTGGGTGGCCTCATAGCGCTCCACCAGGTCGACCATTTCTAGGGCATTGGTGGGTGATACCTGGCCGATCCAGTGCTGAAGGGGGTAAGGCAAGGCCCTCCAGAACATGTCAGCCAGCAGACGGTCCAGCATAGCAGTTGGACTTAGAATGTCAGGTTGCAGCCATTTTTGCAACCTGTGCAGCAACTCATAGTACTGCGGCCTGGCGGGTTCAGCCGCTTTAAAGTCCCACTGGTGGACCCGCTGAGCCCGGACCAACACATTTACCCCCAGTCTGGCCAGGATCTCCCCCTTCACCGTGGGATAATCAGCAGCCTGGTCATCTGCTAAATCAAAAAAAACTTGCTGGGGTCCGGATGCCAGGAACGGAGCAACCCCCTCGGCCCACTGGTCACGGGGTAACTTTCCCCTCACGGCGACCTTCTCAAAGACCGCCAGGTATGTCTCAACGTTGTCTGAGGGGGTCATTTTTGGGACCGCCGCACGGACCGCTTTCCGGGCATCATGGACGTGGTGGGACGCTCCTGCGACTTGTAACGCCATCACATGCTGTAGCAGTAGCTGGTTGGTCTCCCGCTGCTGCACGTTAGCCTCTATGAGAGCTTTCACCACCGCCTCCATTTTGTCAGGGAACACAGGCTGCAACTTTGCCGGCCGAATATAGGACATCCAGTCGTTCCCAGAAAAAACAAACTTCGGCGTTCACGCCAGCCTCACTGCGCATGCCCGCATCCGACACCAAATGTGGGGAGTCGCTCTGGTAGACAGCGGTGCGGGTGCAGTATAGAGGCACAAGGGAGTCCAGAAGGTGCGGAAAACAGTGTTTTATTCACACTTGCATCAAATTAACAGCAGACAGTCACTTGGTGTTAAATCACACACACATCAGAAAACCAGTGGAAAAACAAAAAGTCCAAACACAGGTTCCAATTCACCTGGGAGGTTTGAGGTGCGGGATCGCACCTGGCTGTCAGCCCAGCCGCAGGACAATCCACCATCAGGCTTCCAGGAATAACCCCACTTGGCTGAGCTCCTTCCTCCAGGTCAGAGAGCTCCACAGCACTGTGATCAGCTCCAGGACAAACACTCTCACAGCTGCTGGTGCTGGCTGAGTTTTTAAACCCAGCCCAAAACCAGGACTGGGTCGTGGGGAGCAGCCACCCACCCTACACTTTAGCTGCTCCCGGTAAGAGCCGGCCCGGATCGGCTTTGCAGCCATGCTATTTAGCAAATGTGTCAGTAGCACTACCTGCTACTGACATCAACAAACGGCTCTTACCTCACCGAGGCTATGAACCTCGGTGACACGTACCTGCCATCTAGGACGGCACCCTGCACCTTACCACACCACCTTTCTTACAAATCAAATTGTGCAAAAATTCCGGAGTGTCTACCTCAAGTGAATAACTATCGGCAGTATTAAAAAGTGCTGACCTCAATTGAAAATATGCATACCAAGCCACCTCACCTACATTTAAGTTTTGTTTTAGCTCCATAAGAGACAGGATTTGCCCATCTTTAACCACCTGATTCAGATATTGAATATTTCTCGTCCTCCAATATTGCCAACAGTTTAGATCATCTAAATTCAGAAGCTTTTGAGTTATGCCATAATGGGGTACAGATAAGTGATGCCTTGACTTTAAACCAGCTCTTTATAACCAGCCATGCCTTTGTAGCCATTCTGCAGAAAGGTTTATATCCAATCTGTGTATTAAGTAAATAGTCGGACTCCAATACTGTAAATAAATCTGAAAAACCTGAGTCTTTCACCAGTTTTCTACAGAGTTGGCTATTTTCCCATTCATTAAAGAAGCAAAGTTGAGAGGCCATAAAATAACCCCTAAAATAGGGGAGGTTAAGGCCTCCCCTATTATAGGGCATGGAAAAATAAAGCGCCTTTAGTCTCACCCGCTTCCTCCCCCATAGTAAATCATTAATCATCCGTTCTATCAACCTAAAATACTTATCTTCAATCCAAACAGGCGAATTACAAAGAACATAAAGAACCTGGGGCAGCACCACCATTTTTATTAATGAAATTCTGTCCCCCCTTGCGGGCAGAATTTTTTGCCATATCTTAATTTTTGATCTCACCTTTGACAATAGCGGAATCAAATTAAGTTGGAGATAGTCTTGGATTTTGGCAGAAGCTATTATCCCCAGATATTTTATTGAATCGGAAATCAATATCTGATTAGCGACATTTTCCACAGATCCTCAAAGTTTGTCTACAGGGAGAAGAACAGTCTTCCCCCAATTAACCTCCAGGCCAGAAGGATAAGAAAATAGGCTGACCAGTTCCATTATTCGAGGGAGTGTTTTTTCTGTTTGGTGAATAAAAAACAAGATATCATCTGCATAAAGGGATATACGGTCCTGTTTCTCCATTACACCAAAGCCAGCCACTCTCGAGTCTTGCCTTATACTAGCTGCAAGAGGTTCAATATAGATATTAAATAAAAGAGGGGAAAGAGGACATCCTTGACGTGTACCTCTTCCCAATACAAAACTCTCTGTCAGCATATCATTAATCCTAATTCTGGCCACTGGACATTTATATAACAACTGAACCATCCCCATGAATTTAGGGCCAAAACCCATTCTTTTCATCACCTCCCAGAGAAACGTCCACTCGACCCTGTCGAACGCCTTAGTAGCATCCAGTGACAGGACCGAGTGGGCGCCGCCACCGGGAGACTGAATGTTAGTGAAGAACCTATGCAGGTTATGATGGGTGCCTCTTTTTGACATAAAGCCATTTTGATCTGGATGAATCAGAAAGGACATTACCTGAGAAAGCCTCTTAGCCAGAACCTTTGATAACAACTTTACCCATCTTCAGAATGAAATCTTACAAGGACTTTTTAAAGAACCAAATGCAACTAAAATGACATCAATTGTTTTTGTAATACAGTATTAAATGTTTTTTTTGTGATTTCTTCATTGACACAATTATTCAACTCCTTAAAGACTACCACTCTTAAGAACAGTGGTTCATTCAAGTGTTTTCGATCAGGTATTGAAAACACCTGTGGATGTCAAGGAGCAGCAATCAAGCATAATAAGCACCAATTAGGCAGATTCAAAATGACTGTGATACTCAGCTCCTTCTAGACATTTACTGGTGTGTTTACAAACATGGTGAAGTCAAGAGAATGGTCCAGGAAGACAAGAGAAGAGGTGATTTCTCTTCACAGGAAGGGCAATGGCTATAAGAAGATTGCAAAGATGTTAAACATACCAAGAGACACCATAGGAAGCATCATTCGCAAATTCAAGGCATAGGGCACTGTTGAAACGCTACCTGGTCATGGCAGAAAGAAGATGCTGACTTTGACTGCTGTGTGCTACCTGAAGCGCAAAGTGTTGAAAAGTCCCCGTGTGACTGCTGAGGAACTGAAAAAAGATTTGTCAGTTGCGGGTACTGAAGTTTCAGCTCAGACAATAAGGTGCACACTGCGTAATGAAGGCCTCCATGCCAGAACTCCCAGGCGCACCCCCTTGCTGTCTCCAAAAAATAAGAAGAGTCGACTGCAGTATGGCAAAAGTCATGTGGACAAACCACAAAAGTTTTGGGATAGTGTTCTGTGGACTCATGAAACAAAATTAGAACTGTTTGGGCCCATGGATCAACGCTATGTTTGGAGGAGGAAGAACAAGGCCTATGAAGAAAAGAACACCTTGCCTACTGTGAAGCATGGCGGGGGGTCAATCATGCTTTGGGGCAGTTTTGCTTCTACAGGTACAGGGAAGCTTCAGTGTGTGCAAGGTACTATGAATTCTCTTCAGTACCATGAGATATTGGATGAAAATGTGATGCAGTCCGTCACAAACCTGAGGCTTGGGAGACGTTGGACCTTTCAACAGGACAATGATCCCAAGCATACCTCCAAGTCCACTAGAGCATGGTTGCAGATTAAAGGCTGGAACATTTTGAAGTGGCCATCGCAGTCACCAGACTTAAATCCGAGTGAGAACCTCTGGTGGGACTTAAAAAAAGCAGTTGCAGCGCGCAAGCCTAAGAATGTGACTGAACTGGAGGCTTTTGCCCATGAAGAATGGGCGAAGATACCCGTAGATCGCTGCATAACACTTGTGTCAAGCTATGCTTCACGTTTAAAAGCTGTTATAACTGGAAAAGGATGTTGTACTAAGTACTAAGATTGAATGTCACTTGGGGGTTGAATAAAACTGATAATGATGTGAGCACAAAAAAGACATTTGTGGTTATTTCATTATAAATGTCAGGGTCCTTTCACACTTGCGTTCTGCTACATTTCCGCTACATTTTACCATGGTAACCAGGACTTTAGCGTCCTGGCTGCCATGGTAACCAGTCAGAAAAAGCTAAATGTCGGATCCGGCAATGCGCCGAAACGACGTTTAGCTTAAGGCCGGATCCGGATTAATGCCTTTCAATGGGCATTAATTCCGGATCCGGCCTTGCGGCAAGTGTTCCAGTGTCTTTGGACGGAACAAAAAGCGCAGCATGCTGCGGTATTTGCTGCGTCCAAAAAACGTTCCGGTCCTGAACTGAAGTCATCCTGATGCATCCTGAACGGATTTCTCTCCATTCAGAATGCATGGGGATGATCCTGATCAGGATTTTTCCGGCATAGAGACCCAACGACGGATCTCTATGCCGGAAAACAAAAACGCCAGTGTGAAAGGGCCCTCATGTTATATTTGTCTGACTTACAAGTGCCTCTTTGATTTAATTGTAAACAAGATGACTGAAATGATCAAAATCAATGTCAAACTGGCCAAAACACTCAATTTCAGTGGGGGTTGAATAATTTTGAACACAACTGTATTATATGCTTTTGTAAAAACATTTGATTTTGACCTCTCTCAATTAACCTGGGCTGTTAGCCATGTCAGAAATGACAAACTCCTTTAAGCACATGAACCATCAGGGGCGTAACTACCGGGGAAGCAGGGGAAGCGGCTGCTTCGGGGCCCAGGCTGACAAGGGGCCCGGCGCCCGGCAGCACGTGTCCACTCTCCTCTGCTTCCCTGCCCCCGGTAATCAGCTGTTTGGGCGCTGCGCAGCAGCAGGCTATCTGCCGAGACTGTGCGCTGCGCCTGCGCTCCGTTAGACTGTCCACTGTGACTGTGCCAGCGGGGCCCCCCGCCCCCCCCTTTCAGTACAGTTTGGCCCGGGCCCCCCCCCCTTTCACAGTTCCCCCTCCCCTCCCCTTTCACAGTTTGGCCCGGGCTGTCACAGGAGGCGGTGCTGTTGAACAGCCTGCTGCAGCCTGGCGGCGCGAACGGCTGGCGGCGCGATGACGTCATTGCGCAGGCGGCGCGATGACGTCATCGCGCCGCTAAGCTGCACGAGCAATCTGAACAGCGGACGTGGTGGACCGTGGGGTGTAAGAGCACAGTCACAGTGAGTGTGAGTCTGTGTCTGTGAGTCTGTGACCACATTATTTTTGGTTGGGCTGCCTGGGGAAATCGGATTAATAATTTGAATGTGCATTAGCTACTGGCACCGGGGGATTGGGAGGAAATCAATAATTCAGACTAATGGACTATTGGGGGGGATGCATTGGCTACTGGCAGTCTGGCACATTATGGGGGTGTTATATGGCTGGGTGGCTACTGGCACATTATGGGGGGTTATATGGCTGGGTGGCTACTGGCACATTATGGGGGGGAGGATGCATTGGCTACTGGCAGTCTGGCACATTATGGGGGGGTGTTATATGGCTGGGTGGCTACTGGCACATTATGGGGGGGGGGTTATATGGCTGGGTGGCTACTGGCACATTATGGGGGGGGAGGATGCATTGGCTACTGGCAGTCTGGCACATTATGGGGGGGTGTTATATGGCTGGGGGGGGGGCCCATAACAAAATTTGCTGTGGGGCCCAGTCATTTCTAGCTACGCCCCTGTGAACCATATTGTAATTGTTGATGTTTTATTACTTTATTTAAATCAAAATACAGCAACAATATTTCACCATTCGAGAAAAGATAAAAAAAATGAAGTAATAAATTAAAAAAATAAAATAAATCCCCCCCCCCCAAAAGAAATTAATATAAATGTTCCATCTCTTCCTTCCATCTCCTCTCCACACATCTTACATATCATCTAAAATTGCAACTATACATAGCATTAACTTAAGAGTAAATGTAAATTTAAATAAAATTACAGAGTAATGTAAATGTGCTAAATTTGGTAAGGGCGATATTACTTTTTGGTGCTACTGTATAGATGTTGGACAACTTTTTTTTCATAATTATTAAAAAGGAAACTCTGTGATGTGTTCACTCTGTAAGCTTTTGTTGAGTTTTTGTACCCAGTACTGAACTGCATCTAAAAACACTTTTCATATTACAACTTCCATTAATCTGGGCCTAGTATAGTGTCCAAAATCTGTTGGTTTTTGTATCCAATACTGAACTGCATCTGAAAACAGAGTGTATATTACAACTTCCATTAATCTGGGCTTAGTGTAGTGACCAAAATCTGTTGGTTTTTGTATCCAAAACGGAACGGCATCTAAATACACTGTCTATATTACAACTTCCATTAATCTGGGCCTAGTGTAGTGTCGAAAATAGTTTTTTTTTTTTGTATCCAATACTGAACTGCATCTAAAAACACTGTCTATATTACAACTTCCATTAATCTGGGCCTAGTATAGTGTCCAAAATCGGTTGGTTTTTGTATCCATAACTCAACTGCATCTAAAAACACTGTCTATATTACAACTTCAATTAATCTGGGCCTAGTGTAGTGTCCAAAATCTGTTTTCTTTTGTATCCAATACTGAACTGCATCTAAAAACACTGTCTATATTACAACTTCCATTAATCTGGGCCTAGTATAGTGTCCAAAATCGGTTGGTTTTTGTATCCATAACTCAACTGCATCTAAAAACACTGTCTATATTACAACTTCAATTAATCTGGGCCTAGTGTAGTGTCCAAAATCTGTTTTCTTTTGTATCCAATACTGAACTGCATCTAAAAACACTGTCTATATTACAACTTCCATTAATCTGGGCCTAGTATAGTGTCCAAAATCGGTTGGTTTTTGTATCCATAACTGAACTGCATCTGAAAACAGAGTGTATATTACAACTTCCATTAATCTGGGCTTAGTGTACTGACCAAAATATGTTGGTTTTTGTATCCAAAACTGAACTGCATCTAAAAACACTGTCTATATTACAACTTCCATCAATCTGGGCCTAGTGTAGTGTCCAAAATCTGTTGGTTTCTGTACCGAATACTGAATTGCATCTAAAAACACCTTCTATATTACAACTTCCATTAATCTGGGCCTAGTTTTGTGTCCAAAATCTGTTGTTTTTTGTATCCAATACTGAAATGCACCTAAAAACACTGTGTATATTACAACTTCCATTAATCTGGGCCTAGGGTTGTGTCCAAAATATGTTGGTGTTTGTATCCAATACTGAATTGCATCCAAAAACACTGTCTATATTACAACTTCCATTAATCTGGGTCTAGTATAGTGTCCAAAATCGGTTGGTTTTTGTATCCAATACTGAACAGCATCTAAAAACACTGTCTATATTACAACTTCCATTAATCTGGGCCTAGTATAGAGTCCAAAATCTGTTGGTTTTTGTATCTAATACTGAACTGCATCTAAAAACACTGTCTATATTACAACTTCCATTAATCTTGGCCTAGTGTAGTGTCCAATATCTGTTGATTTTTGTACCTAGTACTGAACAGCATCTAAAAACACTTTTTATATTACAACTTCAGCCATCAGTTGCTAGCTGGAAGCAGTGTAGCACTGCTGTGGTTAAGCGTCAACAGGCCGTGCTGAAGCTGATCTGTTTAGGGGACAAACCGCACACCGCTGCAGAGCTGTGGCAGGGTATAAGGGACCAGACCGAGCTGTGGCTCTCGCCACTCAACCTACAAAAAGTCATGGTTGTGTCTGACAATGGCCATAACTTGGTGGCAGATTTGGAGCTCGCCAACCTGACACACATTCTATGCCTAGCCCACATCTTAAACTTAGTGGTTCAGTGGTTTATAAAAACCTTACCCAATTTGGCAGAGCTACTAGTGAAGGTGTGCCACATGTGTGCCCATTTCCGTAAGTCATCCACAGCTTCAGCCGGTCTGTCATGTTGGCCAGGCTTTGTGAGCAGCAGATGGCAGTTGTCGAATACCAGCTGCAACATGGTCGTCGCCTTTCCAGTCAACTGCCACTATTCACAAGCGAGAAGTGGGCATTGATGTCAGACCTCTGTGAGGTTTTAAAAAACTTTGATGAATCCACACAGATAGTTAGTGGCTATAACGCTATTATCAGGAAATGGGGGAGAACATTTCACGGGGTGATAGCCAGACCACCCACAGTTGGTCTTCTCAGCGCGAATTGGGCCATGAAAAGGAAGAGGAGGAGGAGCTGGAGACAGTTGCCTCTGCTACAGAGGGTAGTACCCATGGAACTTTATTTCCATCTGTTCAGCATGGATGGGCAGAAGAGGAGGAGATGGAGGATGAAGGGATGGAGAGTCATCCTGATGTTGACATGTTCATGTTAGGCTGCCTTTCCCGCGACCCTCGAGTTATACGCATTTTAGATAACACAGATTACTGGGTGTTCCCCCTTCTCAACCCCCGCTACAAAGAGAACTTCTCATCTCTCATTCCTGTAGTGGAGAGGACGAGTAAAACAGTGCAATACCAGAAGGTACTTGTTGAGAGATTGCTCCAAAATTTTCCATCTGACAACGTGGCCGGCAAAGTCCGTACTTTCTTAGGCAACCGAGGACTGGAGACAAGGGAAACACACAGCAGTTCCAACAAAGGCAGGGCAACACTCTCCAAGGCATGGGACACTTTCATGACACCCCGCCAGCATCCTCACCCTGAAGCACGGCCTAGTGGCACAAGGAGGGAAATGTTTTGGAAGATGGTGAAGGAATACATCGCAGACCGTGTCAGCGTCCTAAATGATCCCTCAGTTCCTTACAACTACTGGGTGTCCAAGATGGACATGTGGCACGAACTTGCGCTCTATGCCTTGGAGGTGCTGGCCTGCCCTGCTGCCAGCGTTTTGTCTGAGTGTGTATTTAGTGCTGCTGATGGCATTATAACTGATAAGCGTATCCACTTGTCCACTGACAACGCTGACAGGTTGACTCAGATAAAAATGAACGAGGCCTGGATTGCCCCTGACTTCTGAACTCAACCAGAGGAGAGCTGAGCTGATGATGAGCATAAAGGCAATTTCAATGTATTGTTTATAATGTACTCAGTCTACTGTAGTGTATTCCCATGCACCTTTTCTACCACAAAAAAGTGTATATGGTTGAATCTTGTTTTCTCCTCCTCATCCAGATTGTATATATTCTCTCCACTACAATTTTTAAAGAGGGTCATATCACCAGCAGGCACTCAACTATAATATTTTAGAGGGTCAGCTCACCAGCAGACCCTCGCCTATAATGTTTTAGAGGGTCAGCTCACCAGCAGGCCCTCAACCATAATATTTTAGAGGGTCATTTCACCAGCAGGCCCTTAACCATAATGTTTTATAGGGTCAGCTCACCAACAGGCCCTCAACCACAATGTTTTACAGGGTCAGCTCACCAGCAGGCCCTCAACCATAATGCTTTACAGGGTCAGCTCACCAGCAGGCCCTCAACCCTAATGTTTTACAGGGTCAGCTCACCAGCAGCCCCTCGCCCCTAATGTTTTAAAGCATCAGCTCAGCAGCAGGCCCTCACCCGTAATGTTTAAGAGGGTCACCAGCAGGCTTTTGCTCCAAATGTTTTTGAGGGTCACCAGCAGACCACCAATCATAATTTTTCAAGGGTGTGTATGATGCCCTCCTTTGTGTGTAATAAAAGGTGTATTGTAGTGCCAGTTCCTTGAAATTTTTGGAAGCCCTTTAACTAAGTACATAGGCTTTATGAGTGTAGGAGTCCCACTACCTGAACAATTGTACAATGTGAACGGGGCCCTCCTTTATGTGATATACAGGTTGTTTCAGAGTGCCTCTTGCTTGTAATTTTTTGCACCACTTGCACTTTATATACAATTGAATATACAGGAACGAATGTTTCCTAACATTTTTTCCTGTAAAATGGATTTTTCTGTTTAATTTTTTTTTTTTTTTTGGGGGGGTTAGGCGTATTTTTGTCCGTATGTAAAAGTGGCGTACAACTCGAACAATATGGTTCCCAGCAGCGACCCGGGAGTCCAAGATGCATCCAGACATCGTCCCCATGCTGTTCCCCATCCTTTTCGGTGGTGTTTCTGTCACTTTCAGACCTTTTCCAATGGACCAGGCACCCTCCCCTCTTCAGAGTGGGGATGCCTGGTTGTCTCCTATTGACTTCCATTATACTCGGTACTCGAGTGCTCGGCCGAGCACACGAATATAGCAAGGTGTTCGGGCATTTGGTACTTTCGGTACATTTGGTACTTTCACTTTGTGCCGTTTATCTAATAAACCTTATCTCTAAATTACTGAGAGATTATAAACACTTATTTAAGCCACATTCTTATCAGTAAGATAAGAACTGAGCTATGATAAGTGTTTTGGAAGTCAGAGAGCAGAGATAAGGAGTCCATAAGCTCCTTGTCTGACGGAAAATATAGAAAATCCAAAGGGTGCTACTAGAGCATCTCAGCTATGTAGACTCAATATTTTAATAACCATTAAAAAATGATTTTTAGCAAAAATGAGTACAATGCAATAATAAAAAAAATTGCCCTTAAAGGTATATGCCTAGAAACCTTTCCATACAAATGTGTTATATGTATGCCGTCACATTAACAGACACTTTCTTTATCAGCTTTTATCTTCTGTAAGTCATATTTCCATTTTCTGCATAGAGGCACATTCTTTTTTTTATTGTATTTTCTTTAGGTTTTTTTTGTAACAACTACAAAACCAAACGCCCACTACATAATGCCCAGGTACAGTATCTTGAAAGTGTACCAACTCTGAAAGAGTCCGAACAGTCCATAATGCCATCTTGTCCAAGTTCCACTTCCAGCCTTCCAAGTCACCACAGTGACATACATCTTATGCACAAGAATATCACAGATGGCAGTCAGTAGATGTCCCAACAATATGGCAGAAGTTTGCTTCTTTAACAAAAACAAACATGGACCTATCAACCACCAAGCCCCACTTTAGTCCTACAAGTTGAACAGGAAAGAAATTAGATATTAAAGGGATATTCTCATCTTTGACATTGAGGGCATATCTCTAGGATATGCCCCCAATGTCTGATAAATGTGGGTTCCAGAGGAGAGAACTGCCAGGAACTACAGATGTACCATTTGGGCTTAATTTAGACTGCAATTAAAGGGGTATTCCCACCTTGGACATCGGGGACGTATTGCTAGGATATGACCCCATTGTCTGATAGGTGGGGTCAATGTAGAGTAATGCTTTCCTAATTCGTATGCCAGCTTTTCACCTTTCTCTTGTATTTTTTCTAGGGTCATTACTTGTACTTGTGCATCAGCCTGGCATGTAGAACTGTATAAAGGGCTTTAGAAAAATCCAATTAAATTATATGAATAGCATTTTCAAGCCCAAGGTTATAACTTACATCATAATGTAAAAACAGATCACATTAAGTCTCTCAAGAAATCCTGTTGACATTGTGTGAATAGTCTATCAATGCTCGATTTCTGTTATCTCCACCTTCAAATATCATACTTATTCTAATTCGGAAAGTCTTCTGACTCTTTCATTTTTTTTTACATTTTGTTATGTTGTGGCCTTGTGATAAAATAACAAATTCAAATTCCCCCATCAATCTGCACTCAATACACCTTAATGTGAAAGTGAAAACACAATTTTAGAAATGTTTGCACATTTATTAAAAGGAAAAGATAACATTTTGCATGGACAAAAGTATTCAGACCCCTTGCTGTGACACCTGATCATCCTTGAGATGTTTCTACCCCTTGATTGAAGTCCAACTGTTGCAAATTTAGTTGATTGGACATGGTTTGGAAATAAACACCCCTTTCTGTATAGGGTTTCACAACTGACAATGCATATCAAAGTAAAAACCAAGCCCTGAGGAGGAAATAACTGCCTGTAGAGATCAGAGACATGATCTTGTGGAGGCACAAATCTGGAGAAGGGTACAGAAAAAATTGCTGCTGCACTGAAAATTCCCAAGAGCATATTGGCCGCCATAATTCTTTTGTCACAAATAAAGTGCTAGTGCAAATAAAGTGGCAAAGTATGCAGAATAGTTGTAGTAGTCAAAAATATATAAAGGAAAGATATAATTTCCTGTATGAAGAGACACAGTATTACTGTTAAGGTGGTGGGAGGAGGCGCATGTATATCCATCTACATAGTACCGCGCAAAGGTGGTACATTGGTACCGTTATATTGCTGATGTTCTTTTTTTCTGGACAGGGACCCATGAGAAGTGTACGGAGTTTATTTCTTCGCTCAATACAAATGATTGCAACATATTTCTAGCTCACCATATCTTTGGCTCGCAAGTGGACTTCTTGGATCTAAGGATTTTGTTACATGATGGACAAACCATTACCTCACTATACCATAAGTCAAAAGCCACCAACAGCCTGTTACAGTTCTTCAGTTTCCATCCTAAACATCCGAAGGCAGGAATTCCTGTGGGACAATTTTTAAAGGTCAGACGCAATTGCACAGATTTGGAAACATTTAATATGTAAGCACGAGACAATCTCACTGGCCTACATGAGGGCCAGGGATAGTAACAGACAACAATTACTTTACTACCAAAATACCAAGAGACCAAATATGAGTCACCTTGTTTTATCACCACAGATAACAATCAATGAGGTAAGATTTTCCAAATACTCAATGGTCTTTGGTGAATCTTACAAACGGACACAAAAGTCAAAGCAATATCGCCTGAAAAACCTCTACTGGCAGCTGAGGGCACCTAATCTAAGGGACAAAGTAATGAAAGGCAATTTTACACATCTCATAACCTGGCTAGGCAGAGGCATTACATTGAGAGGATCTTATCCCTGCGGAGAGTGTGTCACCTGCTAATTTGTGACCTTGTCTAAAAATTTCACCAATCCATTGGTTGTCATTGTTCATCAACTGAAACATTAAATAAATTGTAAATCTAGCAATGTTGTTTACTCTATAATTGTTTATAATTGTCTATAAAATGTCCATACTCAAAGGTATGCGTGGGACAAATCTCACAAGAGTTGCGAAAATAGGTCCAGAAGCATATTTCAACTCTTTCTATGTCTAGACGGGAAAAAAAATAGGAGAATACCCTAACCCTGGTAGCCCTACACTTTTTGAGACAACATAGAGATAGGCAGTATGGTGTAACCACTTCATTACCGAAGTGTTTAAACCCCTTCCTTACCAGGGCAGTTTTTTAGGTGTAGCAATGCGTCTATCTAATTGCAAATAACTGATTAATTTCTGAGCCAGCCTACATGTATTTGATATTATATTTTTCGGGACACCTTAGACCTTTTTTTTGTGCCATTAGATGATGGATATAATATAAAAAAAGAAATATTTAAGGAAAAACTGTGCAAAATGTGAAAATAAATATTTTTCCTTTCTTATCAAGACAAAAAGTTTTCAAGACAAAACATTTCTAAAACCATTCCCGTACGCTTGTAACCTGAAAATGGATGCTATTTATGTAATTTATCTACTGGCTGGACCCGCGGCAAGACTTCAGATGACTGGAGCGCATTTTGGATTTTGGCAGTGTATTCTTCTATTGCTGGTTCTAAAAATCTTGCACAGTGCCAAAATCCTACAAGCCCTGTCGAAGTGATCTTTTTTTTAAAGTTATTCATCTTGGGGAAATTTTATTTATTTATTTATTTTTTATTTACTTTTTTAAAGTAAATTAAACCTTTTCTGCCACAGTCAATGCAGGAAGAGGTTAATTCCCAGCCTGCAGGCTGACATTTCATTTTAAAGCCAGCAGGTGGCATTCTTACATAAGAAAAAGCGCTCCCTGCCGACTTTCAGCTTCTTCAATGTAATACACGCTTGTAGCAGAGTACTACAAGCGTGTATTACAACCAGACCGCTACCGCTGGTCATGGCACAACTCCCGTGTAATAACAGCGCGGTCACAGCGATCTGCTGCGTCACCTGCCACTGGCAGATGGCGATGTATCCGGGCGCTTTTATACATCGGGTTACAGATAATAGCCTACCGCCATGACGTAGAAAGTGGCAAGTAGTTAAAGGCTATGTACACATTTAGGGGAATTTTTTTTATTATTATTGCATTGTACTTGTTTTGAGCTAAAAATCATTTTTTCAATTGTTTTTTATTAAAGATATGGAATCCTTTTTTGTGTACAAAGCTGAGATGTTCGAGTAGCAGCCTGTGGATTTTCTGTCTTTTCTGTCATCTGGGGAGCAGACAGACTCCTTATCTCTGCTCTCTGACATTATAAACACTCATTAAAGCTCAAAACTTTTCTTACTGATAAGAATGTGTCTTAAATATGTGTTTATGACCTCTTATTTAGAGATAAGGTTTATTAGATGACTGGCATAAAGTGAAAGTACCAGTTACGCAGTTAGAAAAACAGTTTATCCTTTGTGACAGAATGTCTCAATGTTTTTAATAAAGGACAATTGAAAATATGATTTTTAGCCAAAAATTTGTAAAATGTAATCAGAAAAAAAAATGTCTAGGTTGAGCTCCCTTCTTTCCAAGCTTGTTAGACCTGAGCAGGCAGGGTTTGTCCTGGGTGGGAAGGGAACCATAACTCCTGCAGGATTCTCAATGTCATTTCCTACACAAAAGCCTCTAAGCAGTCATTGGTTCTTCTCAGTGTAGACACAGAAAAGGCCTTTGACAGAGTCAGCCGGGCCTTTATACAGAAAACTCTCCTGAGATTCGGTATCCCTACTGCTGTTGTCAATTCCATTATTACATTATATAGGACTCCTAGCGCAAGGGTCAAAGTGAATGGTATACTTTATTCCCCATTTCCTATTAGGAAAGGGACAAGGCAGGGATGCCCCCTGTCCTCTATCTTCTTCGCCCTAGTAATGGAGACACTGCTACAAGCCATTAGAGAACATCCTCAAATACAAGGGTTCCATTTACCTAATAAATTGCCCACTTACCATACAGCTGCTTTCGCAGATGATTTGCTCATCTTTATAACCAATCCTTCCCATGCCTTTCCTCCTTTACTGGATCTTTTTGAGAAATTTTGAGCTCTCTCCAACTTCAAAATAAATCACACTAAGTCTGAAGCACTCAATATATCAGCACTAGTCTCGGCAATGACTAGGCTCCACTCTGCTATTCCCTTTAAGTGGCAAGCATCATATCTCACCTACTTGGGCATTAATATTCCTTCAGGTCTTTCACGGGTTTTTGAAATCAATTATCCACCCCTGATAAGGGAGATTCAGGCTTACTTAAAGTCCCTCAAAATCCCTTATATTTCCTGGATGGCACACAAGAACTTGCTCAATACTGTTAGAATACCAAAATTGCTTTATGTATTACGGATGCACCCGATACATGTTCCCATGCACTTTTTCTGACAGATTAGTTTTGCATTTGCGACCATAAGAAGAAAACACGTTTAACAATTTATAACAGAATTGTGATGCTGAAAGAACACGGTGGTTTTGGGCTCTCCGACACCCTGACTTATTATAGAGCAGTCCATCAAAAACGTTGGCTTCAATTAAATGTCACAAATAGCCATATTCTAGGTACCGAGCTTGAATTGGCATCTACATCCCTAGAACAACTTGTGGGCCTGTGGAGACTGGGACCATCACCCTCCATATGTAACCCTCTCCTCAAAGGGACTATGTCCATGATCCCTCTCCTCTCATGCCTGCTCAATTGATCCCATTCTTTTTACGCCCAGAAGTCAGGAACTCATCCTCAGTCTGGAATAGATTCAAAGGTCAGACACTAGAATCATTTTTAGCTGATATAGTAGAACCTGGTGGTAAACAACAGCCTAGATCTTTGGTTTCCCATTATACAAATTTATTAGATACAGCTGAAATCCTGTCTTCCTGTAGGGTGCTGGTGCAGAGGAGGGAAGGCATGAGGGATCAAACTTGGTTTGAAAAGTTACTCATCCGAGATAGTCTCCCCTGTAGCTGATCTCCATATTATATAACTCTCCATATATCTGATCTCCACATTAAACTCTCTCTTGGCCACTCAAAGTAAAGGGGCTTCTGCATATATCTTGAAGGGTCCGAGGAACTAAATAAATCCTTTTCTGAGACAGAAGTTTTGCGCATTCATCTTTGCTCTCATGGTTTCTCTAGGTGTGTGTGAATTCAGGAGCACTTATATAAAGTGATGACACACTGGTATAAGACTCCTAAACAATTTTATTTACTAGGCCTGCAGCCCTCAGACCTGTGCTGGAGGTGCGAGGATAAGGAAGGTACCCTGAGTCACATCTTTTGGTTTTGCCTGAAGATATTGAGTTTTTGAGAAATGGTGGTGAGGGATGTTAATTTCATTACTACTGCTAGTATTAAGCTAACCCCGGAGTCAGCTTTATTTTGGCTTCCAAACGATACTTGGCGCCTGGCTAAGGGTGACCTCGCTACCCACCTAATACAAGTGTCACAGTTATTGATCCCCCTAAGATGGCTGAGTAAAGACCCTCCTACTTTAGAACAATCGGTCAACAAGGTAGACCAGATATGTCCCCTTGAAGAATTAGCTGGGTGGGAAGCCAGGAACCACCAGCGGTAGACTTTGGGGTCCCTGGAAGCGATATTGAGAACTAAGATCAAATAATCTGCAGTAGATCCTCCACCCATTATCCAGGCAGCTCAGGGCCTACAGATTATACCTTACTATTTAAGGAACACTGAATAAACCAGAACAGGGTCTACAATCTATCATGCGACCCTATCCTAGTCACAGATTTACACAGCTAGATGGAGAATTGTCCCCCTATCCTTTCCTTAATCTCCCCCCCCCCCTGTTCTTCTTTATAGTCTTCATTTACATATTCTGTTTTGTGGATAGTAATAACATCTTCTAAGGCTACTTTCACATTAACGGCAGCCTTCTGGCAGGCTGTTTCAGCGCGTGAACAGCCTGCCTGATCTGTGCTGCCACTAGTGCACTAGTCCGCTTGTGATACATGTGATTTGTAATGTACATTGTTCAGACTGTCTGTATAATCTTGCTGATCAATACAAATTGTTTTGAAAACAAAAGAGAGGATCTATACCAATATTTGGGGAGGAGATATCACCCACAAATTATTACAGTGTGAATCCAGATGGATTTATACATTGAATTTGGTGAGTCTCTATGGCTTAAATGAGGAACTGCATTACACTTGGTTCCTTATGTAACTTAGTTAAGCCTGTTTGGTTATGAATGTGTCTTCAATACATATAGGCCTCTAGCCTTATGAACAATTTTACACAAGTTTTTGTTTTTTTCTAAACTAGGTCCCTCGTTTCTTCCACTTTTTCTTGTTCAGTCTTTGCCTACTTCTGCTTTTTTCTTTCCTCTCCCCCCATTTCATTCACCTCTACTCCCCTACTCTCTCTTCTTTCCATTCTCTCCTTTTCCCTTCTCCCCCTCTTTTTCTTCCCTCCCCCAAACCCCTTCCTTTCTCCTCTTTCCTCCCCTCCTCTCTGTCTTTCTCTTCCATCTTCCACCCATGCTTCTTCACAAGTACTTTCTTGCTTTCTTCCTCAAATTTTCCTCATTCCTCATTTTGTCCCAGTTGTACACCACTTTTACTTACTGACAAATACACGCCCAACCCCCCCCCCCCCCAACCCCCCAAAAGTCAATTTGACAGGAATTTTTTTTTAGGAAACATTCTTTCCTGTATATTTTATTGTATGTAAAGTTCAAGTGCTGCCACAAATTTTGTTTTTTTCCAGAACTGGGGCCATGATTAAGATGGATGGCCGGAGGTATCTGTATTGCCCTGCTATTTGACTGGCTCCAGAAGAACCACACTGAAAGCATTTTCCAAGAATGTTTTCATTAATCTAAGATGAAATTTGTAGCCTGGTTTGAAAACAATTCGACACATGGTCTAGCAGCATTATTCCCATTACGCGCCGAGCATTTTCCTGGAAAACAAAGTATTTGGGTTCCGAGGGGAGTATGGTTGACGGAAGGGCACCCCCAGGAGTGGAGCCTGTGGCTTAATTTGATTCCACATGGGAAACCTCAACCGGCCCGGACACTGAAAGGATTGACAGATTGATACCTCCATCTCGATTCTGTGGGTGTTGTAGCATGGCTGTTGTGAGCGGGTGGAGCGAGACGATTTGTGTGGTTCATTCCGATAATCAACGAGATTCCTCTGTGCTAAGGAGTTACGTCACCTCCGGCTGCCAGTGCAAGAACATTGTAGAGATGTAGAGATATTATCAAAAACACTGGCCACAATAAAATATTATAGAAATTTTAACAAGATTTTTTTGATTGTGGTAATGTTACATTGCAAAGTTAGCGCAGGGAATGGCGGTCAGCACCCGGCTACGAAAAAATGTTATTATAATTTTAACAATATTTTTTGATTGCCCTGTAAAAGATTGTAGGTGAGGGCTTGCAGGTGAGCTGACCCTCCCTCAAGAGGGACATGAGGAGATCTTGTGCACTAATCCCCAAACTCTTCAGTATCCACAGTGAGAAGAAGATGACGGTGAGGAATGGCGATTAGTGTTTCACGAGGTGGATGATGCGGATAAGACACAGTTGTCAATGAGTGAGGGTCTTTTTAGGTCAACACAAGTCAGGAGGATGACCAGAGTTAGGAAGTGAAAGAGGAGATGGGGGACAATGACATTACTGACAAGCCAAATGAGGAGAGCAGGACAGAGGGGTAGGGATTCATAGCATAGCAACAGGCTGGAAAAAGCTGTGGGGTGGCAAAAGGGAGAAGGCGGGCCACACCTAATAGGCCTGCAAAAGTTCCCCTTTGCGGAAATCTCCCTTGCCAAGGGGTAAGTGTTCTGCAGTCTAGCGCTTTTTTGAGGAAAGTGGGGACAATAAAAGAATTGTAAATTGCTAACTGTAACTGTGCTATACCAAACTAAGAACTCATTAACCTCTTAAGGACATAGGGCGTATGCGTACGCCCTAATGTCCGAGTCCTTAAGGTCACAGGGCGTACCCATACGCCCTAAATTAAATCTGCTGTAAAAAAAAAATAATCGCGATAGAAACATGATTCCTGCTGTGATCGTGCAGCAGGAACCATGTTCATATGCAGCGCTTTGCGATGACCGCGGGGATCAGATACTTTAAAAGGCTTCCAAAATTTTTTTTATTATTAATGTAACCTCCCCCCCGTACCCTCCTTGTGATGGGCTGAGAGGGGGGGAGGCTTGCGGGCGGTGAGGCAGGCGGTGCGGGGGATGGGCGCGCAATCCTCTGCCCGCCCCCCGCTCATTTTCAGGATGGCCGAGCGTGGCAAGCAGAGTGTCAGCACATTGCTGACATTCTGCTTGTAACGGCTGACATCCGTCCAGGCACGGATGTCAGCCTATTAACCCCTTCCATGCTGCGGTCCGTAGGGACCGCTGTATGGGAGTGGTTAAGAGGGAGGGAACTGCTGTGGGGGGCTGCTGTGCCTGGTGCAGCCCCCCTAGCTCCAGTCCCCAGCTTCCTTTCCTCCCCATCCTCCGCTGCTCTGTTATAGCAGCGGAGGAGGGTAACCATGGCAACAGGACGCCTTCAAAGGCGTCCTGCTTGCCATGGTAACAAAAGTCTGATCAGACTTTTGCTAAAGGCAAAAGTCTAATCAGACTAAGTGTCAAGTAAAAAATACAGTACAGTACATTATATAATGTACTGTACTGTATTATACAGACACCAGATCCACTGGATCCTCAAGAACCAAGTGGTTCTGGGTAAAAAAAAAATGTAAAAAAAAGTGAAAAAAGGTAAAAACAAAAAACACATTTATCACTAATAAAAAAAAAAAAATACACTGCACATGTTATATATAACGGCGTACATAACGACCTGATCTATAAAATAGGTTTGTTACTTTCCCCGCACAGTGAACGTCAATTTAAATTTTGCCCACTTCACTTCCCAAAAAAGTTAATAAAAGTGATCAAAAAAGTTGTATCTACACCCAAATGGTACTAATCAAACCATTACCTCGTCCCACAAAAAATGATACCTTACCTAAGAAAATCGCCTAAAAAATAAAAATATTATGGCTCTCAGGCTATGCAGACACTAAAACATGATTTTTTTTTGTTTCAAAAATATGATTGTGTAAAACCTAAATAAATTAATAAAAAGTAGACATATTATGTATCACCGCGTCCGTAAGAACCTGAAATATAAAAAATTACACATGACCTAACCCCTCAGGTGAACACCACAAAAAAAAAAAAACTGTTAAAAGCCATTTTTTGTCACTTTACATCACAAAACGTCTAATAGCAAGCGATCAAAAAGTCATATACACTCCAAAATAGTGCGTTTAAAACCGTCGTCTCATCCCGCAAAAAATGATATCCTACCTAAGAAAATCGCCCAAAAAATAAAAAAAGTATGGCTCTTAGGCTATGCAGACACTAAAACATGATTTTTTTTTGTTTCAAAAATTATATGATTGTGTAAAACCTAAATAAATAAATTAAAAATAGAGATATTAGGTATCGCCGCGTCCGTAAGAACCTGAACTATAAAAATAATACATTAACTAACCTCTCAGGTGGACACCGCAAAATATATATATATATATATATATATGTATACTATAAAAATCAGGTTTTTGTCACATAACATCACAAAAAATTCATATGCACCCCAAAATAGTGCCATTGAAACCGTCATCTCATCCCGCAAAAAATGATCCCCTACCTAAGACAATTGGACAAAAACTAAAAAAAACTGACTCTCAGACTATGGAGATACAAAAATAGTTTTTTGTTTGTTTGGCCACATGCACACGACCGTTGGTGTTTTGCGGTCTGCAAATCGCGGATCCGCAAAACACGGAAGCTGATCTGCGTTCCGTTCCGCATTTTGCGGAACGGAACGCAGCCCATTATAGAAATGCCTATTCTTGTCCACAAAGCGGACAAGAATAGGACATGCTACTATTTTTTTGCGGGCACGGACGGAGCAACGGATGCGGACAGCACACGGAGTGCTGTCCGCATCTTTTGCGGCCCCATTGAAATTAATGGGTCCGCGGCCGAGCCGCGAAATATGCGGCTCGGTCGCGGACCCGAACAACGGCCGTGTGCATGAGGCCTTTAACAAAGGAAATTATAGTGTAAAACCAAAATAAATTAAAAAGGGTAGACATATTAGGTATTGCCACATCCGTAAGAATCTGCTCTATAAAAATACCACATGACCTAACCCCTCAGATGAACACAGTCACAAATATAAAATAAAAACAGTCCCAAAACAGCAATTTTTTTTCCAAATTTTCCATTTTAATCATTTTTTTCCAGTAACAAAGCAAGGGTTAACAGTCAAACAAAACTCTATATTTATTGCCCTAATTCTGTAGTTTACAGAAACACCCAATATGTGGTCGTAAACTGCTGTATCGCCAAACGACTGGGTGTAGAAGGAAAGGAACGTCATATGGTTTTTGGAAGGCAGATTTTGACGGACTGGTTTTTTGACACCATGTCCTATTTGAAGCTCCTCTGATGCACCCCTAGAGGAGAAACTCCATAAAAGTGACCCCATATAAGAAACTACACCCCTCAAGGTATTCAAAACTGATTTTAAAAACTTTATTAACCCTTTAGGTGTTCCTCAAGAGTTTATGGCAAATGGAGATGAAATTTCAGAATTTCTATTTTTTATTACCTTGTCTCACAAAAATGTATTATAGAGCAACCAAAAATCATATGTACACTAAAAATAATACCACCAAAACTGCCAGCTTATCCAGTAGTTTCCAAAATGGGGTCAATTTTTGGGAGTTTCTACTCTAAGGGTGCATCAGGGGGGCTTGAAATGTGACATGGTGTAAATAAACCAGTCCATCAAAATTTGCCTTCCAAAAACCATATGGCGTTCTCTTCTTTCTGTGCCCTGCCTTTTGGCGATACAGCAGTTTATAACCACATATGGGGTGTTTCTGCAAACTACAGAATCAGGGCAATAAATATTGGGTTATGTTTGGCTGTTAACCCTTGCTTTGTTATTGGAAAAAATGGACTCAAATGGAAAATTTGCCAAAAAAATCGAAATTCTGAAATTTTATGTTCATTTGCCATGAACTCGTGTGGAACACCTAAAAGGGTTAACAATGCTTGTAAAATCAGTTTTTAATACCTTGAGGGTTGTAGTTTCTATAATGGGGTCATTTTTGGGTGGTTTCTTTTATGAAAACCTCACAAAGTGACTTCAGACCTGAACTGGTCCTTAAAAATTGGGTTTTTGAAATTTTCAGAAAATTTTTAAGATTTGCTTCTAAACTTCAAAGCCTTGTAACATCCCCAAAAAATAAAATGGCGTTTCCAAAATGATCCAAACATGAAGTAGACATTTGGGGAAAGTAAAGTAATAACTATTTTGGGGGGTATTACTATGTAATATAGAAGTGGAGAAATTGAAACTTGATTTGCAAATTTTTCAAAATTTTTGATAAATTTTGTATTTTTTTATACAAAAAAATGAACTTTTTTGACAAAATGTTACCAGTGTCATGAAGTACAATATGTGACGAAAAAACAATCTCAGAATGGCCTGGATAAGTAAAAGCGTTTTAAAGTTATCACCACATAAAGTGACACTGGTCAGATTTGCAAAAATGGCCTGGTCCTTAAGGTGAAATAGGGCCGTGTCCTTAAGGGGTTAATAAACAAATAACCATAACATATCTTACATCCTATTCATTAACTCTAACTCAAACCATAACAATAAAAACTCAAACCCGGGAACATACTGGGGAAAGACAGTACACTGGAGGCAAAATGAGTAGGGGTTGTGAACACTAGCAACCTCACCACCACCGACATGATCTGCCACATGGCATCAAAGCACCGTAACAGGTGGCCTGAACCCCTGGGTCCACAATCAGTGTCTGTGACTCACACCACTGCCTTCTCTTGCACCCCTGTGTTACGTGCTGGCCAATCCTCTGTCCTAGACGCAGGCCTGGATGACTCCTGCCCTGCAGCTGGGCCTTCTCAAGCACCATCATCTAGAACACCCACTTCTGTGTCCAAACACAGCGTACAGATCTCCTTACCCCAGGCCTTTGAATGTAAGCACAAATACCTAGCCACCGAGACTTCTGGTTCCGGCGCTGCCATGTGAAGAAGCAATGCTCAGAGATCCCTCTTACAGCCAATTCTGCTGATCATTTCATGGTGCGGGGAGGCTATCGTAACCCCCGAGGGACGTGAGGCTGACATTACTTACCTACTCCTGGACGCCGATGGAACGCTATCTTCTGCAAAGTGGTCAGAAACTCACAGGTGCACAGCAGGCAGCTTCCCAGTACGCGGAAAAGATGGCAGACAGCCAGCCGCTGTTAATTCAAGATAAGAGCTCCCAGTCTTTCCAGAGTGATATGACTCTCCTGGGAAGACCTGACCCTTTGGATTATAAAAAGCTGGCCATAGAAGTGGTGCTGCGCATTATGGCCGACATCCAAAAGACATTGGAGACCACCATAATGGCTTCCTTTAACTCCCTGAGGGAGGAGGTCAGCCAGACCA
Source organism: Bufotes viridis (assembly GCA_033119425.1). Taxonomy (NCBI): domain Eukaryota; kingdom Metazoa; phylum Chordata; class Amphibia; order Anura; family Bufonidae; genus Bufotes; species Bufotes viridis. Next base: position 269,425,775 of record CM065593.1, on the reverse strand, counting down.
GCCTTCAAGTAGGTAATCTGGAAAAGTAGCTGCGCTCTCTCCAGCAGCAAGTTGGGGACTCTGCCTTAGAATACTTGCGCTCCAAGGTTGATGACCTAGAGAATAGGTGCCGCTGCAATAACCTGAGGGTAGTGGGACTACCTGAATCTATCAAGCAACCAGAGCTCCTGGACTTATGTGAACAAGAACTGCCAGAGGCCCTCGGCCTAAATTTTTTCTGCAGGGTGGAACGCGCCCACAGGGTAGGCCCGGACAGAGCCCTGACCAGAGACTCTACTGCAGCGTCTCCCTGCAATAGAGATGGACAACCGCGTCAAGTCATTTTTAAGCTCCCGGACTTTAACGACAAGGTGGCCTTGCTTCACAGCTTTCGCAGGAGACAGCACCAGCTCAATATCAGAGGCCACAGAATTTTACTCTTTGAGGACATTTCGGCGGATGTGGCAAAAAAAACTTAAGGCTTTTAGCCCTATTTTCACCAAGCTTTACCATAAGAACGTTCGCTTCCAGCTTCTTTTTCCGGCGGTGCTAAGGATTCACCGCGCCCAGGGAGGCGCAGGCACTTTTCGATCCCCCTCTGAGGTGGAAGAGGCCATCAGTGGGATTCTAGATTTGGAGTTACGCGACGTCGCCCTCTCTCCTCAACGGTCTTCACCGAGGTCGTCAGCGGAACCAACGGTCTGTCGGCAGAGAGGTCGCTCACGAAACGGCTGGGAAAGGCATTCCAGGAGTAGAAGATGAAGTGCCCTGGACTTAAATGGGAGTCAACCTCAGGGACTACTGCGTCAACCTCTGAGCTGTGGGTGCAGCACTCGGACCTGAGTGGGCCTTACCTCTCCTGGTTTATGCATGGGACACCTTCTTGTTTGTAGCCAGGAGTTTTTTTTAGTCTACAGGGGTTAGATAATCTAGCTTCACTAGTTGTTATTTTTTAGGAAGTGTATTAGGGAGTTCCGCCATGGCAGAAAAAAGAGAAGTCAACACCTAGATTTAGGGTAGGCAAACATCATCTAGCCTTGGTGCCTGGCGGATATCACCTCCAGTATTTACAGGCAGTGTTACTGTTACTTGCTCTGTTTTCTGTGTTCTTCCCCCCTTCCCTCCCTTACTTTTTCCCTAGCCACCCACTGCTCTCTCTGCCCAGGGATCCGTGTTTACCAGAGTTGAAATGAGGATCATTTCCTGGAATGTCAAGGGGCTACGCTCCCTGCAGAAATGTTCCAAAATTTTGCGACATTTAAAACGTTTGCAGCCTGACATAGTTCTCCTGTCGGAGACCCATCTGGAGGAAAAATATTTTTTTCGATTGAAGAAGTTTTGGGTGGGCTCTGTTTATGGATCCTCAGCCAGAGAGCGCAGGGCAGGAGTACTCACACTGCTCCACAAGCACTTTTTGGGAACGATGCTATCGGAATCTCATGATAGTGAGGGTAGATGGCATAGGTTGCTGATTGAATTTGAAGGGGCGTCATATAGTATCCACAATGTCTATGCCCCAAATGATACTAACACACTCTTTTACGCTCTTCTTGAGAACAGACTACACGCGGACGGAACTCCTAATAGGATTGTGGGTGGTGACTTTAATTCTGTTGCTTCTGTTCTGGAAGACCGGAAAAGAGTTGAGGGGGCTAAGGTGACGCTGAGACTCTCCGACAAGGTTTTACAACTTTTTTTGGCCTCCACGAACCTGTATGATATCTGGCGTTCCCTACACCCTGATGATAGGGAATACACGCACTTTTCCCACACACACAATGCCTGGTCTCGAATAGACTATCTTTTTGTGTCCTCACATATGTTTTCTAAGGTAGTCTCCTCTGAGATCCATGATTTGCTTATCTCTGATCACTCACCGATTTCCATTTCTTTGCAGAATACATACCCTAATGGGACTGATTTCTTGTGGCGTTTTTCTTCATTCCTGGCCAAAGATGACAACTTCAAGGATACTCAGAGGTTGGTGGCTGGAGTTCCAGGGGGACAATCCTCGTGGTGCATCAGATGTTTCGATCCTCTGGGAAATTGCTAAAGCGGTGCTGAGAGGTCGGATACTAAGCTATGTGTGTAACTTACGTAAAGTGGTTGCTAAACAATATCAGGAAGCTAGCATGGCCCTCTGACTAGCATACACTAAATTTCTTCAGGCGGCCACGGTTTAGCATAAAGATGCCTGGATGGCAGCTAGAAGTAACTTTGAACTATGGGTTGACAGGCGAGAAGCTATGTATCGCTCAGAGTATCAGACTGATCTTTTCCGATTTGGGAACAAGGCGGGCAAAATGCTAGCGAATTTAGCTAGGGGCAGGAGGACTCCCACGGTTATTATGTCATTGAAAGATGAGGATGGAGTTTCGCATACAAACCCTAAATTGATCAAAAACTCCTAGGAAAGTATTATAAGCGGCTATATAGGGACACCCCGGGCGGTTTTCCTGCCCATGTCAATGTGGCCTAATTTAAATTGATACTGAAGCCTAATAAGGCTCATATCGCCCGATCTCACTCATCAATCAGGATCTTAAGATTTTGACTAAGATCCTGGCTGATAGACTGAGCCTCCTGATGCCCACCCTGATAGGTCCCTCGCAAGTGGGTTTCATAAAGGGTCGCTCGGGAGTGGCAAATATTAGAAAGGTACTAGTGGCCTTGGATTGGGTCCGGCGCCGGCCCCAGCTGGGCACAGCCCCAATTTTGTTGGCTTTAGATTAGATAAGATTTTTGGGGATATCCGCACCTTTTTACAGGGACTTTATGCAAGCCCCGCTGCACGAATTCATACGGGAGGGTTTCTATCCCCCATTTTTCCCCTTCAAAGAGGGACCATGCATGGGTGCCCGCTCTCCCCCCTCCTTTTAGACTTGGCTATTGAGCCCCTGGCCAGATTCCTAGAGGACTCTGAGCTGTACTCGGGAATCACAGCAGGTAAAAAGGAGGTCAAACTGGCTTTATACGCCGATGACCTATTGCTCTTTATGGATACCCCCCAGCAGCATTTGGGCCCCTTGATGGATCTCCTCCATCGTTTTGGGTCTTTTTAGGGATATAAAGTCAATTCCTCTAAGAGTGAGGTCCTAGAGTTACACACTACGAATCCCCCTCACCTCTGGACTTCACATGGGTTTTCCCTGACAACCATAAAGCGACATATCACCTACCTGGGATTGAAGATTGGTAGGCTCCCTGGGTCACTGTATCAGCTAAACTACCCACCCCTCATAGCAAAAATAATATTGGAACTAAAATGATGGCTCTCGCTTCCCTTATCCCTCCTAGGCAGGTGTCAGCTCATCAAAATGATGAGCTTCTCTAAATTACTCTACCCCCTACAAACGCTCCCGATTCTACTGAAGCATGCTGATGTTACTGCTTTAAATAGGACATTTACCACCTTCTTGTGGTCTGGCCGACAACCCCGCATCTCTCTCTCGAAGCTCATGCTTTGGAAACCAGAGGGAGGAGTGAAATTCCCGAACATAAGAGGGTACAATCTCTCTTGCATTTTGAGACACATATTGGATTGGGTACACCATACTGACCACTTCTCCAATAGAGAGCTGGAGCAAAACCTAGTGGCAACGTGGAATTTAGTGGCATGCCTCCATTCAAATTTAGCTTCGCTTCCCAGAGACATTAAAACATCACTTCTGCTAAGGGACACGGTGGCAACCTGGAAGGCGATAAGGAAAACATTTAGCCTGTCCCATTCAATCTCTAAGTTGATGCCACTGTGGAACATCCGGAATTCCCCCAGGGGAACCAAACAGGACTTTCTGCACTATGGGTATCTAGAGGGATAGTTAGGGCGGAGCATCTGATGCACCAGGAGGAGAAGCGATGGCTGACTCCTAAGGAATTGAAGGAAAAGTACGCCTTGCCTGATTCTCGTTTCCTACTGATTATGCAGATTCTGGGTTTTTGTACGCACAGATTACGAGATTTATCAAGGGAGGCGATTACGAACTACTTTGATGATATTCTCAGTTATTCTCCTCAAACAGTGTATCTCTCAAGGCTGTATAGGGCACTCTCGGGAAATTTCACGAAAGCTAAGCCATCCACTCTGTTTAAGAAATGGGAACACATTACCGTGGATGATGAGATCAGGGAAAAAATCTTGGAGGGCTGGGGTAAGGTCCGCCAGTGTGTGATAAGCGAAATATGGCGAGAAACATACTTTAAAATGATGCACCACGCAATCTATGGTTTTAATTTTCCAGCCTCTCCTCGATTCCCATATCGCATCACTCATTGCCCTAACTGTAATATGTCGGCAACTGATTTCTGGCATGGCATATGGACTTGCCTATGGAGCCTCAGGTTTTGGTGTTTCACTACATACGTCTTGAAAAAGATCAGTCCGGCCTTCCAGCCAAGATCCCAATTATCTTGCATTCCATACTGTTGATAGCCAAGCGAGTTCTGCTGCAGCACTGGCTCATAGATGCCATGCCAGACATTAGTGTCGTGATCTCTGAATTGAAGGCACTAATGGGGTTTGAAAGGATGGAGGCAGAACGTCTCAAGGAGTGCTCGGCTTCAAAAAAAATTTGGCAGATGGCAGACCTTCATCACTGCCCACTTTAACCCCACGGATATTACTGAGCTAGTCAAACCCCTTCAGTACAACTCTTGGTACCTTAAATCCTCTCTATGTGGTACATTGGGTCCTCTAGCAGTGTAGCCCTGCCCACCCCCTTCCTTACTACCCCTTTTCCCTGCTTCCTTCCCTTCCCTTGATAATTGTTCTATCAAAAATGCAGCCAGTCAGGATTTTTGAGACTCACAGTCAACTGAATACTGTACCCACTCATTTGTACTTGATGTATGAACATAGGAGACTCATTTCAATATGTCTTGTTTTTTATCTGGTTATTGTATTTGCTACTTTATTGGTTTGCTTTCAAGAATTAAAGAAACAAAAATAATACCTAGCCACCCATCCACAGGCCATAGCACTAAATGAGCACTTTTCAAAATTTCTGGCCCTGGAAATGTTGCTATTTAGGCCTGTGGATACTGAGCCACCACTATTTTTCTCTGTGTGCTGTCCCGGCATTACACCGGCAATTGTGTCAGTCACGTAACATCACCCGTGCCCTGACCAACGCAGTTATTGTGAAGGTCCACTTAAATGACGGACACATGGACAAGTGCTTTTGGCCAGGAACGATACATTTCCATGGCGGCACACTGGGTGAACCTTGTGGCGGCCGGTAGCGAGTCGTACTCTTGGATGGCACAGATGCTACCGACACCAAGGATTGCGGGCGGGCCCTATTTCCATCAGGATTTCCGCCACCATCTACATTAGTGGAAATGGTATAATTGGTCGGCACTCCACTTGAGGTATACGGGTGCTCTGTGTTCGGGAAGATCCCAATTCTAGTAGTAGATTACAACACGGCATTCCACATAATCTCTTAGTGAATTTTTTATTGAACAATACTTCCAAAATTGCCACCACACATGTACATAAGACACATGGCCTACGTTTCGGTCCAATTCCGGACCTTTCTCAGGGCCTTTGTAAATAGCGTTAAAGGAATCAGGCCACCAGGATTCCTCTAACACTATTTACAAAGGAATGTATACTAATCCCAGATGGGAAAAGTGGGGGAATGACATAAAACTTAACTTTTAATAGTGATTATATAAATGCGCTGAGTAGCAAGTGAAAAAATACGCCTACAGGCTAAAAACAAAGCTACAAGGCCCTTGGCCAATACCATAGCTCAAAAGCTCGGATGATTTGCCAGAACACCGAGACACAAAAATAACAAACAGGCAATCATAGCATAACAGCAATTAGCAACTGTAGCAATAAATTGGAACGTGCTCACCCAATCCTTGGTGTAGTCAATCAGGGAGGGGTGGACCAATGGAAATGGCTGTTATGGAAACCACAGGGTAGGTGGAAGGAGCCAGTTCACGTTCGGTTAATGCAGATGTCAAGAACAGTCGGTATCAGATGCGTGGGAACTCTGTGTAGTGCATAGGTGGGAGCTGTAACCATCCCTAGTAAACCCTTGAAAGGGGAAGGGGCCTAGCAGATACCCTACCAACCTACACAGAGCACCCGCCCCAAAAGGGGCGACCTTGTCCGGATCCCTGTCCCTAGACCAGGCGGAGTCCCTAATTATGCCCTAAAGCAAAGCGGAGAGCTCCCATATACAAAAAACCTCCCGACGTGCCACGTTTCATTCGTGCAAAGAAATCATCAGGTGAATGGCCAAAAATAGGGCTAATATTATAAGAGGGCTTAAATAAATGTAAAGGATGTCAGGGTGCTCCCCCTGTAGCATAGGGGAAAGTCAAACTGCACCTGGGTAGGCCACAAACAATAGTGATCGTGTGGCACACCACTCCATCCAGTATGCTGCCTAACAAAAAGTAAACTCTGCCAGTGGGCCAAAGTACTGCAGCAAATTAAAAAGTCCCGCTCCAATGGGAGAGGGGGCTGGTCAGATGTGGGAGGCCTCCAGTGGTGAGAACCCCCCTCTGTACAACGCAGCTGAGCTCACCTGTATAGCAATTTAAATACAGCAGGATGCACGCGCCACCAGTGACAAGCCACGCCCCCTTAGTGATGCGATCCGGTCATGTGAGACCGATCACGTGATAGGCGTGTGAGAGCCGTGGAACGCAGAGAAAGAACGCTGCGCTCCACTACTAGACGCACACCCAAAGGGGGATGTGTTCTAATGGATCAGTGGGCGAAGCTTGTCGCTAGGGAAGCTAGAATTACGCATTCCCTGCAGCGCCAGAGTATACTGCCGCAATTCAACCTAAACATAGGGAAAATAAGAGCTTAGTTGGCGGAAATTGTTCAACAAAGAAGGAGTTTGTTAGGCAGGCACAGGACAGAGTCTTGAGAGAAGCTTATAAAAATGCTCTTCAGGAAGATAGAACTAACGTGCTAACCCCTTTCAGACTCCGAGATTGATCTGTCTCATCACCACCTTTGATAGAGCAGCCCCTGAAATACGTGAAGTGATTAAAAAAAATTGGCCCATTTTGAGGTTAGACCCTGACTTGCAGGAGGTGATAGGGGATTATCCACATATCACCTACCGTTGTGGTCGGAGTCTTCGTGATAGACTTCTGTCTAGTGAATATACCCCCCCATCTCCTCTGCTTGCGGCTGGCTGCGGTCTAATGTCAAAGGCTGCTACCGCTGCAGTGGCTGTATTGCATGCAAGCACTTACAAATGGGTAGATCTTTCCGTAGCCATGTGACAGGGAGGGAATATAATATTCACCACTTTATCAACTGTAGAACTTGTGGAGTGATCTACCGACTATACTGTGAATGCGGGAAGGAGTATATCGGTAAGACCATCCATGAGTTCCGTATACGTGTCGGTGAGCACTTGAATGATATTGCGAAACTCAGGGATACCCCAGTAGTAGTGTTGAGCGAACAGTTCGAGAATAGTTCGGGTTCGTACCGTATTTTGGGGTGTTCGGGACACGGACCCGAACCCGAACATTTTCAAAAAAGTTTGGGTTTGGGTTCGTTGTTCGGCGATTTCTTCCCGCTTTCTAAAGGGCTGCACAGCAGCCAATCAGCTAGCGTTTTACTTCTTGCCCTTAGAGCCCATCACAGCCATGTCTACTAATGGCATGGATGTGATTGGCCAAGTGCAGCATGTGACCCAGCCTCTATTTAAGCTGGAGTCACGTAGTGCAGCACGTCACACTGCTCTGAATAGTGTAGGGAGAGGACGCAGCTGCTGTGAGGGCGAGATTAGGCAGGGAAAAGTCAGCAAAAGCACCTAATGAAGTGATGGATCTACAGCTGTGAATGATTCAACTTCTGCTAGTTACTTGCTCACTTGTTTTTAGGCTGCACAGAGCGTTTTTCTGTCACTTTTTTTCTGTGGTGATCGGTGGCCATTTTGTGACTTGTGGTGCACCAGAACAAGCTGCCACCAAGTCCATCAATCCATCAATACTAGTTTTTTTTGCTATATCCTACATCAGTGGCTTGGCTGTGCTTATTGTCACCCCTAGAAACTCAGGATAGCAACTTCTATATTTTATTAAGGGGTTAAATACAATTGTCAAAATACCAATCCCCTAAATCTGGTGTTCCAGCTTTGTCTAGCCAAGTATAATACTGTCTGCTGTCTGGCAAAAGATAGATTATTTTCTGTGGTGAAATTCAATTGCCAAAATAGCAATCCCCTAAATCTGGTGTCCCAGCACTGGCTGGCAAACTATAATAGTGTCCGCCAAAACATACATTTTGTTCTAGGGTGAAATTCAATTGCCAAAATAGCAATACCATAAATCTGGTGTCACAGCTGTGGCTGGCAAACTATAATAGTGTCCGCCAAAACATATATTTTGTTCTGGGGTGAAATTCACTTGCCAAAATAGCAATTCCTTAAGTCTGGTGTCCCAGCACTGGCTGGCAAACTATAATAGTGTCCGCCAAAACATATAATTTGTTCTGGGGTGAAATTCAATTGCCAAAATAGCAATACTATAGATCTGGTGTCACAGCACTGGCTGGCAAAGTATAATAGTGTCCGCCAAAACATATATTTTGTTCTGGGGTGAAATTCACTTGCCAAAATAGCAATCCCCTAAATCTGGTGTCCCAGCACTGGCTGGCAAACTATAATACTGTCCGCCAAAACATATATTTTGTTCTGGGGTGAAATTCAATTGCCAAAATAGCAATCCCCTAAATCTGGTGTCCCGGCACTGGCTGGCAAAGTATAATAGTGTCCGCCAAAACATATATTTTGTTCTGGGGTGAAATTCAATTGCCAAAATAGCAATACCATAAATCTGGTGTCACAGCTGTGGCTGGCAAACTATAATAGTGTCCGCCAAAACATATATTTTGTTCTGGGGTGAAATTCACTTGCCAAAATAGCAATCCCCTAAATCTGGTGTCCCAGCACTGATTGGCAAACTATAATAGTGTCCGTCAAAACATATATTTTGTTCTGGGGTGAAATTCAATTGCCAAAATACCAATACCATAGATCTGGTGTCACAGCTGTGGCTGGCAAAGTATAATAGTGTCTGCCAAAACATATATTTTGTATTGGGGTGAAATTCACTTGCCAAAATAGCAATCCCCTAAATCTAGTGTCCCAGCACTGCCTGGCAAACTATAATAGTGTCCGCCAAAACATATATTTTGTTCTGGGGTGAAATTCAATTGCCAAAATAGCAATACCATAAATCTGGTGTCCCAGCACTGGCTGGCAAAGTATAATAGTGTCCGTCAAAACATATATTTTGTTCTGGGGTGAAATTCAATCGCCAAAATAGCAATACCATAAATCTGGTGTCCCAGCACTGGCTGGCAAAGTATAATAGTGTCCGCCAAAACATATATTTTGTTCTGGGGTGAAATTCAATCGCCAAAATAGCAATACCATAAATCTGGTGTCCCAGCACTGGCTGGCAAACTATAATAGTGTCTGTCAAAACATATATTTTGTTCTGGGGTTAAATTCAATTGCCAAAATAGCAATACCATAAATCTGGTGTCACAGCTGTGGCTGGCAAAGTATAATAGTGTCCGCCAAAACATATATTTTGTTCTGTGATGATATTCAATTGCCAAAATAGCAATCCCCTAAATCTGTTGTCCCAGCACTGGCTGGCAAACTATAATAGTGTCCGCCAAAACATATATTGTGTTCTGGGGTGAAATTCAATTGCCAAAATAGCAATACCATAGATCTGGTGTCACAGCTGTGGCTGGCAAAGTATGATAGTGTCCGCCAAAACATATATTTTGTTTTTGGGTGAAATTCACTTGCCAAAATAGCAATCCCCTAAATCAGGTGTCCCAGCACTGCCTGGCAAACTATAATAGTGTCCGCCAAAACATATATTTTGTTCTGGGGTGAAATTCAATTGCCAAAATAGCAATACCATAGATCTGGTGTCACATCTGTGGCAGGCAAAGTATAATAGTGTCCGCCAAAACATATATTTTGTTTTGGGGTGAAATTCACTTGCCAAAATAGCAATCCCCTAAATCTGGTGTCCCAGCACTGCCTGGCAAACTATAATAGTGTCCGCCAAAACATATATTTTGTTCTGGGGTGAAATTCAATTGCCAAAATAGCAATACCATAAATCTGGTGTCACAGCTGTGGCTGGCAAAGTATAATAGTGTCCGCCAAAACATATATTTTGTTCTGTGATGAAATTCAATTGCCAAAATAGCAATCCCCTAAATCTGTTGTCCCAGCACTGGCTGGCAAACTATAATAGTGTCCGCCAAAACATATATTTTGTTTTGGGGTGAAATTCACTTGCCAAAATAGCAATCCCCTAAATCAGGTGTCCCAGCACTGCCTGGCAAACTATAATAGTGTCCGCCAAAACATATATTTTGTTCTGGGGTGAAATTCAATTGCCAAAATAGCAATACCATAGATCTGGTGTCACATCTGTGGCAGGCAAAGTATAATAGTGTCCGCCAAAACATATATTTTGTTCTTTGGTAAAATTCAATTGCCAAAATAGCAATCCCCTAAATCTGGTGTTCCAGCTTTGTCTAGCCAAGTATAATACTGTCTGCTGTCTGGCAAAAGATAGATTATTTTCTGTGGTGAAATTCAATTGCCATAATAGCAATCCCCTAAATCTGGTGTCCCAGCACTGGCTGGCAAACTATAATAGTGTCCGCCAAAACATATATTTTGTTCTGGCGTGAAATTCAATTGCCAAAATAGCAATACCATAAATCTGGTGTCACAGCTGTGGCTGGCAAACTATAATAGTGTCCGCCAAAACATATATTTTGTTCTGGGGTGAAATTCACTTGCCAAAATAGCAATCCCCTAAATCTGGTGTCCCAGCACTGATTGGCAAACTATAATAGTGTCCGTCAAAGCATATATTTTTTTCTGGGGTGAAATTCAATTGCCAAAATACCAATACCATAGATCTGGTGTCACAGCTGTGGCTGGCAAAGTATGATAGTGTCTGCCAAAACATATATTTTGTATTGGGGTGAAATTCACTTGCCAAAATAGCAATCCCCTAAATCTAGTGTCCCAGCACTGCCTGGCAAACTATAATAGTGTCCGCCAAAACATATATTTTGTTCTGGGGTGAAATTCAATTGCCAAAATAGCAATACCATAAATCTGGTGTCCCAGCACTGGCTGGCAAAGTATAATAGTGTCCGCCAAAACATATATTTTGTTCTGGGGTGAAATTCAATTGCCAAAATAGCAATACCATAGATCTGGTGTCACAGCTGTGGCAGGCAAAGTATAATAGTGTCCGCCAAAACATATATTTTGTTTTGGGGTGAAATTCACTTGCCAAAATAGCAATCCCCTAAATCTGGTGTCCCAGCACTGCCTGGCAAACTATAATAGTGTCCGCCAAAACATATATTTTGTTCTGGGGTGAAATTCAATTGCCAAAATAGCAATACCATAAATCTGGTGTCACAGCTGTGGCTGGCAAAGTATAATAGTGTCCGCCAAAACAAATATTTTGTTCTTGGGTGAAATTCACTTGCCAAAATAGCAATCCCCTAAATCTATTGTCCCAGCACTGGCTGGCAAACTATAATAGTGACCGCCAAAACATATATTTTGTTCTGGGGTGAAATTCAATTGCCAAAATAGCAATACCATAAATCTGGTGTCCCAGCACTGGCTGGCAAACGATATTAGTGTCCGCCAAAACATATATTTTGTTCTGTGGTAAAATTCAATTGCCAAAATAGCAATCCCCTAAATCTGGTGTTCCAGCTTTGTCTAGCCAAGTATAATACTGTCTGCTGTCTGGCAAAAGATAGATTATTTTCTGTGGTGAAATTCAATTGCCATAATAGCAATCCCCTAAATCTGGTGTCCCAGCACTGGCTGGCAAACTATAATAGTGTCCGCCAAAACATATATTTTGTTCTGGGGTGAAATTCAATTGCCAAAATAGCAATACCATAACTCTGGTGTCACAGCTGTGGCTGGCAAAGTATAATAGTGTCCGACAAAACATATAATTTGTTCTGGGGTGAAATGCACTTGCCAAAATAGCAATCCCCTAAATCTGGTGTCCCAGCACTGCCTGGCAAACTATAATAGTGTCCGCCAAAACATATATTTTGTTCTGGGGTGAAATTCAATTGCCAAAATAGCAATACCATAACTCTGGTGTCACAGCTGTGGCTGGCAAAGTATAATAGTGTCCGACAAAACATATAATTTGTTCTGGGGTGAAATGCACTTGCCAAAATAGCAATCCCCTAAATCTGGTGTCCCAGCACTGCCTGGCAAACTGTAATAGTGTCCGCCAAAACATATATTTTGTTCTGGGGTGAAAGTCAATTGCCAAAATAGCAATACCATAAATCTGGTGTCCCAACACTGGCTGGCAAACTATAATAGTGTCCGTCAAAACATATATTTTGTTCTGGGGTGAAATTCAATTGCCAAAATAGCAATACCATAAATCTGGTGTCACAGCTGTGGCTGGCAAAGTATAATAGTGTCCGCCAAAACATATATTTTGTTCTGGGGTGAAATTCACTTGCCAAAATAGCAATCCCCTAAATCTGGTGTCCCGGCACTGGCTGGCAAACTATAATAGCGTCCGCCAAAACATATATTTTGTTCTGGGGTGAAATTCAATTGCCAAAATAGCAATCCCCTAAATCTGGTGTCCCAGCACTGCCTGGCAAACTGTAATAGTGTCCGCCAAAACATATATTTTGTTCTGGGGTGAAAGTCAATTGCCAAAATAGCAATACCATAAATCTGGTGTCCCAACACTGGCTGGCAAACTATAATAGCGTCCGTCAAAGCATATATTTTGTTCTGGGGTGAAATTCAATTGCCAAAATAGCAATACCATAAATCTGGTGTCACAGCTGTGGCTGGCAAAGTATGATAGTGTCTGCCAAAACATATATTTTGTATTGGGGTGAAATTCACTTGCCAAAATAGCAATCCCCTAAATCTAGTGTCCCAGCACTGCCTGGCAAACTATAATAGTGTCCGCCAAAACATATATTTTGTTCTGGGGTGAAATTCAATTGCCAAAATAGCAATACCATAAATCTGGTGTCCCAGCACTGGCTGGCAAAGTATAATAGTGTCCGCCAAAACATATATTTTGTTCTGGGGTGAAATTCAATTGCCAAAATAGCAATACCATAGATCTGGTGTCACAGCTGTGGCAGGCAAAGTATAATAGTGTCCGCCAAAACATATATTTTGTTTTGGGGTGAAATTCACTTGCCAAAATAGCAATCCCCTAAATCTGGTGTCCCAGCACTGCCTGGCAAACTATAATAGTGTCCGCCAAAACATATATTTTGTTCTGGGGTGAAATTCAATTGCCAAAATAGCAATACCATAAATCTGGTGTCACAGCTGTGGCTGGCAAAGTATAATAGTGTCCGCCAAAACAAATATTTTGTTCTTGGGTGAAATTCACTTGCCAAAATAGCAATCCCCTAAATCTATTGTCCCAGCACTGGCTGGCAAACTATAATAGTGACCGCCAAAACATATATTTTGTTCTGGGGTGAAATTCAATTGCCAAAATAGCAATACCATAAATCTGGTGTCCCAGCACTGGCTGGCAAACGATATTAGTGTCCGCCAAAACATATATTTTGTTCTGTGGTAAAATTCAATTGCCAAAATAGCAATCCCCTAAATCTGGTGTTCCAGCTTTGTCTAGCCAAGTATAATACTGTCTGCTGTCTGGCAAAAGATAGATTATTTTCTGTGGTGAAATTCAATTGCCATAATAGCAATCCCTAAATCTGGTGTCCCAGCACTGGCTGGCAAACTATAATAGTGTCCGCCAAAACATATATTTTGTTCTGGGGTGAAATTCAATTGCCAAAATAGCAATACCATAACTCTGGTGTCACAGCTGTGGCTGGCAAAGTATAATAGTGTCCGACAAAACATATAATTTGTTCTGGGGTGAAATGCACTTGCCAAAATAGCAATCCCTAAATCTGGTGTCCCAGCACTGCCTGGCAAACTATAATAGTGTCCGCCAAAACATATATTTTGTTCTGGGGTGAAATTCAATTGCCAAAATAGCAATACCATAACTCTGGTGTCACAGCTGTGGCTGGCAAAGTATAATAGTGTCCGACAAAACATATAATTTGTTCTGGGGTGAAATGCACTTGCCAAAATAGCAATCCCCTAAATCTGGTGTCCCAGCACTGCCTGGCAAACTGTAATAGTGTCCGCCAAAACATATATTTTGTTCTGGGGTGAAAGTCAATTGCCAAAATAGCAATACCATAAATCTGGTGTCCCAACACTGGCTGGCAAACTATAATAGTGTCCGTCAAAACATATATTTTGTTCTGGGGTGAAATTCAATTGCCAAAATAGCAATACCATAAATCTGGTGTCCCAGCACTGGCTGGCAAACTATAATAGTGTCCGCCAAAACATATATTTTGTTCTGGGGTGAAATTCAATTGCCAAAATAGCAATCCCCTAAACTGGTGTTCCAGTTTTGTCTAGACAAGTATAATACTGTCTGCTGTCTGGCAAAAGATAGATTATTTTCTGTGGTGAAATTCAATTGCCAAAATAGCAATCCCCTAAATCTGGTGTCCCAGCACTGGCTGGCAAACTATAATAGTGTCCGCCAAAAAATACATTTTGTTCTAGGGTAAAATTCAATTCCCAAAATAGCTATACCATAAATCTGGTGTCACAGCTGTGGCTGGCAAACTATAATAGTGTCCGCCAAAACATATATTTTGTTCTGGGGTGAAATTCACTTGCCAAAATAGCAATCCCTTAAGTCTGGTGTCCCAGCACTGGCTGGCAAACTATAATAGTGTCCGCCAAAACATATAATTTGTTCTGGGGTGAAATTCAATTGCCAAAATAGCAATACTATAGATCTGGTGTCACAGCTGTGGCTGGCAAAGTATGATAGTGTCCGCCAAAACATATATTTTGTTTTGGGGTGAAATTCACTTGCCAAAATAGCAATCCCCTAAATCTGGTGTCCCAGCACTGCCTGGCAAACTATAATAGTGTCTGCCAAAACATATATTTTGTTCTGGGGTGAAATTCAATTGCCAAAATGGCAATACCATAAATCTGGTGTCCCAGCACTGGCTGGCAAAGTATAATAGTGTCCGCCAAAACATATATTTTGTTCTGGGGTGAAATTCACTTGCCAAAATAGCAATCCCCTAAATCTGGTGTCCCAGCACTGCCTGGCAAAGTATAATAGTGTCCGCCAAAACATATATTTTGTTCTGGGGTGAAATTCAATCGCCAAAATAGCAATACCATAAATCTGGTGTCCCAGCACTGGCTGGCAAACTATAATAGTGTCTGTCAAAACATATATTTTGTTCTGGGGTGAAATTCAATTGCCAAAATAGCAATACCATAAATCTGGTGTCACAGCTGTGGCTGGCAAAGTATAATAGTGTCCGCCAAAACATATATTTTGTTCTGTGGTGAAATTCAATTGCCAAAATAGCAATCCCCTAAATCTGTTGTCCCAGCACTGGCTGGCAAACTATAATAGTGTCCGCCAAAACATATATTGTGTTCTGGGGTGAAATTCAATTGCCAAAATAGCAATACCATAGATCTGGTGTCACAGCTGTGGCTGGCAAAGTATGATAGTGTCCGCCAAAACATATATTTTGTTTTGGGGTGAAATTCACTTGCCAAAATAGCAATCCCCTAAATCTGGTGTCCCAGCACTGCCTGGCAAACTATAATAGTGTCCGCCAAAACATATATTTTGTTCTGGGGAGAAATTCAATTGCCAAAATAGCAATACCATAAATCTGGTGTCCCAGCAATGGCTGGCAAACTATAATAGTGTCTTTCAAAACATATATTTTGTTCTGGGGTGAAATTCACTTGCCAAAATAGCAATACCCTAAATCTGGTGTCCCAGCACTGGCTGGCAAAGTATAATAGTGTCCGCCAAAACATATATTTTGTTCTGGGGTGAAATTCAATCGCCAAAATAGCAATACCATAAATCTGGTGTCCCAGCACTGGCTGGCAAACTATAATAGTGTCTGTCAAAACATATATTTTGTTCTGGGGTGAAATTCAATTGCCAAAATAGCAATACCATAAATCTGGTGTCACAGCTGTGGCTGGCAAAGTATAATAGTGTCCGCTCAAAACATATATTTTGTTCTGTGGTGAAATTCAATTGCCAAAATAGCAATCCCCTAAATCTGTTGTCCCAGCACTGGCTGGCAAACTATAATAGTGTCCGCCAAAACATATATTTTGTTCTGGGGTGAAATTCAATCGCCAAAATAGCAATACCATAAATCTGGTGTCCCAGCACTGGCTGGCAAACTATAATAGTGTCTGTCAAAACATATATTTTGTTCTGGGGTGAAATTCAATTGCCAAAATAGCAATACCATAAATCTGGTGTCACAGCTGTGGCTGGCAAAGTATAATAGTGTCCGCCAAAACATATATTTTGTTCTGTGGTGAAATTCAATTGCCAAAATAGCAATCCCCTAAATCTGTTGTCCCAGCACTGGCTGGCAAACTATAATAGTGTCCGCCAAAACATATATTGTGTTCTGGGGTGAAATTCAATTGCCAAAATAGCAATACCATAGATCTGGTGTCACAGCTGTGGCTGGCAAAGTATGATAGTGTCCGCCAAAACATATATTTTGTTTTTGGGTGAAATTCACTTGCCAAAATAGCAATCCCTAAATCTGGTGTCCCAGCACTGCCTGGCAAACTATAATAGTGTCCGCCAAAACATATATTTTGTTCTGGGGAGAAATTCAATTGCCAAAATAGCAATACCATAAATCTGGTGTCCCAGCAATGGCTGGCAAACTATAATAGTGTCTTTCAAAACATATATTTTGTTCTGGGGTGAAATTCACTTGCCAAAATAGCAATCCCCTAAATCTGGTGTCCCAGCACTGGCTGGCAAAGTATAATAGTGTCCGCCAAAACATATATTTTGTTCTGGGGTGAAATTCAATCGCCAAAATAGCAATACCATAAATCTTGTGTCCCAGCACTGGCTGGCAAACTATAATAGTGTCTGTCAAAACATATATTTTGTTCTGGGGTGAAATTCAATTGCCAAAATAGCAATACCATAAATCTGGTGTCACAGCTGTGGCTGGCAAAGTATAATAGTGTCCGCCAAAACATATATTTTGTTCTGTGGTGAAATTCAATTGCCAAAATAGCAATCCCCTAAATCTGTTGTCCCAGCACTGGCTGGCAAACTATAATAGTGTCCGCCAAAACATATATTGTGTTCTGGGGTGAAATTCAATTGCCAAAATAGCAATACCATAGATCTGGTGTCACAGCTGTGGCTGGCAAAGTATGATAGTGTCCGCCAAAACATATATTTTGCTTTTGGGTGAAATTCAATTGCCAAAATAGCAATCCCCTAAATCTGGTGTCCCAGCACTGCCTGGCAAACTATAATAGTGTCCGCCAAAACATATATTTTGTTCTGGGGAGAAATTCAATTGCCAAAATAGCAATACCATAAATCTGGTGTCCCAGCACTGGCTGGCAAACTATAATAGTGTCTTTCAAAACATATATTTTGTTCTGGGGTGAAATTCACTTGCCAAAATAGCAATCCCCAAAATCTAGTGTCCCAGCACTGCCTGGCAAACTATAATAGTGACCGCCAAAACATATATTTTGTTCTGGGGTGAAATTCAATTGCCAAAATAGCAATACCATAAATCTGGTGTCCCAGCACTGGCTGGCAAACTATATTAGTGTCCGCCAAAACATATATTTTGTTCTGTGGTGAAATTCAATTGCCAAAATAGCAATCCCCTAAATCTGGTGTTCCAGCTTTGTCTAGCCAATTATAATACTGTCTGCTGTCTGGCAAAAGATAGATTATTTTCTGTGGTGAAATTCAATTGCCATAATAGCAATCCCCTAAATCTGGTGTCCCAGCACTGGCTGGCAAACTATAATAGTGTCCGCCAAAACATATATTTTGTTCTGGGGTGAAATTCAATTGCCAAAATAGCAATACCATAAATCTGGTGTCACAGCTGTGGCTGGCAAACAATAATAGTGTCCTTCAAAACATATATTTTGTTCTGGGGTGAAATTCAATTGCCAAAATAGCAATCCCCTAAATCTGGTGTCCCAGCACTGGCTGGCAAACTATAATAGTGTCCGCCAAAACATATATTTTGTTCTGGGGTGAAATTCAATTGCCAAAATAGCAATACCATAACTCTGGTGTCACAGCTGTGGCTGGCAAAGTATAATAGTGTCCGACAAAACTTATAATTTGTTCTGGGGTGAAATGCACTTGCCAAAATAGCAATCCCCTAAATCTGGTGTCCCAGCACTGCCTGGCAAACTATAATAGTGTCCGCCAAAACATATATTTTGTTCTGGGGTGAAAGTCAATTGCCAAAATAGCAATACCATAAATCTGGTGTCCCAACACTGGCTGGCAAACTATAATAGTGTCCGCCAAAACATATATTTTGTTCTGGGGTGAAATTCAATTGCCAAAATAGCAATCCCCTAAACTGGTGTTCCAGCTTTGTCTAGCCAAGTATAATACTGTCTGCTGTCTGGCAAAAGATAGATTATTTTCTGTGGTGAAATTCAATTGCCATAATAGCAATCCCCTAAATCTGGTGTCCCAGCACTGGCTGGCAAACTATAATAGTGTCCGCCAAAACATATATTTTGTTCTGGGGTGAAATTCAATTGCCAAAATAGCATTACCATAAATCTGATATCACAGCTGTGGCTGGCAAAGTATAATAGTGTCCGCCAAAACATATATTTTGTTCTGGGGTGAAATTCAATTGCCAAAATAGCAATCCCCTAAACTGGTGTTCCAGCTTTGTCTAGCCAAGTATAATACTGTCTGCTGTCTGGCAAAAGATAGATTATTTTCTGTGGTTAAATTCAATTGCCATAATAGCAATCCCCTAAATCTGGTGTCCCAGCACTGGCTGGCAAAGTATAATAGTGTCCACCAAAACATATATTTTGTTCTGGGGTGAAATTCAATTGCCAAAATAGCAATACCATAAATCTGGTGTCCCAGCACTGGCTGGCAAAGTATAATAGTGTCCGCCAAAACATATATTTTGTTCTGGGGTGAAATTCAATTGCCAAAATAGCAATACCATAAATCTGGTGTCCCAGCACTGGCTGGCAAAGTATAATAGTGTCCGCCAAAACATATATTTTGTTCTGGAGTGAAATTCAATTGCCAAAATAGCAATACCATAAATCTGGTGTCACAGCTGTGGCTGGCAAAGTATAACAGTGTCCGCCAAAACATATATTTTGTTCTGGGGTGAAATTCTGGGGTGTGCGATAATGGGCGAAATCTCGTCGCAGCTCTGGGACTAGCCTGTTTGACGCACATCCCTTGCCTGGCGCATGTGCTGAATTTGGTGGTGCAGAAGTTCATTCACAACTACCCCGACATGTCAGAACTGCTGCATAAAGTGCGGGCCGTCTGTGCACTCTTCCGGCGTTCACATCCTGCCGCTGCTCGCCTGTCTGCGCTACAGCGTAACTTCGGCCTTCCTGCTCACCGCCTCATATGCGACGTGCCCACCAGGTGGAACTCGACCTTGCACATGCTGGAGAGACTGTGCGAGCAGCAGCAGACCATAGTGGAATTTCAGCTGCAGCACGCACACGTCAGTCGCACTGCGGAACAGCACCACTTCACCACCAATAATTGGGCCTCCATGCTAGACCTGTGTGCCCTGTTGCGCTGTTTCGAGTACTCCACCAACATGGCAAGTTCACAGCGGGGTGGCACCCGACACAGCTCAGGCCCATCACTGGTGTGTGGCTGGGGGGATACGGAGGATGATGACGATACGCCTCCCACAGAGGACAGCTTGTCCTTACCTCTGGGGAGCCTGGCACACATGAGTGACTACATGCTGCAGTGCCTGCGCAACGACAGCAGAGTTGCCCACATTTTAACGTGTGCGGACTACTGGGTTGCCACCCTGCTGGATCCCCGGTACAAAGACAATGTGCCCACCTTACTTCCTGCACTGGAGCGTGATAGGAATATGTGCGAGTACAAGCGCACGCTGGTAGAGGCGCTCCTGAGAGCATTCCCAAATGTTACAGGGGAACAGGCGGAAGCCCAAGGCGAAGGCTGAGGAGGAGCAAGAGGTCGCCAACGCAGCTGTGTCACGGCCAGCTCTTCTGAGGGCAGGGTTAGCATGGCAGAAATGTGGAAAAGTTTTGTCTCCAAGCCACAGCTAACTGCTCCACCACCTGATACAGAACGTGTTAGCAGGAGACAGCATTTCACTAACATGGTTGAACAGTACGTCTGCACACCCCTCCACGTACTGACTGATGGTTCGGCCCCATTCAACTTCTGGGTCTCCAAATTGTCCACGTGGCCAGAGTTAGCATTTTATGCCTTGGAGGTGCTGGCCTGCCCGGCGGCCAGCGTTTTGTCTGAACGTGTATTCAGCATGGCAGGGGGCGTCGTTACTGACAAACGCAGCCGCCTGTCCACAGCCAACGTAGACAAGCTGACGTTCATAAAAATGAACCAGGCATGGATCCCACAGGACCTGTGCCTCCCTTGTGCAGAATAGACATTTGTAACTGCCTCCCCCTCAACCATGTATTCTTGTACTCCGGGGCACTTCTTTATTGAATCCTCATTTTTTTAACTTTACCATGATCTTGCGGTGCAACCCAAAGTTGAATGAACCTCTCCTCTGTCTGGGTGGTGGGGCCGAAATAACTGAAAGTGGCCTTCTCCGGTGGTGGGTGATATGACGCATGATTCCTTGCTGTGGGACCTCTCTCCTCTGTCTGGTTGCTGGGCCGAAATAACTGAAAGTGGCCTTCTCCAGTGGTGGGTGATATGACGCATGATTACTTGCTGCGGGACCATTATCCTCGGTCTGGGTGCTGGGCCGAAATAACTGAAAGTGGCCTTCTCCAGTGGTGGGTGATATGACACATGATTCCTTGCTATGGGACCTCTCTCCTCTGTCTGGGTGCTGGGGCCGAAATTACTGAAAGTGGCCTTCTCTGGTGGTGGGTGATATGACGCATGATTCTTTGCTGTGGGACCTCTGTCCTCTGTCTGGGTGCTGGGCCGAAATAACTGAAAGTGGCCTTCTCCAGTGGTGGGTGATATGACGCATGATTCCTTGCTGTGGGACCTGTATCCTCTGTCTGGGTGCTGGGGCCGAAATAATTGAAAGTGGCCTTCTCCAGTGGTATGTGATATGACGCATGATTCCTTGCTGTGGGACCTCTCTCCTCTGTCTGGGTGCTGGGGCCAAAATAACTGAAAGTGGCCTTCTCCAGTGGTGGGTGATATGACGCATGATTCCTTGCTGTGGGACCTTTCTCCTCTATCTGGGTGATGGGCCGAAATAACTGAAAGTGGCCTTCTCCATAGGTGGGTGATATGACGCATGATTCCTTGCTGTGGGACCTCTCTCCTCTGTCTGGGTGCTGGGCCGAAATAACTGAAAGTGGCCTTCTCCAGTGGTGGGTGATATGACGCATGACTCCTTGCTGTGGGACCTCTCTCTTCTGTCTGGGTGCTGGGTCCGAAATAACTGAAAGTGGCCTTCTCTAGTGGTGGGTGAAATGACGCATGATTCCTTGCTGTGGGACCTCTCTCCTCTATCTGGGTGCTGGGTTGAAATAACTGAAAGTGGCCTTCTCCAGTGTTGGGTGATATGACGCATGATTCCTTGCAGTGGGACCTCTCTCCAATTGATATTGGTTAAATTTTATTTATTTTATTTTATTTTAATTCATTTCCCTATCCACATTTGTTTGCAGGTGATTTACCTACATTTTGCTGCCTTTGGCAGCCCTCTAGCCCGTTCCTGGACTATTTTACAGCCTTTTTAGTGCCTAAAAGTTCGGGTCCCCATTGACTTCAATGGGGTTCGGGTTCAGGATAAAGTTCGGGTCGAGTTCGGATCCCGAACCCGAACATTTTTGGGAAGTTCGGCCGAACTTCCCGAACCCGAACTTCCAGGTGTTCGTTCATCTCTACTGTCTACACAACTTTCAAGTGTATTATTATTAATCTGGCACATTCAGGGACAAGATCGTCCAAATTGCAGCATAGGGAGATATATGTATTATTCACAGTATCTAGATACGATCCGTCAAACTGTTTTTCATCTGTATATCTATTAGTAGCCTCCATTATCACAATCAATATCTTGTGGTATCTATCTAGTTGATACCACAAGATATTGATTATGCACAACGTGTACTATATATCTCCCTCTGCTGCAATTTGGACGATCTTGTCCCTGAATGTGCCAGTGCGCGAAAAGAGTCTGGTAAATGTCTCACCCCACAAAAACCTGAGTTGCGATTTAACAGTGCACTGTTACCTACAATTACCTCGAGGATATAAAAAAAAAAAGACGCTTTGCAAAATTCACTTCAATCTGCTGGAAACTCAGTACTGTGAGTATAATCTACTGATTCACCATTGAGATGCCGACGAAATAGAAGCCGGGATGCCGGTCTATAGCCGGCCACAACAATTAACACAAGAAACTAAAAACCAGCTGAGAACAAAAGAAGGTAAGCCCACGAACGTGGGTCACTAGTATTGACTTTTATGCGCATTTTGCGAATATCTTCAGGATTGATTTATTTTTATTTTTTTTTAACAGATTGCATGCTCCTTTAATACCAGCAAAGTCATCCATGAAAAAATAATGGTATAGGAAGCAGCATTCAGTCTGGGATTATTCTTTAGTTACTGGGGGACTCGTGATATTGTGTGGGAAATTCTGAATTCAAGGGTTGCTGCTGAGCAAAAGGTTTTTGATCAGTCACTGCAAAAAAAGGGCTTTGTGTGCTGTTCAGCTTGACTATATAGAATCATATAGGCAAAGGAAAGTGAGTTGATGAGTTTTTAAGGAGACATGGTGGTATATATCACCCGGGCATACCAATAGCTGTGTGCAATTGGAAGCCCTATCCTGTGGTCAGGTCACTATTCAGAGCCAAAACCGAGGCTGATATATCTCATCAGGAGACTCTGAGGGCCACCGTGTGTCGGCGAGAGGGCAGGGCCGCCGTGTGTCGGCGAGAGCCCTTTTCCTTACGCTGCTACTCCAGGCGTCCAGGCGTTTGTCACGGGACACTGTAGGTGGATGCACCTACTTTTAGAAGGTTCGAGCATGGGAGTAGGGAAATCTAGGGAACAGAAGGGAGAAGGGTACCACTTCTGAGTATAGGACAGCCAAGCAGCACATGAAATCCATCTATGGAGGAGGAGTTGTTAAGCCCCTCAAAGATTGGCACCAATGAACTGTAGGTTTAGAGTGGACCATCCCCAAGTAAAGGAACCTTTGAGGTCTGGATTTGGGAAAAGTTCGTCCGTGAATTCCCCACTAGACTCTAAAGCCATGGTTCCCTCCAGAAGGCAGAACTGTGGCTGCACGAATCCATCGAGCTCCAGCAACAGGGCATTCAAAAGTCCCAGACAGTGCGAACTAACACTATCATATACTCCCGTCCAACTAAAATTATGGAGACCAATAAAACCAGGGATGAGACCGAGGTGCAGGTAGGCTTGAACTTACTGGCTACTCAGGCCATACCAGTGGCCTCAGCCGCTCTGTCTCCATCTCCACTATCAACTCAGGGACTCTACTCTAACTCTACTCTCTCTCCCCCCTCTCTCTCCCCTTCTCTCTCCCCTCCTGTCATCTAACCTTGAGACGATGCACCATGTTGAATTCAGCTTCTCTTCGTCCTGGTTTTGAGTTCGAGGGACGAGACAACTGGGTCCACACCAGTCACTGCAATAAGCTTCTCAACTACGTAAAAGAATGAGGAGTGTCATTGTTGTTTATTTGTTTGGTTTATTTTAGCGATGCACCTCAATATAGCAAGGGCCACAAGGAGACATTTGTTGATAGCATATAACGATTCACTCCTAGAGGGTAATATCAGCCATAGGTTTAATAGCTATGGCGCCTCACTTGTAAATCCTGTATGGGGTATTCAGGCAGTTAGGCAGCCCTCAGATGTGTTATAACATCAGTTAAAGCCCATACTGACAGAAGCATGGCAGAGGCAGAGCTATAGCTAGTGAGGGTTGGAATCCTTTTAAAGCTTTGGGAGGTCTTGGGGTCTCTGGTTTTCCATTGGATCTGGGTTAAAGAAAATAGGAGTACATGTACTTATGTTGTTTTTGTCTCCTTCTAGATGCCGGAGTGCGACCGAGTTACCAAAGCCTGAGGAGACAACATTTTCGGTGCCGGGATGAGACGACCTGAAGACCAACCCATGGATCAGATGCAGAGGATTCCAAACCGACCGGCGACCAACGCGACCCAGACCCTCCTCTGAGACACCTCCTCAAGAGCAGAACCTCCGAGTCAAGATCCACTTGCAAGATTAATTTTCTTTGCCACAAGTCTACGTGCCAAGATTGACTTTCCGTTGTTTTTTATCTTCTGTTTTATTTTATGGATTCAGGACAAGAGGGACTGTTTTTTTTCGAATTTCAATGAGGGACACTGGGGACCATATGACAAAGAGGAGGGACTGTTGTGGAAATGTTATTATATGTGGACATTTTATACTAGGATGTGCATGTTTTAGGTATTGTCATCTGTCTCCCTGTGTCGGATGTAACCGAGGAGCGCTCTAGCAGAGGGTATTTGGGTTGGATCGGGACCAACGGTAAAACAGTCAGTGTGAAACCCTTCTCATGGGCTTGGAGACATGTTCCCTTTTGGATATATATCTGCTTTTATAAGAAGACATTGATAATCTGCCTTGTCCATATACTGGTACCGTATACGGATAACCGTATTCGCAATCAATGTCTCTGCAGATAGTCTCAGACCTGTAAGAATAAGTAGAGTGATCTTACTTAGGTACTGGTCACTCTGAGCAGTATTGAGTGGGGTCCATGCTGATGATGGGGGATGGTAAACCACATGGATGTTTAGGACAATGGACATTACTTATCCTTACAGGAATGAGGTATGTGCATTTCCCTGTTCAGCTATCCTGGTGTGGTCCCCTTTCCTATTTATATGTACATGTTGATGTCACTTCCTGTCTGGTCACTTTTCTGTTGTCACTTCTTGTTATGTTGGGGTATTGAGGAAGTGATGTTGGTTGTAGACATCACTTCCTGTTTTGTCACTTCCTGTTTGGTGAGCTATAAGAATTAAACAGATACTGTGCTGGGTCCCTTTTTTTGGAACGGAATCAGCACGATGAAAGGATCGACTCGTCTTGACTCTACATGACTCTGAAGAGGTACCTCCGGTCCTCACAAAAAAGAGCGTATTACACGTGCTTTAAAGCATGGGGGAATTCCTTGTGTTTGGAGCAATTCAGCGCAGCATGGCTACAACAAGCACAAGGCCGCAACCTAACAAAATGTGAAAAAAGGGAAAGGGTCAGAAGACTATCCGAATGCACTGTATACTTACTGGAAAGACTGCAGTGAAACACATGGTGGTTATATATAGGTAATATACAGGTTTATTAATGTGATGACACATTTAATGTGCATGCAAAACCGGTTAGTCTTGCAATGTTGCTATTCTACTGTAAGAAATCACTGTCAACAGTCTTATAATTAGTGAGCCTGTTGAGGAGTATTGTGAGTACACGAGAATCCATGCCTTAAAATGTCTATAAATCTAACAATATTTTAAAATATTATTTTATTAATAGGAATTAATATACTTACACAATTATATACAATTTAATATAATTGAACAATATTCCAAATCACATATAGTTAAAATGAATTAAGATACATACACAGTGGCATGCAAAAGTTTGGACATCCTTGGTCAAAATTACTTTTACTGTGAACAGTTAAGGGTACTTTCACACTAGCAAAAAATGGAGCACTGTGTCAGGTGGCTCAATTAATCAGGATCTCATGGAAAAGGTGCTCTCACTCTGAATGGCCACCTCGCAAAAGGTCAAAAAACAGAGAAACGCGTATGTAAGTAGATTACAGAGTGGGCACTCAGTATCAGGACAGGATGCAAGGAAACGCAAAAAGTAAAATAAAAGTTATTTTAATAAAATGACAGAAAATCTACAACATACTGAAATATAAACATGAACATAAACCCCACGCTAAAACTTTACAAGTAGATGGCATAAAAATGCGGATGTAACATTCATGGAGTAACAGAATAAAAATACTGACATAAACGGCAATGGAGTGGATATAAATTGCTGTGATGGTGTTTTACTGAGGTCCAATAACCCCCAAGTTCTCACTTGGAAAATATACTAGAGTCCCACAGTATAAAAAAGAGGTGAATAGAGTATTGGTGGTACTAATGTGCAGAAAAAACGTTACCGCTCCAGTGGTAAATGTTGCAGATGGCGGCTGGATCTTCACATGTAGCTATAAATGGCATCCACTTTCCTGTAATGCTTCAGACACAGTTGCATGCAGCGTCCCACATGACGTGTCATACGACCAGGTGAAGTGTTCTCTGAGTGGAGACCAGGTCCTAAAGTCCACTTTGTATAGGAAATTTTGTGGAGCCTTTGAATGCTTGACTGGATAATGATCGGTGTCCACACCAAATATGTAGAAATCAACAGAAGATCCACATAAGATAGTTCGCCCAATGCTGCCCAACCATACCACTGAGGAAGGAGGAGGACCTCCGAAACGCGTAATGTTACATCCGCATTTTTATGCCATCTACTTGTAAAGTTTTAGCGTGGGGTTCTGTAATTTTTTTAAAATAACTTTTATTTTACTTTTTGCGTTTCCTTGCATCCTGTCCTGATACTAAGTGCCCACTCTGTAATCTACTTACTTTCACACTAGCATTAAAGTTTTCCGGTATTGTATTCCGTCATAGGGACTCAACATCCTAATGCATTCTGAATAGAAAGCAATCCGTTCAGTATGCATCAGGATGTCTTCCGTTCCGTCCCTTTTACGGTATTTGGCCAGAGAATATACCAGCATGCTGCGGTTTTTATCCGGCCAAAATTTCCGGAACACTTGCCGGATTGCCGGATCCGGCATTGTTTTCCATTGAAATGTATTAATGCCGGATCTGGTACCAAGTGTTCTGGAAAAACAGATCTGGTTTTCAGGTGTGCGCATGCGCAGACCTTTAAAAATGTGAAAAAAATAAATACCGGATCTGTTTTTCCAGATAACACTGGAGAGACGGATCCAGTATTTCAATCCAATTGTCAGACGGATCCGCAAGCAAATGATATCTGTTTGCATACGGATTTCCGGATCCGGCAGGCAGTTCCGGCAACGGAACTGCCTGCCAGATTATTCTAACTCTAGTGTGAAAGTACTCTAAGCAAGTTAAAGATGAAATGATCTCCAAAAGGCATAAAGTTAAAGGCGACACGTTTCCTTTGTATTATAAGCAAAAACGTTTTTATTTTCAGCTTTTACTTTTTTTAAATAAAAAAGGAAAAGGGCCCAAGCAAAATTTTGGGTGCCCTACATGCTTACTACCAAGTGGCACCCCCTTTGGCTAGTATCACAGCTTGTAAATGCTTTTTGTAGATGGCCAAGAGTCTTTCAATGTTTGTTTGAGGGATTTCCATCCATTCTTCCTTGCAAAAGTCTTCCAGTTCTGTGAGATTCCTGGGCCGTCTTACATGCACAGCAAGACGGCCCTGGAATTTCACATAACTGGTAGACTTTTGAAAGGAAAATGGATGAAAATCCCTCAAACAAGAATTGAAAGACTCATGGCTGGCTACAAAAAGCAATACCAAACCGTGATATTTGCCAAATAGGGTGCTACTAGGTACTAATCATGTAGAGTGGCTAAACTTTTGCTTCAGGCCCTTTTCCTTTTTAGTTATTTTGAAAATGTAAAAGCTGAAAAAAAAATATGTTTTTGCTTAAAATACAAAGGGAATGTGTCATCTTTAACTTAATGCCTTTTAGAGATCATTTCATCTTCAACTTGCTTAGAGGGGTACTCTAAAAATAAAGAAAATGAAAATACGTAAATATTACTTTATTATAAATAAAGAACAAGTTATTTCACAACACTAAGGTAAAAAAAAAAATCCGACTAAAGGAATCACACAAATAATCTATGTTTATTTAATATAGCAATAAATAGCATACAATAACATAACCAGTTACATATTAAAAGAGAAGCAGCAATGCAGGAGTAACCACAGTTTGTCACATCCCCCAAGTATAAAAATATACAAGATCATATAAAACATGACAAAATGACTCACACAATAAATTTAAACAGAGTCCAATCATGTATTGCACAAGCCCATACCCTCCCAAGGTAACAAGCACCCATACAAACCAGTATGCATAAGGCAGAATAAGCCACAGTATTATAACAAGGCACCAAGATATACCTACATGGAAGGAGCTAGATGAAAATTCAAAAAAGGGGTGGATGCATACTGGTTTGCATGGGTGCTTGTTACCTTGGGAGGGTATGGGCTTGTGCAATACATGATTGGACTATGTTTAAATCTATTGTGTGAGCCATTTTGTCATGTTTTATACGATCTTGTATATTTGTATACTTGGGGGATGTGACAAACTGTGGTTACTCCTGCATTGCTGCTTGTCTTTTACTATGTAACTGGTTATGTTATTGTATGCTATTTATTGCTATATTAAATAAACATTGATTATTTGTATGTGATTCCTTTAGTCAGATTTTTGTTATAAGTTTGGAGTCACTGTTTTGCCCGATTCATTTTGGGGTTATCGTAGGTGATACAACACTGAGGTAAAGAACTGCCTCATCCTCCTCTCCTACATGTCAGGGATTATAATCCTGAATACAGCTGATAAGATCTTCAGCTGAATCTCTGTGACAATGGAGTTTATGAGGAGACTGTAATAATGCAGGCTGCATACAAGTGCTTCTGCACATTACTACATCCGCACCTCCTCTCTGTGCTTCATGTCTCCTCATGATCTTCATTCCTACAGAGATTAAGCTGAAAATCTTTTCAGCTATATTCCGGGTCATAATCCTTGACAAGTAGAGCAGAGAGGAGGACGAGGCAGCTCTTTATCTCAGTGTTGTGAAGTAATTTGTTTTCCTGTGGGTTTTGGACAGGTTTTGTGTGCACTAATAGGACAGCGGCCATTTTATTTCTCCTAATGATTGCTCCCTAGACAAAGCGAGCCATTATAACTAATGAAAATGTATTTGGAAATATATTTATAATAAAGTAATATTTACCATATTTTTCATCATATAAGACGCACTGGCCCATAAGACGCAACTAGGTTTTAGTGGGGGACAATAAGAAAAAAAATATTTTTCATTACACCTCAGGACAGATCACCAATAGGACCCCCAATGTTAATCATACCTCAGCTGACAGCCCCAATCAGACTCCCAATGTCAATAAGACCCCAATAAGACCTCAAATCAGACCCCCAATAAGACCTCAGCTCAGACCCCAATGTAAATGACACTCCTGTAATTTAGCCCACTGGCCCCTGGTATTTCCCATACGGCACAGGTAGGTGAGTGTTAGGTCCCAAGCTACTTGAGAAACCTTGGCGTGGTGCTCGGGCTTAGACAGTCTTGTCATTTGTTATTGCTATATTGTTTATCACATCCACACAATTGCCATCTTGTGTAGGATGTCTATTGTGGTACTTGTGGTCCTCTGCGGGCATCCTCCACCGTATGCATTTTTGCTGGGGATCACCATTAGCAACGGGCCACAAGTGCAGGATCTGCTCCCCTGTATATATATGCACAACTGCATCTTGGGTTGAGCACATCCTGCTTCATGCCACCTTTCAGTTGCTTTGTGTATATAATTGTTTGGAGGTGTATAAACTACTATGTAAATGTAGCCTGTTTTCCATCCACAGGCTACATTTAGGTGCACCTGTGAGGCCTAGGCCATATCAGCCAGTCTTGGTTGGGGTTTACAGCCTTCTCCCTCCTCCCATAGCAGGCATGGCTGCATGCTGGAAATAACTGGGGAGTTTGCTGCGAG
Source organism: Bufotes viridis (assembly GCA_033119425.1). Taxonomy (NCBI): domain Eukaryota; kingdom Metazoa; phylum Chordata; class Amphibia; order Anura; family Bufonidae; genus Bufotes; species Bufotes viridis. The sequence continues at coordinate 269,395,788 of CM065593.1, read as the reverse complement.
TCGGCCTTTACACTCCTGTAATTTAGCCCACTGGCCCCTAGTATTGCCCATACGGCACAGGTAGGTGAGTGTTAGGCCCCGAGCTACTTGAGAAACCTTAGCGTGGTGCTTGGGCTTAGACATGTCTTCCACAGCAGGATATGTTGACCAATCTCTCAATTTTAACATCAGTTTGAGGGCTTAGTATGACCGCAGCGTGCACCTGTCTTGTCATTTGTTATTGCTATATTGTCCCAATGTAAATTACCCTTAATCAGACCTCAGATAATAGCCCCATGCCTCTCAACACCCCCATATCAGCCCTATTAGCCACCCCCATATAATTCCTCTCATTAGCCCCCATTATCAGTCCTTATGCCTCTCAGTAGCCCCATATCAGCCCTTATGCCTCATTAGCCCCCATTATCAGCCCTTATGCCTCATTAGCCCCCATTATCAGCCCTTATGCCTCATTAGCCCCCATTATAAGCCCTTATGCCTCATTACTTCCATTATGCCTGTCATTAGCCCTCATTATGCCTCTCATTAGCCCCCATCAGCCATTATGCCCCCATAATGACTCTCATTAGCCCTCATCAGCCATTTTTCCCCCAGCAGCCATTATGCCCCCATTATGCCTCTCATTAGCCCCCAGCAGCCATTATGCCCCAATTATGCCTCTCATTAGCCCCCAGCAGCCATTATACCTCTCATTAGCCCCCATCAGCCATTATGCCCCCATTATGCCTCTCATTAGCCCCCATCAGCCATTATGTCCCCATCAGCCTCATGTTTTATAAAATAAAATAAAACACTTACCTCTCCTGCTCCTGGACGCCGCTGCTCCTTACCGCCGGTGCTCGGTCTTCCTCCTCCTCCATCTGCTGTGCTGTGAACTGGCTCGCACAATGTGAGGTCACAGTCCGCCTTTACGCTGTGCGCAGCCCTGCACAGCCTACAGCCGAGGACCAGGAAGCGGTGAGTACAGATCTTTCACCGCTTCCCAGTCCTCCGGCATTAATGAGCGCTTCCATAGTGGAAGCGCTTCATTACCATTCGTGCCAATAGATGCATGGGCATTTTCCCCCCACTTTTGGGGTGGGTGGGAAATGTGTCTTATGGGGCGAAAAATACGGTAAGTATTTTCATTTTCTTAATTCCTGGAGAACCCCTTTAACTGTTCACAGTAACAGCAATTGTGACCAGAGGTGCCCAAACTTTTGCATGTCACTGTATATGGGTCTACTTCAATAAAAAAAATTATTAATTAATGTCCTTTGATATGATTATACTCTATGCTTAGCAATTAATATGTGCAACAATCTGTGCAAAAAATCATGTATGATTTACCGTAATAAAGCTTAAATAAATAGTAAAAATGCCAGTGCAAAGAATTTATCAAAAATTAGGAATTAAAAACAATATGTGATAACTTAATAAATCAATTCAAGCTTAAAAAAATTACCAGAAGTAGTATATAAATACTTAGTAAAGTGCCTATACTATATTAGAATGTAAGAATACCGATCAGGCTTAGATATGCTATATAGTAATGTGGAGCCAGTAAAAACATATTTTGCTCATCGCTTCCTCAGGAGTTATAAATGATTGTGCATTAATGTGAGCCTTATATAGCTAGAACTTAAAGAATGCTACTTACAATGGCGCTTGGAAGGTGCAAAGACGCTGCAACGCATCCAAGGCAGTGCAGGGGGTAGAACAGAAAGTATGCAGAAAGCCCACACACAGCTCTGGAGCGAAACCACATAACCAAGTCTCCTAAGCGCTCATAGCAGATGCCAACTTGGAGAAGGGGAAAAAACATAAATGACCACAATAATTTATTTATAAATTAAAACCATGATTATATGAAGATTTAGTTAACATAATAGTAATAATAATAATAATAACAACAACAATCAATTAAATCCTTCTAACCCTGGCCAGTTTTCGCCCTCCTGTCCAGGCCGTTTTTTGCAAATTTGACACGTGTCACTTTATGTGGTAATAACTTTGGAACACTTACTTATTCAAGCCATTCTGAGAATGTTTTCTCGTGACACATTGTACTTCATGACAGTCATAAACTTGAGTCATATTGAGTATATTTCACCTTCATTTATGAAAAAATCTTAAATTTACCACAAATTTTAAAAATTCGCAATTTTTTAAATTTTAATTTCTCTGCATTTGAAACAGAAATTGATACCTCATAAAATATTTATTACTTAACATTCCCCATATGTCTACTTTATGCTGGCATCATTTTGTAAATGTCATTTTATTTTTTTGGGACAATAGAAGGCTTAGAATTTTAGAAGCAATTCTTACAATTTTTAAGAAAATTTCCCAAACTCGCTTTTTAAGGCCCAGTTCAGTTCTGAAGTCACTTTGTGGGGCTTACATAGTAGAAACCACCCATAAATGACCCTATTTTAGAAACTATACTCCTCAAGTTATTCAAAACTGACTTTACAAACTTTGCTAACCCTTTAGATGTTCCACAGGAATTAAAGGAAAATTAAGATGAAATTCCATAACTTCACTTTTTAGGCAGATTTTCCATATTAATCAATTTTTTCCTGTAACACATCGCTGGTTAACAGCCAAACAAAACTCAATATCTATTTCCCTGATTCTGCAGCTTACAGAAACACCCCACATGTGGTGGTAAACTGCTGTAAGGGCGCACGGCAGGGCGCAGAAACTCACAAAAAGTGACCCCATTTTGTAAACTACGGGATAAGGTGACAGTTTTATTGGTATTATTTTGGGGTACATGTGATTTTTGATCACTCTATATTATGTTTTTTGTGAGGCAAGGTAACTAAAAATGGCTGTTCTGACAGTTTTCATTTTGTTGTTTTTTATATTGTTCATCTGACAGGTTAGATCATGTGTTATTTTTATAGAGCAGGTTGTTACGGACTCGATGATATCAAATATGTCTACTTTGTTTGTTTCAGTTTTACATAATAAAGCATTTTTGAAAAAAATGTTTTTGTGTCTCAATTTTCTAAACGCCATATTTTATTATTTTTCTGCCGATCGTCTTGTGCAGGGGCACTTTTTTTGCAGGAAAAGTTGATGCAGGAAATATATACTCACCTAAAGAATTACTAGGAACACCATACTAATACGGTGTTGGACCCCCTTTTGCCTTCAGAGCTGCCTTATTTCTATGTGGCATTGATTCAACAAGGTGCTGATAGCATTCTTTAGAAATGTTGGCCCATATTAATAGGATAGCATCTTGCAGTTGATGGAGATTTGAGGGATGCACATCCAGGACACGAAGCTCCCGTTCCACCACATCCCAAAGATGCTCTATTGGGTTGAGATCTGGTGACTGTGGGGGCCATTTTAGTACAGTGAACTCATTGTCATGTTCAAGAAACCAATTTGAAATTATTTGAGCTTTGTGAAATGGTGCATTATCCTGCTGGAAATAGCAATCAGAGGATGGGTACATGGTGGTCATGAAGGGATGGACATGGTCAGAAACAATGCTCAGGTAGCCCGTGGCATTTAAACTATGGCCAATTGGCACTAAGGGGCCTAAAGGGCCCCAGAAAACATCCCCCACACCATTACACCACCACCACCACCAGCCTGCACAGTGGTAAAAAGGCATGATGGATACATGTTCTCATTCTGTTTACGCCAAATTCGGACTCTACCATTTGAATGTCTCAACAGAAATCGAGACTCATCAGACCAGGCAACATTTTTCCAGTCTTCAACAGTCCAATTTTGGTGAGCTCGTGCAAATTGTAGCCTCTTTTTACTATTTGTAGTGGAGATGAGTGGTACCTGGTGGGGTCTTCTGCTGTTGTAGCCCATCCGCCTCAAGGTTGTGCGTGTTGTGGCTTCACAAATGCTTTGCTGCATACCTCGGTTGTAACGAGTGGTTATTTCAGTCAACGTTGCTCTTCTATCAGCTTGAATCAGTCGGCCCATTCTCATCTGATCTCTAGCATCAACAAGGCATTTTCGCCCACAGGATTGCCGCATAATGGATGTTTTTCCCTTTTCACACCATTCTTTGTAAACCCTAGAAATTGTTGTGCGTGAAAACCCCAGTAACTGAGCCGATTGTGAAATACTCAGACCAGCCCATCTGGCACCAACAACCATGCCATGTTCAAAATTGCTTAAATGACCTTTCTTTCCCATTCTGACATTCAGTTTGGAGTTCAGGAGATTGTCTTGTCCTGGACCACACCCCTAAATGCATTGAAGCAACTGCCATGTAATTGGTTGACTAGATAATTGCATTAATGAGAAATAGAACAGGTGTTCCTAATAATTCTTTAGGTGAGTGTATATGGATTATATATAGATTATATAATCGTATATATACCACCCAGATACCCCAGCTGGGTGAGATAATTGAAATCCAGAAAGCTGCAGTGGTTTGAGCAAAGTGTAGTTTGCTGAGACACTTTTGTCTAGATGTTGTTCTGGGCTGGGTTTCATGTGGACTGGGGGATCTGCCAGTCCACACCATTTCACTACATGTATTGTCTTTTGCCGGAGGTGATTGCAGGTGAGTCCTGCTTCTGTAATCAAGGAGGGATAAAATAACCCACTGTATATGACTTTGACGGAAAAAGGCTGAGGAAGAGAGAGATAGAGGGATAGAGAGAGAGATAGAGAATCCTGAGAGGCTCTGTGTGGTCACAGCCTGGAGGCTGCTGGACCATATATGGCTGAGAAAGCTGGATCTAATACCGTGTGTAAACGGCGCTCTATATTTGAGACAACATGTGTATTAGGGCTCATGCACACCGACGTTGCCCTGTGGCGCTGAAGTGCCAAAATAAAGCACCTTTTGGACTTGAACCCCATTGTCAGAGGAGAAGTCTGTGATTGCAACCCCTGAGAGAGAGCGATCCCTTACAATTAGAGGAGGATGCTGGCAATGTCCATGCTAAAAGGGCTCATTGTTGGTACTAGGGGCAACAGAAAGTTTAAAGGCAAAGTGTTGCTAGGGGCGACGGTATGACAAAAGAGCATGTGCTGCTGAAGGTTGTATTGGAGAAATTAAAAGGGCCGGAAGCCCAATGTCTGGATAAAACTGCTGTTGAAAATCTGGACACTTTTGCTGTGTTGCAAGGAAATCTTGCAGTGATTCAAAGGGCTGGAAGCCCAAGTGAAAGAGACTGACCTGTTGAGAAAACATGTTTTTGGATCACTATGAAATCCTATATGGAAGTTGTTGCGGCTTGGTGGAGCCCATCAGGTGTAATAAAGTATTGCTGGGAGTGTTGCCAGCTGGAGGACTCTGCAATTGAGGATCGTTTGATCAGGAGATCTGAAAAAACAGATGAGAGATCCTGCGAGTTAGTGATTGGGGGAATCCTGTGGGGTCTTTCTAGATTCCTGCCAAACAGTGTCTCAGGTGATGCCCGACGTTCTGTACTTCCTGAAGAGGGGGCCAGAGACAGATACCACTGTGTCTCTGACCTTTGTAATGGACTATGGCTCTGTACAGTGGGAGCTCTTGAAATGTGAGACCCTGGAGATGGAATTCATACTGGGAAGAGATTTTCTGTTGTTTTGGCAGCTATGGAGCGGAGAAAGTGCTTCAAATGGTGCGGTTGGAGAATCTGAGGAAAAGTCTTCAGCAGAGTGTATGACTCGTCGGCTTGAGAAGGAAGACTGGATTCAAGGCCAAGGTGTTTTCCATGGCAACGGCTGCAATGAGGAGCCTGTGCAGCAGCCTATTGCCAACTCCTGGGAGATCCCTTGCCCCTTAAGAGGTATCTACGATTATATGTCCCTCTGTTACAGCAAGTACTGTATTTTCTGGCGTATAAGATGACTGGGCATATAAGACGACCCCCTAGTTTTCCTGTTAAAATATGGGGTTTGGGCTATACTCGGCGTATAAGACTCTTCCAACGCACACCAAATAAAAATTAAACAGACGATCCGAGGATGAGAAAACCACTGAGAGCAGGGAGAGGGGGCTGCTTCAGGAGCGACTGGCCAGGAAGCAGCGCACGGTGGCTCAGCTAGAGGGCATCTGTCCCTGAAGCTGGAGAAGGACAGCTTCTCCAGTCCGGCTTGGAAGTAAAAAGGACCTTTCACTGGTCCAACAATTGTTAGATAATGATATATACCGTATGTGTAGAGCGGCACCCAGGAATAATAGTAAGTGCAGGGAGATCCCTGGGCGTCGATCTACACATACATATCATTATCTAACAATCGTTAGACCAGTGAAAGGTCCTCTTAAGTTTCAGCACACAGTATACCAGCGTGTAAGACGACCCCCAACTTTTGAGAAGATTTTCACGTGTTAAAAAGTAGGGAACGATGTTGTCCGAGTAGTACGCCACTTTTACAGACTGACAATAATACGCACAAAACCAAAGATAAAATCGATTTTAGAGAAAAAATGTTAGGAAACATTCTTTCCTGTATATTTACTTACTTACTTACTTTACTTATAAAGTGCAAGTGCTGCCAAAAATTACAAGCAAGAGGCACTCTGATACAACCTGCATATCATATAAAGGAAGGCCTCATTCACATTGTGGTACAATTGTTCATGTAGTGGGACTCCAAAACTCATAAAGCCTATGCACTAAGTGAAAGGGCTGCCAAAAGTTACAAGAAACCGGCACTCCAATACACCCTTTGTTACACATAAAGGAGGGCATCATACACACCCTTAAAAAATTATGATTGATGGCCTGCTCGTGACCCTCAAAAACATTTGGAACAAGGGCCTGCTGATCTGACCATCTAAAACATTAGGGGCAAGGGCCTGCTGCTGAGCTGACCCTCTAAAACATTAGGGGTGAGGGTCTGCTGGTGGGCTGACCCCCTAAAAGGTTGTAGGTGAGTGCCTGCAGGTGAGCAGACCCTGTAAATCATTTTATGTGAGGGCCTGCAGGGGAGCTGGCCCTGTAAAACATTATATGTGAGGGCCTGCAGGTGAGCTGATCGTGTAAAAGATTGTAGTTGAGGGACTGCTGGTGAGCTGACCCTCTAAAAGGTTGTAGGTGAGGGCCTGCAGGTGAACTGACCCTGTAAAACATTATATGCGAGGGCCTGCAGGTGAGCTGACCCTGTAAAACATTATATTCGAGGTCCTTTAGGTGAGATGACCCTGTAAAAGATTGTAGGTGAGGGCCTGCTAGTGAGCTGACCCTCTAAAAAATATGCGAAGGCCTGCAGGTGAGCTGACCCTGTAAAACATTATATGCAAGGGCCTTGGCTACTAAGACTGGACTTGGTGGAAGACAGAGAGGTACTTAACCGACTACAAGCATTATCTGCTGCAATCCAACCGACCACCTGGTCGCAGTGGCCTGACTTCAAGAGTGGTGGCCTGCGCCTTCCTGCAAACTGGGACATGAAGCTAGGTATCGTGGATGATTGTTTTTCTTGTGCCCTGGCAGCAGGCACAGTTTCAACGCGCCACCAGACCACAGCCACCATCAGCATCACGGCCACTTCCCCGTCCCTTACTGCTCGCCTTCTTCATGTTAAATGTTATATATGCTTGAAAGTATGTCACACGCACAGTAGTGTACAGTAGCGTAGGATTTGGAAGTGTATGTGCAAAAAAATTTAAAAAGGTATTTGAGATGTGAAAACGTCACACAGCAGATAATGTCAATGCAGTCACTAGCGGCTAATAAAAAATGACAGGGAATGTCACAGGTATTTGGGATGAGGAAACTTTATACAGGAGAGGCACCACCGGTAATGTCACTGCAGCGTCTACGGAAAAAGTACACTGTATGTCACAGATAAAAATTTTATGCGCACACGTTACACTGGAGAAGTAGCACTGGTAATGTCACTGTCAGAAGTGGATAATTTAACTGTCCGCAGGGGACACCGTCTACGGAAAAAGTACACTGGATGTCACAGATATTTTTTTGGATGCGCACACTTTACACTGGAGATGTGGCGCACTAATGTCACTGTGCGCAGCAGACACCGTCTACGGAAAAAATACACTGGATGTCACAGATATTTTTCGGCATGCGCACATTTTACACTGGAGATGTGACGCAGCTAATGTCACTGTCTGCAGAAGACACCATCTACGGAAAAAATACCCTGGATGTCACAGATATTTTTTGGATGCGCACACTTTACACAGGAGATGTGGTGCAGATAATTTAACTGTCCACAGCAGACACCGTCTACGGAAAAAGCACACTGCATGTCACAGATATTTTTTGGGATGTGCACACTTTACACAGGAGATGTGGCACAGATAATTAACTGTCCGCAGTAGCCTATTAGACACTATTTAGCACAGGATGCGCTAAAAAAATTATATTGCTGCTGCCACACACAATAGTCCTTAAAAAGACTTTTGGGTCTGTGAAAATTTTTGCAATTTAGCGCAGGTTGTGCTAAAAATATATATTGCTGCTGCCACACACAATAATCCTTAAAAGGACTTTTGGGTCTGTGAAAATTTTAGCAATTTAGCGCAGGTTGTCTGTCCCTTCCTATGCACAGCTCTCCCTGACTAAGACTGAGCCGAACACGTGCCATCGGGTCCTATATAGCACCCAATGACACGTTCCCGCCAGCAAATCACTGTAATGCCAGTAACCAACATGGCTACGGCATTACAGTGAGGGTAGTAGTTACCTGCACGTTTATTGGCTGCTTAGCAGCCAAGAAACATGCAGGGAGGAGACTCGAGGATTGCGCTCGAGCACATGCGGTATTCGGCCAAATACTAGCATGTGCCGAGCATTGCGATACTCGAGCTGAACTGGCGATACTCGAGCTGAACTAATTTACATACTCTGGCAGGCAAACACTTCTTTAAGAATCTCAGCCCTGCTATGCAGCAGCTCTCTCAGCTCTGCTATGTAGGGTGGGTAAATAGGAAACTCTTCCACTTCTGCTGGAATTTTGCTGTCTGTAGTCTCTTACTTTATCTTTAATCCTAGGAACTTCTTCCTGGCATCAAGCTCTCTTAGATTGAAATTAAGGCAATGCAAGCCCAGGAGGGGACAAGCAACCATGTAGCACTTCACAGACAGGGTCTGTGGGCCTAGCAGAGCAGCCAGTGCTCTGCTAGCCAACATACAAACTTTTCCCAGGAGGGGGTAGGCTAGACTGACCTTGACTAACTAACTCCCCCCTCTCTAGAGAGGACTGGAGTGGAACTAGAAGGTTCCTCTCCAGAGAAACTAGCTCTGCACAGACTTGCTGCCACCTGCTGGTGAACCAGGCACATTACATGTAAACAGCAGTTTATAAGGAAATACATACACACATTGCAGGATATTGTAATAAATATATCTATGATGACACAGGATCATACAATAAAGATAGTGGGAGTACAAAAGAGGTGGTAATGGCACTCTGGGTCATTACATTCCCCGATACTTAAGGGGCAAGCCGCCCTCGGCTTGTGCTTAGGGTATACACAATTTAAATACCATAAATGTATACAGTTGCAAGAAAAAGTATGTGAACCCTTTGGAACGATATGGATTTCTGCACAAATTGGTCATAAAATGTGATCTGATCTTCATCTAAGTCACAACAATAGACAATCACAGTCTGCCTAAACTAATAACACACAAATAATTAAATGTTACCATGTTTTTATTGAACATACCATATAAACAATCACAGTGCAGGTGGAAAAAGTATGTAAACCCCTAGACTAATGACATCTCCATTGGAGTGAGGTGTCAGCCAACTGGAGTTCAATCAATGAGATGAGATTGGAGGTGTCGGTTACAGCTGCCCTGGCTTATAAAAAAACACACACCAGTTCTGGGTTTGCTTTTCCAAAGAAGCATTGCCTGATTTGAATGATTCCTCACACAAAAGAGTTCTCAGAAGACCTACGATTAAGAATTGTTGACTTACATAAAGCTGGAAAGGGTTATAAAAGTATCTCCAAAAGCCTTGCTGTTCATCAGTCCACAGTTCTTTTATTGGAAGTACTGTAGTTACACATTTGTTACACTGTGTAGGGTAGTGTTCATAGCAGCAGCAGTACACTATATAACATAATAGAGAAGGTAGGGGATGGCTGTTAAATATCTATAAAGTGGTAGCCCATTACTATGGACATTAAAATCAATAAGACTTTATACTATAGTTCAATTAAAAAATCATGCACAAGGCAACTGCATAGCAACAATGACCATTATACGTTTCGATGGTCTAATGGTCCAATTACACGTCCGTATTTCTCGGTCTGCAATTTTGCGGAACGGGTGTGGACCTATTAATTTCAATGGGGCTACAAAAGATGTGGACAGCACACCATGTGCTGTCCGCATCCATAGTTCTGTTCAGCAGCCCTGCAAAAAAGAAAGAGCATTTCCTATTCTTGTCCGCAATCAAGATAAGAGTAGAGGCCAAGAATAAGTATTTCTATCAAAGTGCTGGCAATATGCTGTCCGCAAAATGCGGAACGTACACGGCTGGTACTCGTGTTGTGCGGATGTCTAAATGGACCCTAAGCGATATATGATTAAAGGGGTTTTCCAAATGTTTTTTTACTGATGACCTCTGGATAGGTCATTCCAAAAATAGTGAGTGAACAGCACCTCCTAAGTATTGTGGAATCGGGTGCACGTCTCCAGGGGATTGGTAAACAAGGTACAATAGTCCAAACAGTGTAACAAAAATAAAAAAAGGATGGAGACAGCACGTCCAAAGTGGAATCTGGATTATAGATTCCACTTTGGACGTGCTGTCTCCATCCTTTTTTTATTTTTGTTACACTCTCTGGATAGGTCATCAGTATCTGATTGGTGGGAGTTCGAAACCTGGGATCTCCGATGATCAGCTGTTTGAGAAGGCACTGGCAATCGCAGTAGCACTGCTGCATTCTTTCTGCTTACCAAGCAAAGCGCTGTCCATTGTAAAACAGCTGTGCTTGATATCGCAGCCCAGCCCCATTCACTTCATTTGGGCTGAGCTGCACTTAGGCCTTATAAACGATGAAGGTGACATAACATAGCTTAGGAAAAGCTGGAGAAAGCTGTCCTGCTACTGCAAGAAACACTGCCTTCTCAAACACCTGATCGAAGGGAGTCCTGAGGGTCAGACCCCCATTGGTCAGATACTGATGGCCTATCTAGAGGATTCAACTATATCGCCTTCCTGAGGACAGCGATACAGTTGAATACAGAGAGATGAGCGCTTCCACGTTAATAATAAATTGGTTGCAAGAGTACTTGAGGCAGCCTGAATGTCTGTGATCGTGAAATGTGATGAAGATTGGGCCACTCACATTAATAATTAATTGAGGATTAGTATAGCATTAAATACTGCACACTATCACAAGCATTCTGACAAATGACTGACAAAACCAGCCTCATTGAGGCACCCTGAATGAGTTACACAGTATGAAACACTGACTCCTGTCTCTCTGTGAAATTATTATAAATTTAACTAGATTGTCACGAGGGGTAGGGATGAGTGCAGGACTAAACTCCTCCCACACCTCTATCCCTACCTAGCTAACCGACAACATATAACTGGGCGGCAGTCCCTAACTTACGTATGTGCAGGGGCCTAATGAAAGGAATAACACAGAGTACAAAATAGTGAGACAGATCACACAGAAGCAAGGCTTCCCAGGCCAGCACAGAATAGAAATAGAAGCAATGAGCCAAGGTCAAGGATAGGAGGGCACACAAGCACACAATAAATTATAATGCCAAGTCAGTACAAGCCGAGGTCAAAAGCCAGGAGGTCGCATCAGTACCAGGGGTAACACCAGGTCAGGGTCAAATACAAGCCGAGGTCAGGAGCCAAGAGATTGCGTCAATACGGGGGTAGAACCAGGTCAGAGTCAAATACAAGCCGAGGTCAAAATGTAGAAGTCGCACACACAGGAATCACTAGATATGAAGTAAGACCAATCACTAGAGATGAGCAAACACCTGGAAGTTCGGGTTCGGGAAGTTCGGCCGAACTTCCCAAAAATGTTCGGGTTCGGAATCCGAACTCGACCCGAACTTTATCCTGAACCCGAACCCCATTGAAGTCAATGGGGACCCGAACTTTTAGGCAATAAAAAGGCTGTAAAATAGTCCAGGAACGGGCTAGAGGGCTGCCAAAGGCAGCAAAATGTAGGTAAATCCACTGCAAACAAATGTGGATAGGGAAATGAATTAAAATAAAATAAAATAAATAAAATTTAACCAATATCAATTGGAGAGAGGTCCCACTGCAAGGAATCATGCATCATATCACCCAACACTGGAGAAGGCCAAATTCAGTTATTTTGGCCCCAGCACCCAGACAGAGGAGAGAGGTCCCACAGCAAGCAATCATGCGTCATATCACCCACCACTGGAGAATGCCACTTTCAGTTATTTCATCCCAGCACCCAGACCGAGGATACAGGTCCCACATCAAGGAATCATGCGTCATATCACCCACCACTGAAGAAGGCCACTCAGTTATTTCGGCCCCAGCACCCAGACAGAGGAGAGATGTCTCACAGGAAGGAATCATGCGTCATATCACCCACCACTGGAGAAGGCCACTCAGTTATTTCGGCCCCAGCACCCAGACAGAGGAGAGATGTCTCACAGGAAGGAATCATGCGTCATATCACCCACCACTGGAGAAGGCCACTCAGTTATTTCGGCCCCAGCACCCAGACAGAGGAGAGAGGTCCCACATCAAGGAATCATGCGTCATATCACCCACCACTGGAGAAGGCCACTTTCAGTTATTTCAGCCCAGCACCCAGACCAAGGATACAGGTCCCACATCAAGGAATCATGCGTCATATCACCCACCACTGGAGAAGGCCACTCAGTTATTTCGGCCCCAGCACCCAGACAGAGGAGAGATGTCCCACAGGAAGGAATTATGCGTCATATCACCAACCACTGGAGAAGGCCACTCAGTTATTTCGGCCCCAGCACCCAGACAGAGGAGAGAGGTCCCACAGCAAGGAATCATGCGTCATATCAACCACCACCGGAGAAGGCCACTCAGTTATTTCGGCCCCAGCACCCAGACAGAGGAAAGAGGTCCCACAGCAAGAAATCATGCGTCATATCAACCACCACTGGAGAAGGCCACTTTCAGTTATTTCAGTCCAGCACCCAGACAGAGGAGAGAAGTCCCACATCAAGGAATCATGCGTCATAACACCCACCACTGGAGAAGGGCACTTTCAGTTATTTCAGCCCAGCACCCAGACCGAGGATACAGGTCCCACATCAAGGAATCATGCGTCATATCACCCACCACTGGAGAAGGCCACTTAGTTATATCGACCCCAGCACCCAGACAGAGGAGAGATGTCCCACAGGAAGGAATCATGCGTCATATCACCCACCACTGGAGAAGGCCACTCAGTTATTTCGGCCCCAGCACTCAGACAGAGGAGAGAGGTCCCACATCAAGGAATCATGCGTCATATCACCCACCACTGGAGAAGGCCACTTTCAGTTATTTCAGCCCAGCACCCAGACCGAGGATACAGGTCCCACATCAAGGAATCATGCGTCATATCACCCACCACTGGAGAAGGCCACTTAGTTATTTCGACCCCAGCACCCAGACAGAGGAGAGATGTCCCACAGGAAGGAATCATGCGTCATATCACCCACCACTGGAGAAGGCCACTTAGTTATTTCGACCCCAGCACCCAGACAGAGGAGAGATGTCCCACAGGAAGGAATCATGCGTCATATCACCCACCACTGGAGAAGGCCACTCAGTTATTTCGGCCCCAGCACTCAGACAGAGGAGAGAGGTCCCACATCAAGGAATCATGCGTCATATCACCCACCACTGGAGAAGGCCACTTTCAGTTATTTCAGCCCAGCACCCAGACCGAGGATACAGGTCCCACATCAAGGAATCATGCGTCATATCACCCACCACTGGAGAAGGCCACTTCAGTTATTTCGACCCCAGCACCCAGACAGAGGAGAGATGTCCCACAGGAAGGAATCATGCGTCATATCACCCACCACTGGAGAAGGCCACTCAGTTATTTCGGCCCTAGCACCCAGACAGAGGAGAGAGGTCCCACAGCAAGGAATCATGCGTCATATCACCCACCACTGGAGAAGGCCACTTTCAGTTATTTCAGCCCAGCACTCAGACCGAGGATACAGGTCCCACATCAAGGAATCATGCGTCATATCACCCACCACTGGAGAAGGCCACTTTCAGTTATTTCAGCCCAGCACCCAGACAGAGGAGAGAGGTCCCACAGCAAGGAATCATGCGTCATATCAACCACCACCGGAGAAGGCCACTTTCAGTTATTTCGGCCCAGCACCCAGACAGAGGAGAGAGGTCCCACAGCAAGGAATCATGCGTCATATCAACCACAATCGGAGAAGGCTACTCTCAGTTATTTCGGCCCAGCACCCAGACAGAGGAGAGAGGTCCCACAGCAAGGAATCATGCGTCATATCAACCACCATCGGAGAAGGCTACTCTCAGTTATTTCGGCCCAGCACCCAGACAGAGGAGAGAGGTCCCACAGCAAGGAATCATGCGTCATATCAACCACCACCGGAGAAGGCCACTCTCAGTTATTTCGGCCCAGCACCCAGACAGAGGAGAGAGGTCCCACAGCAAGGAATCATGCGTCATATCAACCACCACCGGAGAAGGCCACTCTCAGTTATTTCGGCCCAGTACCCAGACAGAGGAGAGAGGTCCCACAGCAAGGAATCATGCGTCATATCAACCACCACCGGAGAAGGCCACTCTCAGTTATTTCGGCCCCGCCACCCAGACAGAGGAGAGGTTCATTCAACTTTGGGTTGCACCGCAAAATCATGGTAAAGTTAAAAAAATGAGGATTCAATAAAGAAGTGCCCCGGAGTACAAGAATACATGGTTGAGGGGGAGGCAGTTATAAATGTCTATTCTGCACAAGGGAGGCACAGGTCCTGTGGGATCCATGCCTGGTTCATTTTTATGAATGTCAGTTTGTCCACGTTGGCTGTGGACAGACGGCGGCGTTTGTCAGTAATGACGCCCCCTGCCGTGCTGAATACACGTTCAGACAAAACGCTGGCCGCCGGGCAGGCCAGCACCTCCAAGGCATAAAATGCTAACTCTGGCCACGTGGACAATTTGGAGACCCAGAAGTTGAATGTGGCCGAACCATCAGTCAGTACGTGGAGGGGTGTGCAGACGTACTGTTCAACCATGTTAGTGAAATGCTGCCTCCTGCTAACACGTTCCGTATCAGGTGGTGGTGCAGTTAGCTGTGGCATGGAGACAAAACTTTTCCACATTTCTGCCAAGCTAACCCTGCTCTCAGAGGAGCGGGCCGTGACACAGCTGCGTTGGTGACCTTTTGCTCCTCCTCTGCCTTCGCCTTGGGCTTCCACCTGTTCCCCAGTGACATTTTGGAATGCTCTCAGGAGCGCCTCTACCAGCGTGCGCTTGTACTCGCGCATCTTCCTATCACGCTCCAGTGCAGGAAGTAAGGTGGGCACATTGTCTTTGTACCGGGGATCCAGCAGGGTGGCAACCCAGTAGTCCACACACGTTAAAATGTGGGCAACTCTGCTGTCGTTGCGCAGGCACTGCAGCATGTAGTCGCTCATGTGTGCCAGGCTCCCCAGAGGTAAGGACAAGCTGTCCTCTGTGGGAGGCGTATCGTCATCGTCCTCCGTATCCCCCCAGCCACGCACCAGTGATAGGCCTGAGCTGTGTCGGGTGCCACCCCGCTGTGAACCTGCTTCATCCTCATCCTCCTCCACCTCCTCCTCATCCTCCTCGTCCTCCAGTAGTGGGCCCTGGCTGGCCACATTTGTACCTGGCCTCTGCTGTTGCAAAAAACCACCCTCAGAGCCACTTCTAACAGACTGGCCTGAAAGTGCTAAAAATGACCCCTCCTCCTCCTCCTCCTGGGCCACCTCCACTTCCATCATCTCCCTAAGCGTTTTCTCAAGGAGACATAGAAGTGGTATTGTAACGCTGATAACGGTGTCATCGCCGAGCAGGCGAGCAGCTGCAGGATGTGAACGCCGGAAGCGTGCACAGACAGCCTGCACTTTATGCAGCAGCTCTGACATGTCGGAGTAGTTGTGAATGAACTTCTGCACCACCAAATTCAGCACATGCGCCAGGCAAGGGATGTGCGTCAAACCGGCTAGTCCCAGAGCTGCGACAAGATTTCGCCCATTATCGCACACCACCAGGCCGGGCTTGAGGCCCACCGGCAGAAACCACTCGTCAGTCTGTTGTTCAATACCCCGCCACAACTCCTGCGCGGTGTGGGGCCTGTCCCCCAAACATATGAGTTTAAGAATGGCCTGCTGACGTTTACCCCGGGCTGTGCTGAAGTTGGTGGTGAAGGTGTGTGGCTGACTGGATGAGCTGGTGGAAGCAGAGGAGGAGGAAGCCGAGTAGGAGGAGGAGACTACAGGAGGCAAAGAATGATGCCCTGCGATCCTTGGCGGCGGAAGGACGTGCGCCAAGGAACTCTCCGCCTGCGGCCCAGCCGCCACTACATTTACCCAGTGTGCTGTTAGTGAGATATAGCGTCCCTGGCCGTGCTTACTGGTCCACATATCTTTGGTTAGGTGGACCTTGCCACAGATGGTGTTGCGCAGTGCACACTTGATTTTATCGGATACTTGGTTGTGCAGGCAAGGCACGGCTGTCTTGGAGAAGTAGTGGCGGCTGGGAACAACATACTGTGGGACAGCCATGGACATCAGATGTTTAAAGCTGTCTGTGTCCACCAGCCTGAATGACAGCATTTGAAAGGCCAGTAGTTTAGAAATGCTGGCATTCAGGTCCAGGGCTCGAGGGTGGCTAGGTGGGAATTTACGCTTTCTCTCCAAGGTTTGTGAGATGGAGAGCTGAACGCTGCCGTGTGACATGGTGGAGATGCTTGGTGACGCAGGTGGTGTTGTCGGTGGCGCATCCTCTGTTTGGGGGGCGGCAGGTGCCAACATTCCTCCCGAGGCGGAGGAAGAGGCCGAGGCAGCAGCAGAAGAGGGAGCAGGGGGAGGCAGAGTGAGTTCCTTGCTTTTAAGGTGTTTACTCCACTGCAGTTCATGCTTTGCATGTAGATGCCTAGTCATGCAGGTTGTGCTAAGGTTCAGAACGTTAATGCCTCGCTTCAGGCTCTGATGGCACAGCGTGCAAACCACTCGGGTCTTGTCGTCAGCACATTGTTTAAAGAAGTGCCATGCCAGGGAACTCCTTGAAGCTGCCTTTGGGGTGCTCGGTCCCTGGTGGCGGTGGCCAGTAGCAGGCGAACTCTCTTGGAGGCGGCTGTTCTGCTTTGCCCCCTGCTCTCTCTTTTGCTACGCTGTTGGCTCGGTCTCACCACTGCCTCTTCCTCTGAACTATGAAAGTCAGTGGCACGACCTTCATTCCATGTGGGGTCTAGGACCTCATCGTCCCCTGCATCGTCTTCCACACAGTCTTCCTCCCTGACCTCCTGTTCGGTCTGCACACTGCAGAAAGACGCAGCAGTTGGCACCTGTGTTTCGTCATCATCAGAGACGTGCGGACTCCGATGAGGTGGTATTCCCATGTCCTCATCATCAGGAAACATCAGTGGTTGTGCATCAGTGCATTCTATGTCTTCCACCACTGGGGAAGGGCTAGGTGGATTCCCTTGGGAAACCCTGCCAGCAGAGTCTTCAAACATCATAAGAGACTGCTGCATAACTTGAGGCTCAGACAGTTTCCCTGATATGCATGGGGGTGATGTGACAGACTGATGGGCTTGGTTTTCATTCGCCACCTGTGCGCTTTCTGCAGAAGACTTGGTGGGAGATAATGTTTTGAACGTGCTGGATCCACTGTCAGACACCCAATTGACTAGCACCTGTACTTGCTCAGGCCTTACCATCCTTAGAACGACATTGGGCCCCACCAAATATTGCTGTATATTCTGGCAGGTACTGGAACCTGAAGTAGTTGGTTCACTAGGACGTGTGGCTGTGGCAGAACGGCCACGTCCTTTCCCAGCACCAGAGGGTCCACTAACAACACCACAACCATGTCCGCGTTCGCATCCCTTACTAGATGTTTTCCTCATTGTTACCGTTCACCACAATAAGAAACAAATTATTTGGCCCAATGTATTGAATTCAAATTAAGGCATTTTTTTACAGGCACCTAACACTATCTGGCTATCTATTTATGTACCGTATTACACTAATCCAGGCACAGCAGTAACCACAGATTCAGGGGAATATCAATTGTAGGCCTAGTATTTAGGCCCTGGATGAAAGGTATCCTTTTACGGACAGATTTACACTTGGAGATGCACAGTAGCGTGTGAAAAAATATATAGGGTTATGCCTTCAGCACTTGTATTTTAACACTTTGTGTAATATACCCCTTAACGGAAAGAAATACACTTAGAGATGCAAAACAGTGTGTGCAAATGTAGAGGATTATGCTGTATTTTAACACTTACTGTAATATACCCTTTAACGGAAAGAAATACACTTGGAGATGCACGCTGAGTGTAATATACCCTCTTACGGACAGAGTTACACTTGGCCCGCAACAGATGAAACACCAGATTTACGGTATTTCTATTTTTGCAACTGAATTTCACCCCAGAAAATAATATATGCTTTTCCGGACACTATTAAACTTGGCCAGCCACAGCTGGAACACCAGAATTACGGTATTTCTATTTTTGCAACCGAATTTCACCCCAGAAAATAATAAATGCTTTGCCAGACACTATTAAACTTGGCCAGCCACTGCTGGGACACCAGATTTAGGGGATTGCTATTTTGGCAATTGAATTTCACCCCAGAAAATGTTCTATCCTTTGCCGGACACTATTAAACTTGGCCAGCCACTGCTGGGACACCAGATTTAGGGGATTGCTATTTTGGCAATTGAATTTCACCCCAAAAAAAAATCTATCCTTTGCCGGACACTATTAAACTTGGCCAGCCACAGCTGAAACCACTGATTTACGGTATTGCTATTTTGGCAATTGAATTTCACCCCAGAAAAAACTATATCCTTTGCCGGACACTATTAAACTTGGCCAGCCACAGCTGAAACCACTGATTTACGGTATTGCTATATTGGCAATTGAATTTCACCCCAGAACAAAATCTATCCTCTGCCGGACACTATTAAACTTGGCCAGCCATCTCGCCCTCACAGCAGCTGCGTCCTATCCCTACACTAATCAGAGCAGAGTGACGTGCGGCGCTACGTGACTCCAGCTTAAATAGAGGCTGGGTCACATGCTGCACTTGGCCAATCACAGCCATGCCATTAGTAGGCATGGCTGTGATGGCTTCTTAGGGCAAGAAGTAAAACGCTAGCTGATTGGCTGCTGTTCAGCCCTTCAGAAAGCCGGAAGAAATGGCCGAACAACGAACCCGAACCAAAACTTTTTTGAAAATGTTCGGGTCCGTGTCCCAAACACCCCAAAATTCGGTACGAACCCGAACTATACAGTTCGGGTTCGCTCATCCCTACTAGACATGACTAAGGCCTTTTCCATTCATATGAAGAAAAACACAGTCATATAACACTTGTCCTTAATGAAAATCCATTGTTTTTGATCCTTCTCTTTACAATCCTCTTGAAATAACACCTGACACTGAAATGATTAACTCCCCATAGTGACACAGTAACATACACCTTTAGACTATACAAGAAATTCACCTATTTTTATAATAAATCCCCTGACCATATCTTCTATATAATATAATGAACATACTTTAAGTCATTTAAAACATACAATTTTAGGATGTATCATATAAAACCCAGAATCCATTCACCTATTGATTAATAGAAACATCACATTGAATAGTAAAATTAAATCCTTTCTATCCACTGAGAAAACTCAACATATTCCTTTATCTGGGCAATTGTCTTTAATTTAACCTGGGAAATCTTCTTCTTCCAAGACCAGACTGTGTAAATATTTTTCAGTTAAATACTTTTCAGTTACAGATTTTTATTTGTAAATATTCTGACAAATACCACCCCTTTTTCCGTTATTTCAGTCGTTACTGGACATAACCGGGAAAAAGGTAAGAAGAATTATTTTTTTTGTCCATCAAAATATATATTTTACTTTGGAAGAGATTTCCCTCTTTCTATCCACTCTGATAAAGAAACAGTATTGTCTTTTCTTGGAATTTTGTTCATCAATTCTTCATCCGAGTCTTTTCTCTGTATCAAATGTTTATATCCTTGATATGTATATTATCACAGATATTCCATGTCCAATGACTTTGGCAGGCAAGTTGGAGTAACATTTGGTACAAATCATGCCATTATTGTCGTAAACTCTGTTCCCAATGCACAATAACCCGTTCTGACACGTTTCCAAATAAAATGAAGATATCCGGTAGTTTTCATCCAATGAATGTCTTTGGATCCAAATTCGCAAAGATTCTTGAAGTAAAATCTTTTTTGCCATCATTCATAATCCTGAGACATCTAAGAAAATGACTCCTGATGATGGATTTGGGTTGATGATCGTTTCCGTCATGAACGGACCTCTCGGATCAACACCATCCGCACGATATCCGCATCTTCAGTTGTCATCATCATCTCCAGGAATCACGTCTGGTTCCAGACCTTCATTTTTCTAGTAAAGAAAATGAGAGTATAAATATATAATAACGCAAAATCTGAATATCTGTGAACTGGGGTGAAATTCAGTTGCAAAAATAGCAATACCTAAATCAGTGGTTTCTGCTGTGGCATGACAAGTTTTATAGTGTCCATCAAAGGATAGCTTTTGTTCTGGAGTGAAATTCAATTGCCAAAATAGCAATACCGTAAATCTGGTGTTCCAGCAGTTGCAGGCCAAGTGTAACACAGGCGGGCAACAGAGTACATATTGTTCTCGGTGAAATTCACTTGCCAAAAAAGCAATACCCTAAATCAGAGGTTTCCTGCTGTGGCATAGCCAAGTTTAATAGTGTCCATGCAAAGGATGCTATTTGTTCTGGGTGAAATTCAGCTGCCAAAATAGCAATACCGTAAATCTGGTGTTCCAGCTGTGACTGGACAAGTTGCATAGTGTCCGTCAAAGGATATATTATTTTCTGGGGTGAAATTCAGTTGCAAAAATAGCAATACCTAAATCAGTGGTTTCTGCTGTGGCATGACAAGTTTTATAGTGTCCATCAAAGGATAGCTTTTGTTCTGGGGTTGAAATCTCAACTGCCAAAATAGCAATACATCGTAAATCTGGTGTCCCAGCAGAGTAGCTGGCACAAGTATCATAGTGTCCGTCAAAGCGATAAATTATTGTTCTGGGGTGAAATTCAGCTGCCAAAATAGCAATACCGTACATCGGTGGTTCCGGCTGTGGCTGGCCAAGTTTCATAGTGTCCTGTCAAACGGCTATATTATTGTTCTGGGGTGAAATTCAGTTGCCAAAATAGCAATACCGTACATCTGGTGGTTCCAGCTGTGGCTGGCCAAGTTTCATAGTGTCCTGTCAAACGATATATTATTGTTCTGGGGTGAAATTCAGTTGCCAAAATAGCAATACCATAAATCTGGTGTCCCAGCAGTGGCTGGACAAGAATCATAGTGTCCGGCAATGGCATATATTATTGTTCTGGGGTGAAATTCAGTTGCCAAAATAGCAACACCATAAATCGGTGGTCCCAGCAGTGGCAGGCACAAGCTATAATAAGTGTCCTGTCAAAGCATATATTATTGTTCTGGGGTGAAATTCAATTGCCAAAATAGCAATACCCTGAATCAGTGGTGTTCCAGCAGTGGCAGGACCTAGTTTTAAGTCGTGTCCAAATCAAGGGTATGGCTATTGTTCTGGGGTGAAATTCAATTGCCAAAATAGCAATACCGTAAATCTGGTGTTCCAGCTGTGACTGGACAAGTTGCATAGTGTCCGTCAAAGGATATATTATTTTCTGGGGTGAAATTCAGTTGCAAAAATAGCAATACCTAAATCAGTGGTTTCTGCTGTGGCATGACAAGTTTTATAGTGTCCATCAAAGGATAGCTTTTGTTCTGGAGTGAAATTCAATTGCCAAAATAGCAATACCGTAAATCTGGTGTTCCAGCTGAAATTCACTTAAAAAAAATAGCAATCCCCTAAATCTGGTGTTCCAGCTGTGGCTAGCCAAATGTAATACTGTCTGGCAAAGAATATATATTTTTTTCTGGGGTGAAATTCAATTTCCAAAAAAGCAATACCCTAAATCAGTGGTTTCTGCTGTGGCATGACAAGTTTTATAGTGTCCATCAAAGGATAGCTTTTGTTCTGGAGTGAAATTCAATTGCCAAAATAGCAATACCGTAAATCTGGTGTTCCAGCTGTGACTGGACAAGTTGCATAGTGTCCGTCAAAGGATATATTATTTTCTGGGGTGAAATTCAGTTGCAGAAATAGCAATACCCAAAATCTGGTGTTCCATCTGTTGCAGGCCAAGTGTAAATCTGTCCGTAAAAGGGTATATTACACTCAGCGTGCATCTCCAAGCGTATTTCTTTCCGTAAAAGGGCATATTACACAAAGTGTTAATTTACAATTGCTGAAAACATAATCCTTAAAATTTGTACGCACTATTGTGCATCTCATAGTGTATTTCTGTCCGTAAAGGGTATATTACAGTAAGTGTTAAAATACAGCATATTCCTCTACATTTGCACACACTGTTTTGCATCTCTAAGTGTATTCATTTCCCTATCCACATTTGTTTGCAGGGGATTTACCATATTTTTCGCCCTATAAGACGCACCGGCCCATATGACGCACCTAGATTTTTGGGGAAGAAGATAAGAATTTATTTTTTTAACCAAAAGGTGTGTTATTGGTGGGTTTGGAACTAATGGTGGTCTGTGCATGACACTATTACTGTGGATCTGTGGATGGCACTGTTATGGGGGATCTGGGGATGACACTGTTATGGGGAATCTGTGGATGGCGCTTTTATGGGGGGATCTGTGACGGACACTGTTATGGGGGATCTGGGGATGACACTGTTATGGGGGATCTGTGGATGGCACTGTGATGGGGGATCTGTGGATGTCACTGTGATGGGAGATCTGTGGATGGCACTATTATGGGGGATCTGTGGATGGCACTGTGATGGGGTATCTGTGGATGGCACTGTGATGGGGGATCTGTGGATGGCACTATGATGGGGGATCTGTGGATGGCACTGTGATGGGGGATATGTGGATGGCACTGTGATGGGTGATCTGTGGATGGCACTGTGATTGCGGATATGTGGATTGCACTGGATGGCACTGTGATGGGGGATCTGTGGATGGCACTGTGATGGGGGATCTGTGGATGGCACTGTGATGGGGGATCTGTGGATGGCACTGTTGCATCATTCATTAAGTAGGTGGCGTGGGCACGTGACATCAGGGAGTCACGCTGCCGTCCGCCCAGCCGGCCTGCCCACATTATTCGTAAGCTCTTACTATGTACCGGTAACTACAGTAATAAGTGAGGGGGCATGTTTTATTAAATAAGGGGACATTTTATGAATGAGGGGACATTTTATAACTTTATCGTGCAGGACTGTGAGCGGCAGGGCCGGAGCACAGTGAACGCACTGGCCCCGCCGCAATTGCCTGCTCCCAGCTCCTCCTCCCGGTCCCTCCCAGCTCATACATCGCAGGCTGCGATGCTGGAGCATCGCAGCCTGCGATGTAAAAATGTCAGCATTTGCCCCATAAGGGACATTTTCCCCCCATTTTTGGGGGCCAAAAGTGCGTCTTATGGGGCGAAAAATATGGTACCTACATTTTGCTGCCTTTTGCAGCCCTCTAGCCCTTTCCTGGGCTATTTTACAGCCTTTTTAGTGCCCAAAAGTTTGGGTCCCCATTGACTTCAATGGGGTTTGGGTTCGGGGTGAAGTTTGGGTCGAGTTCGGGTCCCGAACCCAAACATTTTCGGGAAGTTCGGCCGAACTTCTCGAACCCGAACATCCAGGTGTTCGCTCAACTCTAATTAGCAGCGCAACAACTGCTTTGTACAAGTTTTAGAGGGTCCCCAGCAGGCCCTTGCTCCTAATGTTTTTGAGGATCAGCTCAGCAGCAGACCCTCACACCTAATGTTTTAGATGGTCAGATCAGCAGCAGGCCCTCGCCCCTAATGTTTTAGGGGGTCACCAGCAGACCCTTGCTCCTAATGTTTTTGAGAGTCACCAGCTGCCATCAATCATAATTTTTTAACGGTGTGTATGACACCCTTCTTTATGTGTAACAAAGTGTGTATTGTTGTTGCCGGATCCTTGTACTTTTTGGCAACCCTTTCACTTAGTGCATAGGCTTTATGAGTGTAGGAGTCCCACTACCTGAACAATTGTACCACAATGTGAATGAGGCTCTCCTTTATATGATATACAGGTTGTATCAGAGTTCCTCTTGCTTGTAATTTTTGGCAGCACTTGCACTTTATATACAAGTAAATATACAGGAAAGAATGTTTCCTAACAATTTTTCCTCTAAGATAGATTTTATCTTTGGTTTTGTGCGTAATATTGTCAGTCTGTAAAAGTGGCGTACTATTCGGACAACATCGTTCCCAGCAGCCTGGTTTAATGCTCGGCTTCTCCCATTGACTTCCATTATGCTCGGGTGCTCTGTAGAGCACCCGAGCATCCTGATGTGTTCGGCCCGAGCAGCCGAGCACTTTGATGCTCGATCAACACTAATGATGACAATTTCTACAGACAATGCCAAAAGGCAATGAATTCCCACTTGGACCATCCCTTCACCAAATAATAAAACTTAACATTTATTAGAAGACTATTATAAAAGACAGGATATACCACAGTTATAGTTAAAACTATCAGCCCATCGCTAGGTGAACAGTTTAGTCTATATGTCTAATTGGAGCATTACCAGTATATGTGGATGAGATTTAGTTGGTGTCTGGGGAATGCCTCAGGGATCTATTACACACGTGGACAAAATTGTTAGTACCCTTCCATTAAAGAAAGAAAAAATCACAATGGTCACTGAAATAACTTGAAACTGACAAACGTAATAATAAATAAAAATCTATTAAAAATCAGCTAATGAAAATTAGACATCGCTTTTGAAATGTAATTCAACAGAATAATTTGTAAAACAAACTAGCAAAATTGGCCTGGACAAAAATGATGATACCTCTGGAAATGAAAATAATTTGACCATAGGGACATGTTAAACTAAGGGGTATCCTGTAATTATCATCATGGGTATCTTCAAACTTGTAATCAGTCAGTTTGCCTTATTAAAAGGTGAAAGTAGTCACTGTGCTGTTTGGTGCCATGTTAGGTACTACACTGAACGTCGACAAAAGAAAGCAAAGCAGAGAGTTGTCTCAGGAGATTAGAAAGAACATTATAGACAAATGCGTTAAAGGTAAAGGCTACAGTATAATACCATATCCAAACAGCCTGATACTACAGTTGCACATATTATTTAGAAGCTTATGGTCTAAGGGACTCCCTGGACAAGGTCACAAGAGGAATTGATGACAAATTAAAGAGACAGATAATATGAATGGTTACCATAGAGCCCAGAGCAACTAAAGAGCGACTAAAGGTGAACTCCAAGGTCAAATCAGATGTTGCAATGAGTGTCAGATCACACCATACTGTTGCTGTCTTAGCAGAAATGGACTTAATGTAAGATGACCAAGGAGGAATACTGGGAATGGCTGTTATCCTGGATTAAAAACACGTGGCAGATATCCTTACCTTGTGACCCAGAGGTGGTATTATTTCATATCTATCCAGACAACTTAAAAGTTCCGAAATTGATAGATGGAGTATTATTGACGGCATTAAGGTGTTTATTGCAAAACTGGCTGGTACCTCAGACACCCACAAATGTGGAATTTATGGGTCTCATGAGACACTTCATGCTGATGGATCAAATGGATACAGAAACTCATAAAACAAAAAATTCCGCCAGATTTTTAAATAAATGGTCTACGTTTATTGCCAAACATTTGAATACACAGGAAATACAAACCTTAATGAATAGTTTTAAATATACTGAGTGGTACCTACAGAAAGATATAAAGGGAACACTGGGCAGGTTGAAAGTGTAAGCATACAGATAAACAGAAAATGAGATAGTCTACTATCGTAGATATATATTGGATTAATAATTGGGAGAGACGCATCCAGATGGTATTGGGGGGGAGGGGGGACAGTTGAAGGTTATGGGGGAGTAAATGAATAAAAATGTATTGGACCATGAGAACTTCTGTATGACTAAGAATGACCCCCTGCTTCACTGAATGTTGATGTGAACAGGGAGACCTTATTGTGTAATTTTCTGTATTGTTTTTAACAGTACTTGATTGTCCAATAAAAAAGAATAATAAAAAAAAAAAGATGACCAAGGAGGAAACCACGGTTAAAAGCAATTAAAAAAGTGAAACTGGAATTAGCCAAAATGCATATTGACTAGCCACAAAGCTTCTGGGAGATGTCCTTTAACAGATGAGACAGAACTGTCAGTTCACATCAGTTCTATGTTCACAGACACAAAAATGAAGCATACAAAGAAAAGAATATTATACCTACTGTGAAACATGGAGGAGGCTCGGTTATGTGCTATGGTGCATCTGGCACAGGGTGCCTTGAATCTGTGCATGGTAAAATAAAATCTCAAGACTATTAAGGCTTTCTGGCGTGAAATGTGCTGCTCAGTGTCAAAAAGCTTGGTCTCTTTGTCGTAGGTTGTAGGTTATGTGTCCTCCAACAGAATAATGACCAAAAACGCACAGCTAAAAACATCAGCGGGAGATTAGGGAAGTCAAGAACTGGTGTAGGATGGAAGGGTTTGGGTTCCTGGAGAACTGGGCTGACTTCTCTGTCGGCTACAGGCTAAATCGTAGGGATGGGCTGCACCTCAATAGGGAAGGGGCAGCTGTGTATTTTTGTAGCTGGTCTCCCTAAGATCAGCTATTGCTTTGTTTGAGTAGTCACCAAAGCATCGCTCCCGGTTAGCCAGAATCCTACTCCACACTGATGAGGGGCAACACCCCGAAACAGCTGTCTGTGGATGGATAACTTGCTTAGGTCTTCCCCGTCACATCCTTAAAGCTTGTAAAAGAGCGGGATCTTGACATAGGGGCCACTTAATATGGTGGTTTTGGTGATCTCTGTAATGGAGACACCCCTTTGCTTGTTTTTCCTTCCTTTGAGGGATATCTGGCTTTCACTGTGTTGTAGACCCATAACTGGGGCTCCACAATCTTTTTGCATTTTATGTTTCCCAGGGAGCTTTGCACTTTGGATTGCTGTGTTTGAGACTCTTAAGTGAGGCTCCACGGTATTTTGTAGCTGGTCTCCCTAAGATCAGCTATTGCTTTGTTTGAGTAGTCACCAAAGCATCGCTCCCGGTTAGCCAGAATCCTACTCCACACTGATGAGGGCAACACCCGAAACAGCTGTCTGTGGATGGATAACTTGCTTAGGTCTTCCCTGTCACATCCTTAAAGCTTGTAAAAGAGCGGGATCTTGACATAGGGGCCACTTAATATGGTGGTTTTGGTGATCTCTGTAATGGAGACACCCCTTTGCTTATTTTCCTTCCTTTGAGGATATCTGGCTTTCACTGTGTTGTAGACCCATAACTGGGGCTCCACAATCTTTTGCATTTTATGTTTCCCAGGGAGCTTTGCACTTTGGATTGCTGTGTTTGAGACTCTTAAGTGAGGCTCCACGGTATTTTGTAGCTGGTCTCCCTAAGATCAGCTATTGCTTTGTTTGAGTAGTCACCAAAGCATCGCTCCCGGTTAGCCAGAATCCTACTCCACACTGATGAGGGCAACACCCGAAACAGCTGTCTGTGGATGGATAACTTGCTTAGGTCTTCCCGTCACATCCTTAAAGCTTGTAAAGAGCGGGATCTTGACATAGGGGCCACTTAATATGGTGGTTTTGGTGATCTCTGTAATGGAGACACCCCTTTGCTTGTTTTTCCTTCCTTTGAGGGATATCTGGCTTTCACTGTGTTGTAGACCCATAACTGGGGCTCCACAATCTTTGCATTTTATGTTTCCCAGGGAGCTTTGCACTTTGGATTGCTGTGTTTGAGACTCTTAAGTGAGGCTCCACGGTATTTTGTAGCTGGTCTCCCTAAGATCAGCTATTGCTTTGTTTGAGTAGTCACCAAAGCATCGCTCCCGGTTAGCCAGAATCCTACTCCACACTGATGAGGGCAACACCTCGAAACAGCTGTCTGTGGATGGATAACTTGCTTAGGTCTTCCCCGTCACATCCTTAAAGCTTGTAAAGAGCGGGATCTTGACATAGGGGCCACTTAATATGGTGGTTTTGGTGATCTCTGTAATGGAGACACCCCTTTGCTTGTTTTCCTTCCTTTGAGGGATATCTGGCTTTCACTGTGTTGTAGACCCATAACTGGGGCTCCACAATCTTTTGCATTTTATGTTTCCCAGGAGCTTTGCACTTTGGATTGCTGTGTTTGAGACTCTTAAGTGAGGCTCCACGGTATTTTGTAGCTGGTCTCCTAAGATCAGCTATTGCTTTGTTTGAGTAGTCACCAAAGCATCGCTCCGGTTAGCCAGAATCCTACTCCACACTGATGAGGGGCAACACCCCGAAACAGCTGTCTGTGGATGGATAACTTGCTTAGGTCTTCCCCGTCACATCCTTAAAGCTTGTAAAAGAGCGGGATCTTGACATAGGGGCCACTTAATATGGTGGTTTTGGTGATCTCTGTAATGGAGACACCCCTTTGCTTGTTTTTCCTTCCTTTGAGGGATATCTGGCTTTCACTGTGTTGTAGACCCATAACTGGGGCTCCACAATCTTTTGCATTTTATGTTTCCCAGGAGCTTTGCACTTTGGATTGCTGTGTTTGAGACTCTTAAGTGAGGCTCCACGGTATTTTTGTAGCTGGTCTCCCTAAGATCAGCTATTGCTTTGTTTGAGTAGTCACCAAAGCATCGCTCCCGGTTAGCCAGAATCCTACTCCACACTGATGAGGGCAACACCCGAAACAGCTGTCTGTGGATGGATAACTTGCTTAGGTCTTCCCGTCACATCCTTAAAGCTTGTAAAAGAGCGGGATCTTGACATAGGGGCCACTAATATGGTGGTTTTGGTGATCTCTGTAATGGAGACACCCTTTGCTTGTTTTCCTTCCTTTGAGGGATATCTGGCTTTCACTGTGTTGTAGACCCATAACTGGGGCTCCACAATCTTTTGCATTTTATGTTTCCCAGGGAGCTTTGCACTTTGGATTGCTGTGTTTGAGACTCTTAAGTGAGGCTCCACGGTATTTTGTAGCTGGTCTCCTAAGATCAGCTATTGCTTTGTTTGAGTAGTCACCAAAGCATCGCTCCCGGTTAGCTAGAATCCTACTCCACACTGATGAGGGCAACACCCGAAACAGCTGTCTGTGGATGGATAACTTGCTTAGGTCTTCCCTGTCACATCCTTAAAGCTTGTAAAGAGCGGGATCTTGACATAGGGGCCACTTAATATGGTGGTTTTGGTGATCTCTGTAATGGAGACACCCCTTTGCTTGTTTTCCTTCCTTTGAGGATATCTGGCTTTCACTGTGTTGTAGACCCATAACTGGGGCTCCACAATCTTTTGCATTTATGTTTCCCAGGGAGCTTTGCACTTTGGATTGCTGTGTTTGAGACTCTTAAGTGAGGCTCCACGGTATTTTGTAGCTGGTCTCCCTAAGATCAGCTATTGCTTTGTTTGAGTAGTCACCAAAGCATCGCTCCCGGTTAGCCAGAATCCTACTCCACACTGATGAGGGCAACACCCGAAACAGCTGTCTGTGGATGGATAACTTGCTTAGGTCTTCCCGTCACATCCTTAAAGCTTGTAAAGAGCGGGATCTTGACATAGGGGCCACTTAATATGGTGGTTTTGGTGATCTCTGTAATGGAGACACCCCTTTGCTTGTTTTTCCTTCCTTTGAGGGATATCTGGCTTTCACTGTGTTGTAGACCCATAACTGGGGCTCCACAATCTTTTGCATTTTATGTTTCCCAGGGAGCTTTGCACTTTGGATTGCTGTGTTTGAGACTCTTAAGTGAGGCTCCACGGTATTTTTGTAGCTGGTCTCCCTAAGATCAGCTATTGCTTTGTTTGAGTAGTCACCAAAGCATCGCTCCCGGTTAGCCAGAATCCTACTCCACACTGATGAGGGCAACACCCGAAACAGCTGTCTGTGGATGGATAACTTGCTTAGGTCTTCCCCGTCACATCCTTAAAGCTTGTAAAGAGCGGGATCTTGACATAGGGGCCACTTAATATGGTGGTTTTGGTGATCTCTGTAATGGAGACACCCCTTTGCTTGTTTTCCTTCCTTTGAGGGATATCTGGCTTTCACTGTGTTGTAGACCCATAACTGGGGCTCCACAATCTTTGCATTTTATGTTTCCCAGGGAGCTTTGCACTTTGGATTGCTGTGTTTGAGACTCTTAAGTGAGGCTCCACGGTATTTTTGTAGCTGGTCTCCCTAAGATCAGCTATTGCTTTGTTTGAGTAGTCACCAAAGCATCGCTCCCGGTTAGCCAGAATCCTACTCCACACTGATGAGGGCAACACCTCGAAACAGCTGTCTGTGGATGGATAACTTGCTTAGGTCTTCCCGTCACATCCTTAAAGCTTGTAAAGAGCGGGATCTTGACATAGGGCCACTTAATATGGTGGTTTTGGTGATCTCTGTAATGGAGACACCCCTTTGCTTGTTTTTCCTTCCTTTGAGGGATATCTGGCTTTCACTGTGTTGTAGACCCATAACTGGGGCTCCACAATCTTTTGCATTTATGTTTCCCAGGGAGCTTTGCACTTTGGATTGCTGTGTTTGAGACTCTTAAGTGAGGCTCCACGGTATTTTTGTAGCTGGTCTCCCTAAGATCAGCTATTGCTTTGTTTGAGTAGTCACCAAAGCATCGCTCCCGGTTAGCCAGAATCCTACTCCACACTGATGAGGGGCAACACCCCGAAACAGCTGTCTGTGGATGGATAACTTGCTTAGGTCTTCCCCGTCACATCCTTAAAGCTTGTAAAAGAGC
Organism: Bufotes viridis; assembly: GCA_033119425.1. NCBI lineage: Eukaryota > Metazoa > Chordata > Amphibia > Anura > Bufonidae > Bufotes > Bufotes viridis. The sequence goes on along the minus strand of CM065593.1, from coordinate 269,364,833 downwards.
GGGATCTTGACATAGGGGCCACTTAATATGGTGGTTTTGGTGATCTCTGTAATGGAGACACCCCTTTGCTTGTTTTTCCTTCCTTTGAGGGATATCTGGCTTTCACTGTGTTGTAGACCCATAACTGGGGCTCCACAATCTTTTTGCAATCAATAGGGAAGGGGCAGCTGTGTTGGGGGAGAAGATGGCTAGAAAGTTGAAGGAGTGTTTAAACTAGGGACTTGGGGGGAGGATAATTACGTTATAGGATGGAAAGATAGTGCTGATAGAGACCGGTAGCGAGGTAATAGGACTGGGGGAGGAATGGAAGGAGGGACTAGAACAGTTCAGAAGGAAAGGTGTAGGGTAAAAATATACATAAACCTCTTAATTGTATGTATACTAATGCCAGAAGCCTGACTAATAAAACTGGGGAACTGGAATTAGTGATGTGTGAGGAGGACTAAGACATAGTGGGAATAACTCATACATGACTGGGCAGTTAATGCACAGGGTGACAGTCTGTTTAGAAAGGATCGCAAAACCGGAGAGGGTTCTGCCTTTATGTAAAGTTCTGACTAAAGCCAACAGTCCGAGAAGATATAAGTTAGGGACATGAACATGTGGAGTCGCTGTGGGTAGAAATACATGGAGGCAAAAACAATAATAAAATGCTATTAGGAGTTAATTATAAGTCACCTAATATACCAGAGTCCACAGAAAATCTACTACTTAATGAGATAGACGAGGCAGCAGATCATAATGAGGTCAATATTATGGGCGACTTCAACTACCCAGATATAGACTGGGAAACTGAAACCTGTACATCTCATAAAGGAAACTGGTTCTTGGCAATAACCAAAGACAATTACCTTTCCCAACTGGCTTAAAATTAGGACCCGACTTGGTATTAACCAATAGACCTGACAGAACAACAGATGTGCAGGTTGAGGAACACCTGGGAAATAGTGACCATAAAGTAATAACCTTCCAACTGTTCAAAAGAGTGTTTCTTCAGTAGTGTTGATCGCGAATATTTTAATTGCTAATTTTTTATCGCGGATATCGGCACTTCGAGAATTTGTGAAAATCTAGAATATAGTGCTATATATTCGTAATCGCGAATATTCTAGTTTTTTTATCAGTACTACTGCTTCTTGCTTGTGGGCCAATGAGAAGGCTGCAATATCTTTGTCAGAGCTTAGCAACATCCCTAGCAACCAATACAAAATTTGCCTACTCCTTACTATACAGGAAACTCCCCATTAGCCATTTTCTGCTGTTTTTTTGCAGTTGAGAGAGAGAGAGCAGTGCCATTGCTGTGCTCTGTGCTTTGCTGAGTCATCTGGATCCTTATTTAGTTACATTAGATAGTTAGCTCATATATATAATACAGATAGTTAGTGGGAGATATGGGGTATTTTTAAAAACATCCTAAAATCTAATTGTGAGAGGTACATACATTATGGGAATAAAAGGTTAAGGAACAAGAAAAAAACAATGTGGATAAATAGAACTGTAAAGAAAGCAATAAATGACAAAAAGAAAGCATTTAAATCACTAAAACAGGAGGGTAGCAAAGAAGGACTGGAAAACTATAAGGAAAAAAATAAAATATGTAAAAAAACAAATAAAGGCAAGCAACCAAACTAGAGACCGAGAGATTAATTGCCAAAGAGAACAAAACTAATCCTAAAATGTTGTTCAATTATATAAATGGTAAAAAGTATAAATCTGAATTTGTTGGCCCTTTACAGAGTAATGATGGGGGAGTTGCAGAGAGCGATGAGGAGAAAGCAAAGCTATTAAATATTTTTTTCTCCACTGTATTTACTAAGGAAAATAAACTGTCTGATGAAATGCAGAATGTAACAGTAAATTCCCCATTAAAAGTGCCTTGTCTGACCCAGGAAGAAATGCAGAGGCCCCTTAAAAAGATTAAAATAGACAAATCGCCAGGACCAGATGGAAGGGCTAGGTGGATTCCCTTGGGAAACCCTGCCAGCAGAGTCTTCAAACAGTATAAGAGACTGCTGCATAACTTGAGGCTCAGACAGTTTCCCTGATATGCATGGGCGTGATGTGACAGACTGATGGGCTTGGTTTTCAGGTGCCACCTGTGCGCTTTCTGCAGAAGACTGGGTGGGAGATAATGTTGTGAACATGCTGGATCCACTGTCGGCCACCCAATTGACTAGCGCCTGTACCTGCTCAGGCCTTACCATCCTTAGAACGGCATTGGGCCCCACCAAATATCGCTGTAAATTCTGGCGGGTACTGGAACCTGAGGTAGTTGGTTCACTAAGACGTGTGGCTGTGGCAGAATGGCCACGTCCTCTCCCAGCACAAGAGGGTACACTAACACCACCATGACCGCGTCCGCGTCCCTTACTAGATGTTTTCCTCATTATTACCGTTCACCAAGCACCACAATAAGAAAAAAAATATTTGGCCCAATGTATTGATTTCAAATTCAAGCCTTTTTTTACAGGCACCTAACACTATCTGCTTATTTATTTATGTAGCGTATTATACTAATCCAGGCACAGCAGTAACCACTGATTTAGGGAATATCTCTTTTAGGGCTAGTATTAAGGCCCTGGATGAAAGGTATCCTTTTATGGACAGATTTACAATTGGCCTGCAACAGCTCGAACACCAGATTCAGGGTATTGCTATTTTGGCAATTGAATTTAACCCCAGAACAAAATATATGTTTTGGCGGACACTATTATACTTTGCCAGCCACAGCTGAAACCACTGATTTATGGTATTGCTATTTTGGCAGTTGAATTTCACCCCAGAACAAAATATATGTTTTGGCGGACACTATTATATTTTGCCAGCCACAGCTGAAACCACTGATTTATGGTATTGCTATTTTGGCAGTTGAATTTCACCCCAGAACAAAATATATGTTTTGGCGGACACTATGAATCTTGGCCTGCAACAGCTGGGACACCAGATTCAGGGTATTGCTATTTTGGCAATTGAATTTCACCCCAGAACAAAATATATGTTTTTGCGGACACTATGAATCTTGGCCTGCAACAGCTGGGACACCAGATTCATGGTATTGCTATTTTGGCAATTGAATTTCACCCCACAACAAAATATATGTTTTGGCGGACACTATTATATTTTGCCAGCCACAGCTGAAACCACTGATTTATGGTATTGCTATTTTGGCAATTGAATTTCACCCCAGAACAAAATATATGTTTTGGCGGACACTATGAATCTTGGCCTGCAACAGCTGGGACACCAGATTCAGGGTATTGCTATTTTGGCAATTGAATTTCACCCCAGAACAAAATATATGTTTTTGCGGACACTATGAATCTTGGCCTGCAACAGCTAGGACACCAGATTCAGGGTATTGCTATTTTGGCAATTGAATTTCACCCCAGAACAAAATATATGTTTTGGCGGACACTATTATACTTTGCCAGCCACAGCTGAAACCAATAATTTATGGTATTGCTATTTTGGCAATTGAATTTCACCCAAGAACAAAATATATGTTTTGGCGGACACTATTATATTTTGCCAGCCACAGCTGAAACCACCGATTTATGGTATTGCTATTTTGGCAATTGAATTTCACCCCAGAACAAAATATATGTTTTTGCGGACACTATGAATCTTAGCCTGCAACAGCTGGGACACCAGATTCAGGGTATTGCTATTTTGGCAATTGAATTTCACCCCAGAACAAAATATATGTTTTGGCGGACACTATTATATTTTGCCAGCCACAGCTGAAACCAATAATTTATGGTATTGCTATTTTGGCAATTGAATTTCACCCCAGAACAAAATATATGTTTTTGCGGACACTATTATAGTTTGCCAGCCACAGCTGTGACACTAGATTTATGGTATTGCTATTTTGGCAATTGAATTTCACCCAAGAACAAAATATATGTTTTGGCGGACACTATTATATTTTGCCAGCCACAGCTGAAACCACCGATTTATGGTATTGCTATTTTGGCAATTGAATTTCACCCCAGAACAAAATATATGTTTTTGCGGACACTATGAATCTTAGCCTGCAACAGCTGGGACACCAGATTCAGGGTATTGCTATTTTGGCAATTGAATTTCACCCCAGAACAAAATATATGTTTTGGCGGACACTATTATATTTTGCCAGCCACAGCTGAAACCAATAATTTATGGTATTGCTATTTTGGCAATTGAATTTCACCCCAGAACAAAATATATGTTTTGACGGACACTATTATACTTTGCCAGCCACAGCTGAAACCACTGATTTATGGTATTGCTATTTTGGCAATTGAATTTCACCACATAAAATAATCTATCCTTTGCCAGACAGCAGACAGTATTATACTTGGCTAGCCAAAGCTGGAACACCAGATTTAGGGGATTGGTATTTGGGCAATTGTATTTAACCCCTTAATAAAATATAGAAATTGCTATCCTGAGTTTCTAGGGGTGACAATTTGCACAGCCAAGCCCCTGATGTAGGATATAGCAAAAAAAAAAAATCTAATATTGATGGATTGATGGACTTGGTGGTAGCTTGTTCTGGTGCACCACAAGTCACAAAATGGCCGCCGATCACCCCAGAAAATAAGTGACAGAAAAACGCTCTGTGCAGCCTAAAAACCAGTGAGCAAGTAACTAGCAGAAGTTTAATCATTCACAGCTGTAGATGGATCAGTTCATTAGGTGCTGTTGCTGACTTTTCCCTGCCTAATCTCGCCCTCACAGAAGCTGCGTCCTCTACCTACACTAATCAGAGCAGTGTGACGAGCGGCACTACGTGACTCCAGCTTAAATAGAGGCTGGGTCACATGCTGCACTTGGCCAATCACAGCCATGCATTAGCAGGCATGGCTGTGATGGGCTCTTAGGGCAAGAAGTAAAACGCTATATGATTGGCTGCTGTGCAGCCCTTCAGAAAGCGGGAACAACGAACCCGAACCCGAACTTTTTTGAAAATGTCCGGGTTCGGGTCCGTGTCCCGGACACCCCAAAATTCGGTACGAACCCGAACTATGCTCGAACTGTTCGCTCAACACTACCAATCATAGGCAACCTGTGGCCAGCAGGTTACCTGTTTAAATAGGACCTCTAGATGGGTCATGTGACGTGGCCAGAGTCACATTAACCCATGTCCCGCATCTCAGTATAGCTGAGCGCCGACTTATTAACATCAGCACTCAGTTCCCCACCTGCTCATTGTCTAGGGGATGAGGATGCCGACCATGCTGAGGAATCGTGCGTGTGTCTCCTTCCCACTAGCGGGATGCCGACAGCACTGCAGGGGAAGAGAGCGTCGCCGGTTCCCCATTACATAGATACTATCTTCTTTTCAATATAAAATAACCTCTCTGACCCTAAACTAGCTGTATTCTGTTCTATAATCTCTTTCCCCTATCTGACAGGCGTGCTATCGCTTCAATGTACAAGCCCAGAAAAACATGGCAGATCCTGGCTGGGAACTTACATAGTGCCTATGACACATCCACTGACATCCCAACTATGGTCTATCAGGATCGACTGAGGCTGACTGCAAGGCATTATGGACATGCCTGCCAGTATGTGGTCATGTGACCCTCCTTCATTTTCTCATGTTACCTGTATTCTAATATGTAAAATGGTGGATGCCATTTTGAGCAATTCGTGCAGGATGAATCCCCAAAACTTCAGATTAGCTAGAAGCCAAAATTTGGGGGAAATTTATGAGAAATTCAATTTGAATTGATTAAAAAAATTAATTAAATTTGAATCGATTAATAAAATAAAACATAATCATTAAAAGCAAAATATAAATATCAGAGTAACATATAAAGATCATTCCTGTCATTCAGACCCAAAGGTCCTAAAGCCTCAACTGTAAAATCAACTTCCTTCCCTAACAGGGCATTATGACCCATTACATTTACAGTCACCTACCACCCTTGCTTAGTTTTTTGTAATGACATTGTTAAGTCTCTTTGAAAATTGGACTCTTCTCAATTAAGATGTCCCAGTTAATAGGTTTATCTCCCTGTACTCCTGTATGTATTGTGCCAACCTCTCCTGACCCCCACCTTTGTATGTGCCAAGGTCAACAGTAGAAAACCTCCCCTAACCTGTCTTTCTGGTGCAATTGCTTTGGGGAACACCAGTTTCAAATTCAGTGCTATTGGTTTTTGTTCTGCACCTAAATGTAAATGTCTAAAAAAAAGTTGTGGCCCCACTGAGAGGTCTGTTGTTGAGATTTAACAGTGCTTGTGGTAAGACCTTGATCCATACCTTCAAAGTATGATGCAAAGTCAGTTTACATATCTGTGCTTTTGCAAAACAATCTCATTCCCAGTCGTCCATCTTGGGCCCTGAAAATCGTGAGGACCAGAAAGTTAATGTGGGACATACTGATTTCAGAAATAAAAAACAGACCCAAATTATATGCTAAATCTGGCCACAAATCTGATAATTTTTTTTTCTTTTTTACAATCTCCATCAAGTCCCTCATGTATCAGAGAAAAGACAAACGGTCTAAAAATTTGGTTGATATAGGTATTAATGTTTTGTGTGAGACTATTTGTCCCAGAGACAATGGGGCTGTCCTTGAGTAGTTCAAGCCCTCTGTGTATTTTTGATAGACAGTAAAATCAGGCGGTTTGTGGGTATTTAGGCAGAAGCCTGAAGGGCTTCTGTGAGGATTTTCTGAAGTTCAGTATGGAATGACGTGAGGGGGTTTGTGGTCAGGATGCCATAACAGGATCTATCATCCAACATGCAGTGACACATTTGGTGTTTGGTCCACTACCACAATATTTCCACCCTTATCAGAGGGTTTTATCACAATGGTCTCATCTTTTTCTAATGTCAGTTTCATCTCTTGTCATATTTGATGTTCTAAAACGTCCTCCTTCCAGCTGTTTCAATTGGTCAACTACCACTTTGAGGGAAGTCTTAAGTTCATATATGGCATCTCACACAGTCCTTTATTCCCTTTCTCAAAAAGATCTGCCAGAAGTCTAATGTCAGGCAAGTCCTCCTAGTTAATCCCCAATTCCATGCATTGACGTTTATCGTGTTTGGCGAAAATATTTTTCAACTTTAGGGTGCCTTCAAACTCGGCACATTTTGTGGCAGAAAATTCCACTACTAAAAATCAGTTCCATTCACTTGAATAAGTCTGGCAGAAATCCATGTGCTTGCTGCCCCATTCAAATGAATGCAACTGATTTTCGGTTGCAAAATTTTCTGCCAAAAAAGATGCCGCCTGTGAAGGCGGTCTTACTCTATGGATGAATAAATTGACCCATCCAAAAAGATCCACTGTCATTCTCCTCAACTCATCAGCCTTGAAAATGGGCCACACTGGATTGTTGAAAGGATTTACAGTGGGTTGAACAACTCCCACCTGTAGTAATTCCTCAATAGTCTCATTGATTTCTTTGTTTCCTCCAGTTAATCTTTGTTTGAGATTAACTGGTGTAGATGATAGAGGTATAAAAAAGAGTTGCCCCATTCCAGTTATTACTTTAGTTGTCCTCCTCTGAACCCTCTCCAGCTCTGCTATGTCTGCCTTGTTCACAGGAGCCCAGAACTGTACACAGTACTCCATGTGTGGTCTGACTAGTGATTTGTAAAGTGGTGGGACTATGTTCTCATCACGGGCATCTATGCCTCTTTTGATGCAACCCATTATCTTATTGGCCTTAGCAGTAGCTGCTTGACACTGTTTTTTGCAGCTTAATTTGCTGTTTATTGAAATTCCTAGATCCTTTTCCATGTCAGTGTTACCGATTGTTTTACCATTTAATATGTACGGGTGACTTGCACTATTCCTTCCCATGTGCATAACTTTACATTTATGCCATTGTCATTGTTAAACCTCATCTGCCATTTCTCTGCCCAAACCTCCAATCTATCCAGATCCCTCTGTAGCAAAAAACTGTGCTCTTCAGTGTAAATTACTTTACACGGTTTAGTGTCATCTGCAAAAATAGATATTTTACTATGCTAATGCAAGCCTTTTACAAGATCATTAATAAATATATTAAAGAGAATAGGGCCCAATACTGACCCCATGGTGTCTATATAAGAGCTGGACAATTGCCCTGCAAACAAATGTGGATAGGGAAATGACTTAAAACAACATAAAATACATAAAAATAAAAAATAATAATCTTGAACTAGGAGGAGGAGGTCCATATGGAGTAGGAGGCTGATAAGGCGGTGGATGAGGCGGTGTAGGTGGAAGCGGTGGTGGCGGAGGTAGTCACCAACAACAGTGTTTGTTTTTTTTTGTTTTTTTTCTTATTTGGGTAGACCCCAAAACATTGGGAAATATAGAAAAGAAAACAAAAAGTGACAGAAAGTGCGCTGGAGTATAAACAAAGGCTGGGTGAGCCGGTATACATGTCTATTCTGCACAAGGTACGGACAAGTCCTGTGGGATCCATGCCTGGTTCATTTTAATGAACGTGAGTTTGTCCACATTGGTTGTGCCATGCTAAACACATGTTCAGACAATACACTTGCTGCAGGGCAGGTCAGCACCTCCATGGCGTAAAGGGCAAGCTCAGGCCATGTGCCCAATTTGGAGACCAAGAAGTTGAATGGGGTAGATCCATCAGTCAGTACGTGTAGGCGTGTGCACACATACTGTTCCACCATATTGCTAAAATGCTGCCTCCTGCTAAGACATTCTATATCAGCTAGTGGTGCTGGTTCTTGTGGCGTGCTGACAAAGCTTTTCCACATTTCAGCCATGCCAAACCTGCCTTCTGAGGTTCTGGCGGTGCCCCAGCTGCGTTGGCGACTTCTTCATCCTCCTCTGCCTTCGCCTTGTGCTTCCACTGAGGCCCTGGTGTCAGGTGGGAATGCCATCAGCAGCGCGTCTACCAGCGTGCAGAATATATTTCCCAGTCAGATATGCAGTGCAGGGATAGTTTGAAAGAAAAAAGGGGTACAGATCACCCAGCAATCTAAACGCCGCCTTTACTAAATTTACTAAATATATTTCCCAGTCAGGTATGCGGGCAGCAGGAACACAACCTCAAAGCCACTTGTGAATGACTGGCCTGATAACTGTGGAAATGTCCCCGCAGAATCTAACAGATTGATTTACTGAATTGATTTCCCTGTCAGATACAAAGTGCAGGCTGCAGGGGTACTTTACCGCCAAAAAAGTGAATTTGTTCCTCCCAGAATCTAACTGATGGATTTACTGAATTGATTTCACTGTCAGGTATGCAGTGCAGGCCGCAGGGGTACTTGACCACCAAAAAAAGTGAATTTGTCCCCCAAGAATCTAACTGATGGATTTACTGAATTGATTTCACTGTCAGGTATGCAGTGCAGGCCGCAGGGGTACTTGACCACAAAAAAAAGTTAATTTGTCCCCCCAGATTCTAATAGATGGATTTACTGAATTGATTTCACTGTCAGATATTCACCACAAGAGTACTTTACTGAAAAAAATTTAAATATTTCACCCCCTGGGGCCCTGAACTTACAGACGAATTACCTATATTATTTTCCCTTTCCCTGGCACATATGCAGTGCAGGTGCACTTAACCCCTTAAGGACTTAGGACGTACCATTACGGCATGATTCCCGAGTCCTCAAGGACCCATGATGTACCGGTATGTCATGAGTATTTCCGATCACTGCTGCTCAGCCGGCAGTGTTCGGAACAAGGTACTGTACCTGCTGAAATCATTCAGCGGGTACCTTGTTACAATGCCCAGGGGGGTCCTGTGACCCCCCCCCCCGTATCGGTGATCGCTGAAAACCGCAGGTCAATTCAGACCGGGTGTTTGCAGCGCTTTCTGCGATCTCTGATCCCCACGGTCTGTGACCGCGGGAATCAGAGACTAAATGTTCCCAAAGTGTTAGATTTTTTTTCACTTTTTTTCTTTTTTTTTTTACTCAGACCCACTTGGTTCTTGTAGATCCAGTGGATCTGGTGTCTATACAATATAATACAGTACAGTACACTATCTAATTAGACTTTCAGTACAATAGAGAGCAGGACGCCTCTGAAAGCATCCTGCTGCCATGGTAACCATCACCCGCTGCACAGAGCACCTCTGTGATCCCATCCTGTCGGGGGCTGCAAAGGCACAGCAGCCCCCCGATAGGAGAGGGAGGGAGCTCCTTCCCTGTTAACCCCTTCCATACAGCGGTCCGTACAGACCGCGGCATGAAAGGGATTAAAACTGTGCTGACACTCTGCTAAAACCACTAGCCACCAGGGAAACATTACAGAGGAGGCGGGCCGGGGATCGCTATTGCGATCCCGCCTCCCGCACCGCCCGTGCCGCCCGCATAAATCGAGTAAGGGCGTGTTATAGGCAACTTTCCTATTGGGTTGGCCTGCTAGAATTGGCAAATATGTAGAATATAGTGTGATATATATTCGTAAAAACGAATATTAGTTTTGTTTTTTATTTTATCTGAACCCATTACATTTACTACTCTAATAGGTTAAGATGAAAAAAACAAAAACTAATATTCGTTTTTATGAATATGTAACACATTATTTTCTACATATTCGCGAATTCCAGCAAGCTAATACAATAGGAAAGTTGCCTATAACCCGCCCTTACTCGATTAACGCACATATTACATTGCCGATTTTTCGCATAAGCTAAAATCAATTAAATAATAAAGAATATTCTAATTCAGTCAGGATAAACTCAGGAAACTTCTAGCAGCTTGAAAAATATAGCCAAATTAACCCAAGCCTGTATTTCGCATTACGAATTTGCATTATGCGATTTTTACATTGACAATTTTTCGCAATCAAGAAAATAATCTCGAATATGTATATTTGCGATTATATGATGAATATTCTAGCTAATATTCTCAAAATATTGCGAATTCGAATATTACCCCTGCCGCTCATCACTATTGTCAATACACATCTCCTCATCACTGTCTAAGTTATCCCACACTTCATCAGAGTCAGACACTTCTCCTGTCGATTCCATGGGATTCCATCCTCTGTCTCTCAAAACAGCAGGCACTTTAACAGCTTACACAGGTTTACATTTTTTGTAATGCATTTTCCTTTTTGTATTAACCATGCATAAAGCTAAAGCACAACACTTCATTTATTTCGCACATTTTTCATTTAACCATCAAGGCTTCGGAGGGCAGTGGGGAAAAGCCACCCCAACTCTTCTGCTGCCATCAGCATCGACTTACCTGGTGATTCTAGCCCTAAACCAACCATAGCTGGCTCTACAGCACCAGGAGTAACACCTTCCTCTAACTGGAGCCATGTTTTCTGCTCAGTCCACCTACTAAGCAACTCAGCTACGGGGATCCATTGACTGGTCATGGGCCACCTGGGGATGTGGCTATTTCCCTTCCCAACTTCAGACTTTTTACCTCTAAATAGCAAAGTAAAGTATTAGATACTACCTGTATCTAACACTTTGCTTATCTAATACTTTACTAACTCAATACTCAAAAACTACTAAAAAGTGCTGGGTACTACATAATGGTAAAGTGTATGTGATTCTGCAAGGCTTAAGGTGAGTAGACCATACTTGGTCATTTAGCCTTCCATATAGAGTAACAATCCTACAGTATGCAAAAAATTTTGAAAATAAATAACCAAGTATGGTCTACTCACCTTAAGCCTTGCAGCATCCAGGCTACATTATACCTGGCTATACTCTTTACCTCTGCCAAACAGTTTGCTTCTAATTAAAGTCATGATCGCAGTTCTGTATTTTTTAACAATACCTTAAAACAATAGATCAATAATCTCTATTTAGTGCCTAATGTTGCTTTCACACTGGCAACACAATTTTTGTGTTAATTATTGAACTACCCAACACAGTTATCCTATTCTCGTCATCATATGTAGTGCAGCCCTGAAGGTTCTTTAAGGATTACTTTAGGATGTGTAATTCAATAATCACAAACAGATACTTTATAATAATAACAACTTCAATAAATTTGAAATAGACAAGTAAATGATAACAAAAGAACGAGTATAAGCACCAAAAAAAAAAAATAACGAAGCATAACAATACTAATTAAAATGTAATTATACGGTAACAGATAAAATGCAATAAGGGCTGTGAAAAGTTAGTCACTAATAATACAAACTGATGTTACTTAGCTAAATAAACCTTACACAATAATAGCAATAATATTTTACTTAGCTGATCTTATGGTCCACATATCCTTCAGTTTGCTTTTCCAGGAAATAGTCCAGGCCATTAAGAGCCTTTCGGAATGAGCGAACAAGTTCGGACCAAATCGGGTTTGGTCAAAACGTTGCTATTATTCGGAAGACGGATGAACCTGAATCTGTTCAGGTCTGTTTCGGATTAATCCACTATGACACATGGCACCATTTTAGTGCACACATCAGCGGGAAAAAAGCACTAAGGAGGAATAAGGGGTCACACATGACCCTGACAGAAAGTGAGGGGGGCTTGCCCTGATTGGCTCCCTTGCTGACACACAGCCTGGATGAGACAATCAGTGCTGCAGCAGGCAGGGAGGTGCTCTAGAGTAACAAGCAGAACACCATTTTGTGCAGGGCTGTGAATGAGGGTGTTTGGGTCTTTTAGGGTCTGCCAGAAAAACTATCTTAGGGAGTCAGATACAGTCAAAAATCAATCAGGGACAACCAGAAATCAATCAAGTTTCGATCATACTGCCAGGGAGAGTGAAGGGAATGGCTAGGATTACAAAGAAGACGAAGAATTGTATGTGTAGAATAGGGAGGCAGGGAAGCTGATAGCCAGGGAGGAAGGAGTGAAGAGATGTGATTACTGCAGCAAAACCCATGGTATAGCAGCAATCTACCAGTGGTTGTTAACGAGAAATTGAGGGTCAGGCCTGGCCCTTAATCATCCATAAACATACATTTATTTCTACACACGGTTGAAGTTTTATTTTTTTGGTACTTTTTCAAATTAATTTCACCAGCATATAGGTGATCAACCCTAATACACAGGCCAGCAAACAAAAGCATCTGTGAGGGATAACAAAGTTAGGCCTCAAACCATTTCCCTTTTGTTACAGTGTTCTCACACGTTTCCAATCAATTATTTTTTTATTGAGGTTGTTGATTATATTGAAACTAGCAGCATGTATATACGGGATTACTACACCAATACACAGGGTAGCACACAAAAGTATCTGGGAGTGATAATAACAAATGTAGGCCTAAATCCGTTTCCCTTTACTCGTAATTTTTTATTTTTTTTATTTTATATGAATATGCGATTACTACATCAATGCACAAGGTAGTGCATAACATTATCTGAAAGGCCCAAAAATGTCAGGACAACGAAAGAGTTTCAAAGGAAATACCCAGATCCAGAATGTGGGTAGTAGCAGCACCAACTATCCGGACAGAAATAGCAGTAGTAGGCTGCAGTTGTTCCTGCTGGCTTCAGAAAGACAGAGCATTATAGTTGAGGAGAAAGAGGATGACATTGTGGATTGGATGGATCACTCCTTCTCTCAGTCACAGCAGGATAACATGGAGATAACTTTAGAGACTGAAACTGTGCCGTGGAGCCAGGGGGCACACCGTTCCTTGTCATTCTCCTCCTTGCAGCCTAAAAGAAGGCTTTTAGTGGAGGCTTCTCAGTCTTCACTCAGCATTCCTAGAGGGGTGCCTTCCTTTTTTCTATGCAAGTATCTCTATGCTGCCGCAAGACAAAAGCATTCCTTCCCTCAATCCCCCTTGCGGAAGCCAGGCTGTCTTCACGGACACCTCCACCTCCTCCGCTCCATCGTCAGCCAATAATAATGGAATGTGTGGCCAGGCACAGGTTGCTGGGGGTGCTGTTGCTGCCATACCATTTAGTTGAGTGTGCTGCTTTTTGGGAGCCAGTGGTTTGTGCTCAGCCTCGATGGAAGATTCCTAGCTGGCATTATTTATCCCAAAAAGCCATTCCTGCCTTTCATGTGGTGGACAATGTGGGCCACTCCCTGTGATTCTCGCTGTGCAGCAAGGTTCACCCATGGTGGACATCTGGAGAAGCTCTTATAGGCAGGGACAATATATGTCTTTCATGGCCCATTGGGTCAATGTTTTTTCCGGCAGCAGCGAGGCAGGACCCCAGAAACAAGGCAAGGTCCTTTTGTTTCCGCCCCTGCGCGATTGTGTCCATCTGACTCCATTACAAGGCACTTATCCTCCTCCTCTTCCTCTATGGACATGTCCCCAACAGCAGCAGGGCACAGGGTCACTCGCACTACCCTTCCTTCCTATCACATATGTCAGGTCAAGCATTGCCATGTTATGTTGGAGCTAATTTGCCTTGGAGAGAGTAGCAGTTGCTCAAGTACATCAAGCAAGAAACATCTTGCTGGCTGTTACCCCAACAACTCCAACTAGGCTTCATGGTCAACCACAATGGGCGCAACATTGGGGCCACCCTGAATCTGGGCAAAATAATAAATGCTTCCTGCATGGTGCATGTCATCTACCTAGTGGTGCAGCACTTTCTAAATAAGTACAGAGTCTTGCACAAGGTGCTGGACTGTGCAAGCACTTCAGCCACTCTTATGTGGTAAGAAATGCTCTCCTGGACTTGCAGTGACAGAATGGCCTGCTGCCACATCTCTTAATCCGGGAGGTGCCAAATCGCTGAAATTCAACATTGCACATGCTTGAGCATCTGTACGAGCAGCTGAAAGCCATGAACGTATATTCCTTGCTATACTACTCCTGCTGCTGCTACTATTGCAGCCACATGCCACTATATCCATACCATACTCTTTCCACATCCACATTGCACTGCTGCTACCAATTAAAAGGGTGAATTTTTTTAGGCTCATTCACAACGACCCACTTTATCTTCTGACAATAAATATTTGTGTATGTTGAGTGGGCAGGCATTCAGACCCTCAGAAGGCATGATTTTTGGACTCTTGGTGCCCCCAAAGCCACTTTTTACTTTATTTTTAATACCCTGTATGTTAACGCTGTCAAATATGTGACATCATTTACTATTGCTGTCATTGCATTCCAAAGCTTGAGGAGGGGGAGGGAAAAAAATCATAAAAAATTATTGAAAAGAGATAAGTTTTCATAATAGTTCCTATGAGGCTAGAGGGGGTTATATACCAACTTTTAGGGCAATTGGAACAACTTCGGTTTGGCCCAAACCAATTTGGGTCTGAACCAAACTTTTTAAAAAATTCAGTGAACTGGACCTGAAATGAGTCTCAAGTGGTTCGCTCATCTCTAATACAGATACATCAATAACTGCCTAAATGTTTTGCCTGAGCTCAGCTTGGGCTGTGGGAGAAAAACATAACTGTTCTGTCCACTTAGGCAAAAGTGGAAGAGGGGGCTGCTTTAGCTGCTGATATCTCCTAATTGGTAGCAGTTAGAATGGGCCTGATCTTGTTTGAAAGCTGGCATTCCAGACTTTTATACAAGACCAAAATGATAGCATTAGCCCAAGATAAACAGGAGATATCACTATTACAAATCAATTAGGGCAGGCATGCTCAACCTGCGGCCCTCCAGCTGTTGAAAAACTACAACTCCCAGCATGCTCGAACAGCCTAAAGCTATCAGCCTACAGCAGGGCATTGTGAGAGTTGTAGTTTAACAACAGCTGGAGGGCCGCAGGTTGAGCATGTCTGAATTAGGGAATTATGGCTTGTAAAATCAACTTTTACTTTCGCTTTCAAATTTCTAGCAGTAATATCTTCCCATGTACTGAAGATAATGCTCTCAATTTTGATAATTGTCTGAAAGCTTGGAATGCCAGCTTTCAAATAATATAAAGCCCATATCTCTAGCTGTTATCAAACCAGAGATATGAGCATTTAAATCAGCCTCCCCCTTCCCATTCAGTCTGACAGGCTGCAGGAGGAGACAAAAAATATAAACAAAATATAAACAAATGTGGCATTATCATCCTTGTAGTGACCGATAAAGGTATGTTATTTTTAGCACACAGCGAACATCGTAAATAAATTCCACAAAATAATGTTAAAAATAAAATTGACTACACTATATATTCCCCAAAATATACCTACAACTAAGGGAGCATTCACATGACCCTATTTTTTTCTGCGTCCTTTCCGTGTCCATTCCGCAATTGCACAGAACCATTCATTTCTATGGGTCCCAAAAATAGCGGAATGCCTTTCAATGTCATCCGTGTGCTGTCCGTTCTGTGTGTCCATTCCTTTTATTTTAGAACATGTCCTATACTTGGCCGCAAATTGCGGTCCATGGGTCCATGGGCCCATAGAAAGTCAATATGCCGTAAAAAATCGATAGCACACGGAAATGCATCCGTATGTCATACGTTTTTTGCAGACCCCTTGACTTAAAACATTCTAGGAAACCCCATTAAATTTGTCAATTTTAACCCTTCCATTTTTTTTGTGGAATGTGAAAAACGGAAGGCACACGGAAGCACCACGTCCGTATTATACGGACTTACGGAACGGAAACGGAAAGATAACTGAAGACATGGGGAACAAAATGGATCCATGATTTGCGGACCGCAAAACCAACACGGTAGTCTGAATGCTCCCTAATCCTGTAAAATAAAAATAAAAAGTTAGAGCAAATTAAAAAGTTATGGCTGCTGTGACGTAAAGGGGGAAATATTATTGGTCCTTAAGGTTAAAATTGTCATTGTCAAAATAAAATGTCACTAACAGGTTAAACATGTAATTGTGTCCCTAGAGTTGTGCAAAAACAAGATTTACTGCAGACACATTTTCAAAATCTACAATACAAAAGTGACATTTTTCTAATTTTCCAATTTCAATGTGACTGTTAGGAGGTTATTATATATAAGTAGCTAATTTGATAACATGAAAACTTCTCAAGGATACACCTTCTGCTCATAATGACCCCAGGTGACCCTCACAAGGGAGACACCAACAATGGCTTCTTTTCCTTAGACCAAAACTGGAATAGATATTTACAGGTATATGTGTGAATATATCAATAGACATACACATTCATAAAATATGTATTACTGTTACAGATGACTATTTTTAAATTATCATTTGGAATGGAAATGTAAATGACTGGAATTTCCATTTTGAAGCTAAGGCTATACTATTACTTTATCAGAAGACTGGTATAACTAAGTGACAATGAAATACAAATTGTAATGCAATTGTACAAAGTTTTCATTTGAGTACATACAAACCTTTATCTTATAGATCAAGCATTTTTATTGGCAATGTATCCAACAATATATGACTCTGTAGCCTCTGAATACTGTTTATTTATACTATATATACTGAATGTGCATGCATATCTACTAGACACACATAAACTATGATTGTAAAGAATGTACTTGCAATTATGAAAGAAACAATCAATAAAGCCTTTTTTTAAGCTTCATTGATTCCTACAAAACAGTTTTTAACTATTACACAATGGAAACGTGCACCAGGAATGTTCATTTACACAATTATCTGTAGTCAATTTGTATGTCTCTATCTATCTATAATTAGCAAATACTCTATATGTATATAACTCGATTAGCCATAATATTAAAACTACCTACCAAACAGGTGCTGCAGCTCCATCAATAAACTGAGGGGGGTTGCAGGAGTCCTAAGGATAGGCCATTATTATCAAAGTCTCAGAAAACTTCTTTAACCTTTTCAGCAAAAAAAAAAAAAAGGGTGAAGTAAATGGGCCCCAAGCAGAATAGGTGGTCAACAGTAGTGTTGAGCGCGAATATTCGAAAAGCGAATTTTTTTAGCGAATATCGGCACTTCGCTAATTCGCGAATATTTCGAATATAGCGCTATAAATTCGCTATTTCGAATATTCGTTTTTTTTTTTTTTTTTTTTAGTTATATTTTTTTCTTTCCCACTTCCCAAAAGTAGTTCTTACCTGTCATGAGGATTCCTGGCTTCCTGGCTGCTCCAGTCAGTGCCCGTTGCCGCTTCTGCCGACTTCCGTGCTCATGGAGCGTCCCCTTCCATGGGAAAATCTCTATATACTAAAATGTACTGTCGGATTTGAGGAATTACGTTGAAATCGCAATGCGATTAATTCAAGTTATATTAATCGCATTGCGATTACAACTTAGCACTGCTATCTTACATAGGCTAGAATTAACGAATATGGAATATATAGCTATGCACTAGCAGTGCTAAGTTGAAATCGCAATGCGAATACTTTAAGTTAAATTAATCGCATTGCGATTTCAACTTAGCACTGCTGCTATATTCCATATTCGTTAACTTCGTTAATTCTAGCAAGCTGACCCATTATAAACCCAGCTCTAAGTTGAAATCGCAATGCGATTAATATAACTTGAATTAATCGCATTGCGATTTCAACGTAATTCCTCAAATCCGACAGTACATTTTAGTATATGGAGACGTTCCCATGGTGATGGGGACGCTCCATGAGCACAGAAGTTATGGTTGGCTTGGTAGAATTAGCGAGGATGACGAATATGACGAATGTATTCGTCATATTCCTCAAAACGAAGATAACGAGTATTCTACATCTTCGCTTTAGCAACCTATTCGTCAACTTCGCTAATTCTAGCAATCAAATAGGAAGGTTGACTTACCAGACAGCTGTGTTAAATTCGCTATGCGATTTTTTTTTTTTTAAATAAATAGAATACTTATAATAATATTATCATATCAAGTAATATAATTATTGTATTAAAAAAAAAAAATCGCATAGCGAATTTAACACAGCTGTCTCTATAGTCAACCTTCCTATTTGATTGCTAGAATTAGCGAGGTTGACGAATAGGTTGCTAAAACGAAGATGTAGAATACTTCGTTATCTTCGTTTTGAGGAATATGACGAATACATTCGTCATATTCGTCATCCTCGCTAATTCTAGATATGAAACCAATAGGAAAGTAGCCTTAAGTACAAATCGCAATATGCGATTATTTAAATCGCATTTTAATCGCGATAACTAGAAAAAATGACGAATATTCGATTTCGACGAATACGAAACGAATATTCATTCGAATATTCGCGAATTTCGTCGAAATCGAATATGGCACCTGCCGCTCATCACTAGTCAACAGACCTGTCATTATCCAAAACCAGACAGAGATCTGCAGAGTGTGCAAAAATTGACCAGTTCTTGAAATCGCCAAATGTAAATTCAAGAACAGGACATAAAGGGAAGCAGGATGCAACTTAAAAAAAAACACTGTTGGGTCTACATCAGAAGAGATGATTGCTCTCAGGATGGAGATGGGGAGAGGGAAGAGGAAGTTGAAATTCCTACGGTGGAGCCCTCTACATTAGAGGAGATTCTAGCCACATTCAAAAATAATGGAAAGGTGATACAAGATATTACATGGCAGTTGGGGGTAGTCAAGTACAATAAGAGATGATGCCACTAAGATATGAGATAGAGTTACTATCATAGAAAAGTCTGTGGCCTCTTTGGATTATGAAGTAAAAGCATTAAAATCTGAAATTGCCACCTTGAAAACGGACTATAATAAACTACAAAAAAAAAGTTGTGAATTTGAAAGATAGGTCGAGACGATCCAATGTGAGAATCCTGGGGCTACCTGAGGGTGCAGAGGAAAAAAATCCTGCTGGAATGATTCAGTCCTTGATCCTCGAGAACTTTGGAAAGGAGCACTTCTCGCCTCTATTTCTAGTGGAGAGGGCCCATCAGATTCCCAGGGGCAAACCAATTCCCGGAATGCAGCCACCGGTTCTCCTGGCAAAGATTCTTGTTTCCCGGGAGAGAGACATGATCTTAAAGTGGGCCAGGGAGGGTCCCCGTATTATGTACAATGGTAAAAAAAAATGTCCTTTACTCCAGACTTCTGGAAAGAGATTCAAGATTTTTTGCTGTAAAAAAGCGTTTACAGGGCAAAGACATTAAGTACTCCTTTCTGTATCCAGCTAAATTCCAGATAATTTTTAATGCAGTAACTCATTTTTTTGACACTCCGGCCGTTGTGATTGATTGGTTGGACCGGAATACTGTTTAAGCAGCGGTGTATATTTTTTTCTGTCTCTTTTTTTTTTTCTTTCTTTGGGAGCGGAACCAGGATTAGGGGAGAGATGGTCTATATAGAGAGATCTGCTTCCTGATAGTGGCGGATAATGGGGGTTGGGGGGGAGGATATTTTTTTGGGTGGGTTGCGATGAGTCTCTCAAGATGGATGAGTGGGGGGTTGGGGGTCAGGGGGTCCTTTTTTTTCTTTTTTTGCATATGATTAGCTGGTAATATGTCTGTAGGAATTCTTACCTGGAATGCACGGGGACTTGGGAATAAGCTAAAAAGACAGGCTGTGTTTGACTTAGTTCAGAGACGTCTACCAGCGGTTGTCTGTTTATTAGAAACCTATTTTACTGAAGAGGCTGTGATGCAGATTAGTAGAGGATGGGTCTCGCAGGCATTTAACTCAAACTTCATCAGCTACTCTAGAGGAGTGATGGTATTTATACCTGCTTCCACAAAATACTGATTGAGAGGTGCCATATACCTCCTTACAACAAATATTGATTAAGGGGTTCTATATACCTACTTCCACCAAATATTGATTGAGGCCTGTGATATACCTGCTTCCACAAAATATTGATTGAGGGGTACGATATACCTGCTTCCACAAAATACTGATTAAGGAGTTTGATATACCTGCTTTCATCAAATATTGATTGACGCCTGCGATATACCTGCTTCCACAAAATATTGATTGAGGGGTGCGTTATACCTGCTTCCACCAAATATTGATTGAGTCCTGCGATAGACTTGCTTCCACAAAATATTGATTGATTGAGGGGTGCGATATACCTGCTTCCATCCAATATTGATCAAGGGGTTATATATACCTGCTTCCACAAAATACTGATTGAGGGGTGCAAAATTCTTGTTTCCACCCAATATTGATTAGGAGTTCTATATACCTGCTTCCACAAAATACTGATTGAGGGGTGCGATATAGCTGCTTCCACAAAATACTGATTAAGGCGTTTGATATACCTGCTTCCACAAAATTGTGAATTTTAATCGCTAATATCGCCACTTCGAGAATTCGCGAATATTTAGAATATAGTGCTTTATATTTGTATTCTCAAATAGTGTTGATCGCAAATATCAGCACTTAGCAACATGGCTAGCAACCAATAGGAAAGTTGCCTACCCCTAATCGCAAATTTTTTATTGCGAATATATTATATTGCCAATTTTTGCAATCAAGTAAATAATGACTGGAGATCACGAATTCTCAAATTTGCGACTTAATGTGAATATTCGGCCAAAAATGTGCGAAATATCGCGAATTCGAATATTTTTTATGCTGCTTATCACTACTGATTAAGGGGCCTGCGATATGATATACCTGCTTCCACAAAATACTGATTAAGGGGACTGATATACCTGCTTCCACCAAATATTGATTGAGGCCTGCGATATACCTGCTTCCAGAAAATACTGATAAAGAAGTTTGATATAGCTGTTTCCACCAAATATTGATTGATGCCTGCGATATATCTGCTTCCACAAAATACTGATTTAGGTGATTGATATACCTGCTTCCACAAAATACTGATTGAAGCCTGCAATATACCTGCTTCCACCGAAAACCGATTAAGTGGTTCAATATACCTGCTTCCACAAAATACTGATTGAGGGGTGCGATATACCTGCTTCCACAAAATACTGAATAAGGGGTTTGATATACCTGCTTCCACAAAATACTGATTGATGGGTGCGATGTACCTGCTTCCACCAAATATTGATTAAGGCCTGCGATATACCTGCTGCCACAAAATATTGATTAAGGGGTTCTATATACCTGTTTCCACAAAATACTGAGGGGTGCGATATACCTGTTTCCACAAAATACTGATTAAGGGGTTTGATATACCTTCTTCTACAAAATACTGATGGAGGGGTGCAATATACCTGCTTCCACAAAATACTGATTAAGGTGTTTGATATACCTGCTTCCACAAAATACTGATTAAGGCCTGCGATATACCTACTTCCACACAATATTGATTGAGGGCTGCAAGATACCTGCTTCCACAAAATACTGATTAAGGGGTTTGTTATACCTGCTTCCACCAAATACTGATTGAGGCCTGCGATATACCTGCTTCCACCAAATACCGATTAAGTGGTTCGATATACCTGGTTCCACAAAATACTGATTGAGGGGTGCGATATACCTGCTTCCACAAAATACTGATTAAGAGGTTTGATATACTTGCTTCCACAAAATACTGATTGAGGAGTGCGATGTACCTGCTTCCACCAAATATTGATTAAGGCCTGCGATATACTTGCTTCCACAAAATAATGATTGAGGCCTGCAATATACCTGCTTCCACCAAATATTGATTGAGACCTGCGATATACCTGCTTCCACAAAATTCTGATTGAGGGTTGCGATATACCTACTTCCACAAAGTACTGATTAAGGGGTTTGATATACCTACTTCCACAAAATACTGATTGAGGGGTGCGATATACCTGCTTCCACCAAATATTGATTAGGGGTTCTATATACCTGCTTCCACCAAATACTGATTGAGGCCTGCGATATACTTGCTTCCACAAAATACTGATTAAGGGGTTTGATATACCTGTTTCCATAAAATATTAATTGAGGCCTGCTAGATGCCTGCTTCCACAAAATACTAATTAAGGGGTTTGATATGCCTGCTTCCACCAAATACTGATTGAGGCCTGCGATATATCTGCTTCCACAATTACTGCTCTTCTCTAGGGACTTTGGCACAGGTTCATTTTGAAAATAATAGGCAGAGGAAGAGGCAGGCCGTCCGCTTCTGCACCCTCCCCATCCCCTGTATCTGTACCCTCCTCACTCTCTGCTGTGTGCACCCCAAAAGACACCACCACCACCATAGCCCTCCACTCGAGTCAGAGAAACTATTTTCCAATCCATTTCCAGACCTTTCCGATGCGCAGCCATTCTTGGCATCGGATGAGGAAGAGGAGATAGCAATGGCCGCCACCCAGCGGTCTGATGACAGTACTCAGATCAGCCCAAGGATGGAGGTCCCCGCTGTTGCTACCTACTCCAAAATCTTAAATGTCAGTGGTGGTGAAGGTGACGATGATGACGTGTCAATGGACGTCACGTGGGTGCCCACAAGAGAAGAAGAGGAGGGGAGTTCAGAGGGAGAGACGAAGAAGCAGAGAGGGAAGAGAAGGAGGAGAAGCAGGCAGAGCTCGCAGGGCACAGGAGGCAAAAAGCAGACTTCAAATTTATCTGGAGCGAGCCATCCACCATGCACAGTCACTTCTGGTGCTCCCAGGACACCGGCACATGGCTCCGCAGTGTGGGCATTTTTAACGTGTCAGCTGCTGACAATAGTGTTGCCATCTGCAGCCTGTGCTGTCAGCACATAAGTCGCGGTAAGCCCAACACTCACCTAGGGACGACCGCCTTAAGAAGGCACCTGTCCTCCCATCACCAAGCCCAGCCGTCAGAACCAAAAAGCCACACTCCCGATGCTCCACGTCCTGCCTCTTCTCCTTCTCTTCTCTCCTCCCATTTGTCCTCCACTCCAACTTCCCCCGTGCTGTCGTGTTCATCTGGCAGAAGGCAGGCTTCTGTGGCCCAAATGTTCGAGCGTAAAAGGTTGCTGACGCCGGATATCCCTCTTGCCCAATGGCTGACGGCTGGCATATAAACCGTTGGACTCGGAGGCCTTTAGAACATTTGTGGCCATTTGCACACCGCAATGGAAGGTCCCCAGAAGGATATATTTCTCCCAGAAGGGCATCCCAGAGCTATATGGCCATGTTCAGCCACAAGTGAAAATATCTATGGCACATAGTGTCGGTGCCAAGGTACATCTGACCACAGACACGTGGTCTAGCAAACACGGGCAGGGAAGGTACATAACTTTTACTGCCCACTGGGTGAACCTTCTGACGGCTGTCAAGCATGTAGCCAGTGGCTCCTGTGTGGATTTGGTGTTACCACCACGGATTGCATGCAGGCCTGCCTTTTCTTCTCCTCCTCCTACTCCATCCTCCGTCTCCTCCTCGGCTGACTCCTCTTGTTCCACTGCTACCGCCTCATCCAATGTGCCCCCCCCTAGCTCGCCAGAATCTATTCGACCTGCCAGGTGAGACGTTGCCATGCGGTGCTGCGGTTGTTGTGCCTGGAAGCCAAGAGCCACACCGGTCCTGCACTGCTTTCAGCTCTGCGGTCACAATCCGATCAGTGACTAACCCCTCTCAATTTGACAGTTGGTAAAGTGGTGTGCTACAACGGTTTCAGTCTGCTGAGCGCGCTGAAAGAGGGCAAAATGACACACGTGCCATGCATGGCACACATCCTGAACTTAGTCATGCAGCGATTCGTTGCCAAATACCCGGGGTCCAGGACGTCTTGCAGCAGGCCAGGAAATTCTCTGGCCATTTTAGAAGATCTTACACGGCCATGGCTCGCCTTGCTGACGTTCAGCGGCGACCCCACCTGCCTGTCAGACGTCTGATTTGTGACAGCCCAACGCGCCAGAACTCCACCTTGTATATGCTTGATAGGCTGCTCCAGCAGCAACGTGCTGTTAACAACTACCTGTATGAACTCTGCAGCAGGACAGGTTCTGGGAAGCTTGGTTTATTTTCATCGCGCCAGTGGCTGCTCATGCGCGACACATGCAGACTTCTGCGGCCATTTGATGAGATCACCAAAGTGGTCAGTCGCAGCCAGGGCGCCATCAGTGACATCATACCTTACGCCTTTTTACTCCATCTGAGACAAGTCAGCAGGAGTCAGAGGAGGATGGTGGCTGGGGAGAAGAGGAGGAGGAGGAGCAAGAAGAGCAGGCTTTGAGGAGGACTTTAAACTTTTCGGGGATCCCTGGTGTTGTCCGTGGCTGGGGGAAGTAGACCGAGGACTACATTCTCCTAAGCGATAAGAAGGAGCCAGGCCGCTCCACCGCTTCGATTTAGTGCAAATGGGGGCCTTCATGCTCCAGCGTTTGAAGAGGGACTCCCATATAAAAAGCATAAAGGGCAAGGACCAGTACTGGATGGCAACGTACTTAGCCCCCCGGCACAAATACAAAATGGCGGACATGTTACCAGCATCACAGAGGCCTGGCAGAATGCAGCATTTCCAGGCTTTGCTGCGAGAGATGCTGAATTCTGCTGTTGCGTGCGCTTGCAGAGGAATTTCCACCCACAGCGAAACAGGTGCGGGTACCAATCCTATCGTGCCTGCAAGAAGAGGGAGGTTTGAAGATGTCACTTCAGATATGAGATCATTCTTGCAGCCAACCATTGACAGTCGCCCTCTGGATCCAGCCTCAGGGAACGCCTAGATGGACAGGTGCCTGACTACATCAGGTTAACGGCCGATCTGGATTCTCTGAGAAGCGAGGAACCCCTGGGGGAACCTACTGGGTGTGCAGGCTTGACCTCTGGCCAGTGCTGGCACAATGTGCCATGGAAGTCTTGGCTTGCCCCTCGTCGAGTGTCCTGTCCGAAAGGACATTCAGCGCAGCAGGGGGGGGGGTCGTGACCGATAAGCGCTTTGCCTAGCTCACGACAGTGTGGACTACCTAACATTTCTAAAAATGAATGAGGCATGGATCTCGGAGGAATTCAACACCTGTGACGACCACATGTAATTGAATTTCCTCATGCCAGCCCACACATATCCGCCACCACCCAGATCAAAGAATGGTCCTTGTCTTATGTATATACAGTGGCATAAAAGGCCTTTTCTATCAGGTGAATGCCTAATTTTTGGGGCCTGTACTGGCCAACAGTAAAAATTTTAGCCGGTGACCACCTAATGTACCTCCAGGCGCAAAATCACTTGTTCTTTTCTATCAGGTTAATGCATAATTTTTGGGGCCCGAACTGGCCTACAGTAAAGTTGTTATTCAGTGACCGCCTAATGTACCTCCAGCCACATAATCACTTGTTCTTTTCTGTCAGGTTAAAGCCTAATTTTTGGGACCTGTAATGGCCTACAGTAAAATTGTTATCCAGTGACCGCCTAATGTACCTCCAGCCATATAATCACTTGTTCTTGTCTGTCAGGAGGCCTGTATTTTTGGGGCCTGTACTCCAGTGGCCTACAGTAACATTGTTATCCAGTGACCGCCTAATGAAACTCCAGCCACATCATTACAAGTTCTTTTCTGTCAAGTGATTGCCTCATTTTTGGGGCCTGTACTGGCCTAGAGTAAAATTGTTATCCAGTGACCGCCTAATGTACCTCCAGCTACATAAATACTTGTTCTTTTCTGTCAGGTGA
Organism: Bufotes viridis; assembly: GCA_033119425.1. NCBI lineage: Eukaryota > Metazoa > Chordata > Amphibia > Anura > Bufonidae > Bufotes > Bufotes viridis. The sequence goes on along the minus strand of CM065593.1, from coordinate 269,338,642 downwards.
ATGCCTTATTTTTGGGGCCTGTGCTCCAGTGGCCTACAGTAAAATTGTTATCCAATGACCACCTAATATACCTCCAGCCACATAATCACAAGTTCTTTTTTGTCAGGTGAATGCCGAATTTTTGGGGCCTGACTGGCCTACAGTAAAATTTTTAGCCAGTGACCTCCTAATGTACCTCCAGCCACATAATCACAAGTTCTTTGGGTTGAATGCCCAATTTTTGGGGCCTGTGCTCCCATGGCCTAAAATAAAAAATTTCTAGGCTCCAGCAGGGAACATTTTTGAGAGTTTCCGTTTAAGTCGCATAAAAAATGGCCCCTGATTAAAATACATATTTTGTGTGGGAATTTTTTCATTGACCCCCCTCTGGTGTGTCACTGTCCATGTTGTGGGACTATTTGTGCACTTCTAGTAAGTATTTGGTGGCTGAAAATATGACCTGAAGGTTTTTCAGGTTCACCTGCCATTAAAGTCAATAGGGCCCGCTGCGAAACATCCTGGCCGATGTTAGTCTATCACTAGTGGCAACATCCGAATAGTGGCTGAAGCAGGTGGCCAGAAGAAACGGGTCTCTTTTCACAAAGTTTGGGTGTGGCACCCAGAATGATCTAGTCTGATGTATCAGGCACTGGCGAGTGGAAATCCTGGCTGATTTATGCCTGATTCATCTTCACAAAGGTCAGTCTCTCCGCATTTTGGGTGGAAAGGTGAGTTCTCCTTGGGGTAACTATGCCCCTAGCTGCACTAAACACCCGCCCTGATGCCACACTACTGGCCGGGCAGGAAAGCTTGTCCTGGGGAAACTCGGCAATCGGAAAACCAGGGCAATCGTTTATGGCCTTCCTCTGCTTATACAGTCGGTCCAACATGTGGAAGGTGGAGTTCCAACGAGTGGAAATGTCGCATATGAGGCGATGTTGGGGAATGCCATTCAGCCTTTACAGCCCAAGAAGGGTGTGCTTTGCAGTGTAAGAGTGGCTGAAGTGCATGCACAGTTTCCTGGGCATTTTCAGGATGTCTTGCAGATGGGTGTAAGACTTCAGGAACAGCTTTACAACCAGATTGAACACGTGTGCCATGCACGATGCAGCGCCGACACAATGTTCTTCCCATTGTCGGTGTCCATGGTTCCGGTCTTAAATTTGTGAGGAGACAGCCAGTATTCGATTGCTTGATGGAGGACGTGGAGCAGTTCCTCTCCTTTGAGACTAAGTTTGCCCAGGCAAACTAGGTATTGAACAGCGTGGTACCGCTGTGCCCTGCATATGTTGTATGCTGGAGGAGCACTCCGAATTGTCCCTGCAGTGGAGGCTGAGGACAAGGTGGAGGATGAGGAAACATTGGCGCAAGGACCCACAGCTTGAGACTGTGGAGGCGGCAGTGCCGTCACCTGGCCAAGTTGCTGGTGTCGCTGGGTAGGAACCACATTTACCCAGTGGACCGTAAAGGACATATATTGTCCTTCACCGTAGTTATAGCTCCACTTTAGCAGACACCGACAGGCTCTAGAACTGGTCCACCTTATGTTCAACATACGTGTGCAGGGCTGGAACTGCTTTTTTAGAGAAGTAATAACGGCTTGAGACTCTCAACCTCGGCTCGGCACGAGCCATCAGTTCTCTGAAAGGTTCAGAGTCCACCACATGGAAAGAGAGGGACTATAGTACCAGCAACTTGGCCAGGAGCATGTTCAGCTTCGGCGCCGTTGGTTGAGTGCACGCATACTTCTGTCTATTTGCAATTAATTGTTGCCGAAATGACTGACAGGGAATGGGAGAAGGATCAGGAGCATCAGGACCAGTAGATGATGGGAAGGAAACACAGCTCTCTTCTGCTAAGGTGGTGGAGCCTTGACCTGCGGAAAAGGGGTGCGAGTCATGCAGCGGTTGCTGCCTCAGGCTGTGCCACTACATTATAACCACGATTTTCTCAGGACACTTTATGGTGACGCTGCATGTGATGACGCAGGAGCGTGGTGCCAACATTGGAACCCTGGCCACGCTTCACCTTCTGCACACAGATTCTCCAAATGGCCATGCTGACGTCCTCCAGCAGCTTTATGAAAAATTGCCACACCGCCGAGTATGGCATCTTCCCCCCACCACTTCCTGCTAACTGCCTGCTACTACTGACTCCATGAACCCCTGCACCGCTACTTCTTTCCGGACAGGTAGGCTCCTGCGTAGTGAGTGGTCTACCCTGGGCTTGTTGTGCTCCCAACCTCCCACTGCTGGCCACGCTACCACCCTGCTGGCTCAGCCGGTGCCTCACGCGTAAGATGCCACCCTCTTCTCCTTATGATGAAGAAGCCCCCTCTTTACCTGGCTCCCAAGTGCGATCGGCCACATTATCGTGCGCTACTGTCTGCACGTCACTGATGTCACCCTCACCAGTCTCAGGACCATGTGCCCGACTGCTCGCAACACCAGCTCCCTCGTGACTCTTATCATCACTACTTGCCTGCCTACCAGAGGACGTAGCGGATCTTTACTCCAGATCTTGGCTGGGCACAGGGGCGTAACTAAAGGCTCATGGGCCCTGGTGCAAGAGTTCAGCTTGGGCCCCCTTCCCTCAGTGCTTTGTGTGTCTTCCTATGCAGCACAAGTGTCTTTGGGCCCCGTCAGGCTCCTGGGCCCGGTAGCGACTGCTACCTCTGCACCCCCTATAGTTACGCCCCTGGCTGGGCAGTAGCTGCTGATTGTCCTCTAGAATCTCGTCCTCGTTGAAAAGTGGAGCCGAGCCAACTGCATACAATACTTCTCGAGCTGAGGATACAAAAAATGACAGAGGCAGGATAAGGACGGTGGGGGCACAGAGCTTGTTCCCTGGCCATGCCAACTAAAGGTCATGTCAGAGGAACCCACTGACTCCTGGCCGATGGTGTCTGATGTCACTTGCAACGAAGTAGAATACCGAGTCTACTATTCAAGGACCGCTGGGTTGCGGGTCAAGACACGGCCACTAGATGACACTGAGAGATCAGGCATGTCGATGCGACTGCTGCCACCCCCCTCTTCTTCTGCTGCTTCTTTTGCCTGCTCCAGAAACATTTTGGCCACTGCCTGTTCCCTTTGAAGGGCCTGTCACATGTATTATATTATATTTGCAATTAATACACCCCAAAAACTGGCTGCATTAGAATGTAATTTAATCGCAAAAGAGGCGAATTAAAGTGCTTATATTTGCAATTAATACACCCCAAAACTGGCTGTATCAAACTGCACTTTCCATACAGAAGCAATGGTGATTGTAAATAGTTATTTTTTACCAAAATACACCCCAAAACTAGCTGTATCACACAGCACTTTCACCCCAATAACAAGCAAGGATTACTGAAATTACTGATGTATCAGATATTATTTAAAATCAGTAGTATTTGGATCCCCAATTAGTGCAGCAAGGTGTAATAGTAATCGTTCATATTACCCAGGCTTTACATTCCCATATTGGTCCCGGCTGTCTCCCTATAGTGTGGATAATGCCTCCCTATCCTTTCCCTACACTACAAATGATCTTTCCTTGAACTGTTCAGTTGTTTATTTTGCAGAATAAAGTATTTTCTAAACACTGTCCATAGCTCCTGTCATGTATCTCCCTGCACTAAGTACACTGGAAAATGGCAGAGACCAAGGCTATTTATAGGGTTGTGACATCATAGTGGCTGGCTGCTTATTGGGTGCATGCATGACATTGTGGGTGATCCCTCGTTCCCAGAGTACCTTAGCATAATGTTCTAACATGTGCAGCAGCCATTTTAGGAAAAAATGTGATTCGTTACTACGAAGCACAAGGAAATTCAACTTCAGTATTAATCTAATTTTTCCTGAAATTTGGATCGAATTCCACTTTGTCAACTTCGATTCGCTCATCTCTACTTCTAACATTACATACATCATTACAAAACATACAGGATAATGCATACCCACTCACCTCTTACATCCAGTGATGTCATCTAGTGATGTAGATGTTCTCTTTCGTCATCTTTTCCTTTCAGACCAGACCATCATGATGATTTCTCTACCATTTCTCGTCTCTGAAGTTTGACAGACATCCTAGTTTCCTACTTTTCCATCATCTTCCTACTTTCTGAACACCCCATCATGCCAGGGGCGTAGCTATAGGGGCTGCAGAGGTTGCAGTCGCTACCGGGCCCAGGAGCATGAAGGGGCCCAAAGACACTTGTGCCGCATAAGAAGACACACAAAGCACTGTCCCTGACACTGGTGTAAACATAATGTTCCCCAAAAATAATTGTGCTAAGCTGATACTGTATGATAGGAGCTTTTCCCTAATAAAGCACCTTATTTTCTGAAGTCCTCCGGGTCATCATCTCTCTGGACGCGGTGATTTAACATACTACAGGCGACCTTGTGGAGGGAGGAGAGGGTGTCAAGTGTCTTGAGTTTATCTTGTACACCTTCCTCCCTAGTGAAGTAAGTTATATAGTTGACCTAATTGGTTCCTTCTTCATGTATGACTTATATAGTAACACCATTAACAATACGCAGGAGCATTACCATTAGCACTTATTATTAGAGATATAATACTGTCCTTTTTCTTATGAATTGTATTCTATATTCTATTACTTTTTTTTAAAAAACACTGTGGCGCCCCACATGCTTGCTTTTTAAACCTTTAGATATACGGTCTATCACCCCGTGTAAATCCGTGCCATTTATTTGTTCCGTGGGCTGCAGCCTAACACTCTAACATCTTTGTGACGTCGAATTATTTCACCCAGGTGTCCCATTGGCTTCCCTCATCATCCCTTACCACTACCTGTTTCCCCAATTTCACCCACATCCCTTCCTTTAAGTCTATTCCCTCTTCTTTGTCTTACTACAATTTTTTTCTTTTTATCCTTAAGCTGATACTGTGCCAGGGTGCCCCCCACAGTGCTCTCTAAATTACCCCCAAAAGTAATAATTCTCTGCCAGAGCACAATAGTGCCACCAAAAGTAATAATTTCCCCACTGTACCACAGAAGTAATAATGCCCCCTTAGTGCCCATACTAACATACTAGTAATCATGTTCCCCATAGTCCCCAGTACTATGTCACCATAATGCCCCCAGCAGAAATAATTCTCCTTATAATTTGACAGTACAAAAAATGCCCCCTAATAATGTGAACTAGTACAAAAATGCCCCGTTCTTTGTGCCAGTACAACAGATACCCTCCTTAGTGCCCCCAGTTAAGCTAATGTTCCCATAGTATCCCTATAATGTGTGCCAGTATAAAATACCACTATATAGTGCCCCCAGTAAATATCCCCCTAGTGCTCCTCTCCCCATTGTGCCACTCATAAAGTGTCAGTATAAATTGACCCTATATAGTATCCCCAGTAGATGCCCTCATAGTTTTGCCTATAATGTGTGCTGGTATAAAATGCCCCTATATAGTGCCCCCATCAAGTGCCCCATAGAGCTTCTCTTTTCCTCTTCCCCACAGTGCCTCCATAATGTGTGCCAGTATAAAATACTCCTTCTTAGTGCCTCCAGTAGATGCCCCATAGTGCTTCTCTCCTCTCCTTCTCCATAGTGCCCCCCATAATGTGCCAGTATAAAATGCCCATATATAGTGCCCCCAGTAGATATCCCCATAGTGCTTCTCTCTCCCCCATAATGTCCCCCATAATGTGTGCCAGTATAAAATGGCCCTATATAGTCCCCCCAGTAGATGTCCCAATAGTGCTTCTCTCTCCCCCATAATGTCCCTCATAATGTGTGCCAGTATAAAATGCCCTTATATAGTGCCCCCAGTAGATGCCATCATAGTGTCCCTCATAATGTGCAAGTATAAAATACTAATTGGCGGTGCGGCTCTGTAAAAACAAGTAGCACAAGGATTTATTGAAAAAAATATATATCTGACTGCCTTTATGGGGGTCCAGACCTGTTGAACCACACCCACTCCCCCCCCACATGGGTGTGCCCCTGAGTAGAGTATCTGTATTACTTAGAGAGGTATTGTAAAGCACCGTCATCAGCTTATGCATCCATATAAAAAGTGGGTAATGTTAAAGCAGGGGCTGCCATCATTAATCATCTTGTGCTCCTGGCTTAGATAGCTAAGAGGGCCATAGTCCAGGCCAAAAGACAGTCAGCAGTGGGCCCCAGAATTGATTTTACTGGTGGGCCTTAGGCTGCATTCCACACCCATATTTTAGAAAATAGAGAATTGGTAATCTAATACAAATAGTGGTATAGGTCTCTGTATTCAGTGACAACAATGGCTGTCAGATTGAGAACATGCTCTGTATTAGTGATGAGCGACATAGGCAATACTAGAATTCGCGATACTTAGCGAATTTTTAGCCAAATATTCGCCATAAATTCACAAATTCGAGAATTCGTGATCTCCAGTCATTATTTACTTAATTGCGAAAATTGGCAATGTAATATATTCGCGATAAAAATTCGCAATTAGAATATTCGCGATCAACACTAAGGGGTAGGCAACTTTCCTATTGGTTGCTAGGGATGTTGCTAAGTGACAATATTGGCGATAAATTCACAATCAACACCATTTGCGAATAAGAATATATAGCACTATATTCTAAATTATTGCGAATTCTCAAAGTGGCGATATTCGCAATTAAGATTTGAGATTCAAATATTCGCACTCAACACTACTCAGTATGGGTTTTGTTGTGAAAACCCCACCACAATCTATGTTTTAGTATCCGCCATGTGAACATGGCCTTAAAGACTTGATGTGGAAAACGTCAATGACAAATCTGCAGAAAGCCAGAAGAAAATCCGTAGCAGCAAATCTGCATCAAATCATGTGGATTTTGCTGAGGATTTTCCATGTGTGGAGAGTCATTTAAAATATAAATATATAACATAATGATATACTCCCCTACCAATCCCCTGGCCCACCTGTGATTTGACAAAGACTTTAGATCAGGGTTGTCAAACTCATTTTTGCTGAAGGCCACATCAACCTTATGTTTATCTTCAAAGAGTCGTTAATAATTCTCTCACTCTATATGTTGGCTGATGTTAACATATTGTTAAATAACACAAAACAGGTTTGTAAAAATGCTTACCTATTTTTTTTGTCTGCCCTCAAACTGCCCCCAGAGAGCCTGCCACTATATTGCCACCACAGAGCCTGCCGCCATATTGCCCCCACAGAGCCTGCTGCCATATTGCCCCCACAGAACCTGCCACCACGTTGCCCCCTGAGAACCTGCCGCCATATTGCCTCCCTGAGAACATGCTGCCATTTTGCCTTCCTGAGAACATGCTGCCATATTGCCACCATAGAGCCAGCTTCCACCAGTTGTATTTACCTCCTTGAATACTCCTGCTCCACACGGGCACACAAAAAAATGGTGCCCGGCAATGATCTGCGCTCACCAATTCCTTCCCGGCCACTCAGCAACCACTCAGTGCCCCTGCTACAGTACCACTACATAGAGTGGAGGTGGAGCTGTGGTGTGCTGCTTTGACGTGATTGCTGAGTGGCCAGGACGTGATTGGTGATTCTAAATATACATTGCGTCACTATTCACACACCGGCAGGCCACAGAGAAGAATGCCATGGGCCGGATTTGACCCAAGGGACTTGTGTTTTTGACAAGTGCTATATATGTAATGAAAAACAGATGTATTTATACTGTATAGTTATAAGGGCACAGGCTGGCACTGATCTGCAAGTAGAATTTAGGAACACATTGTATCTGATCAGAGGTCTGGGGTCTGAATTAATTTAGGGGTCTGGTCTGAGGTCTGAATCTATTTGTGTTTCTATAGAAGCTGGGAGTGGATCTGCAGAAGTCACGGACCAAAGATGTTTTAGCAGTAAACTCTGCAGTCATTAGGATAAGTTGTCATAGCAGCAAAGGAAAGAGAATGTCTACAATGAGGAAAGATACCACGTGAGGTCCTAGAAATAACAACTGCAATCACTTACATGGTCTTCAGAGTTACTTCCAACTATGCCGCTATCATTGCATCAAACTTTAGAGCTCAGGCATATTTTTATGGGACGACACCCCAGTAACAAAGCTCTCGGTTTCCCTTTAATAATTAACAGTAATAAAAAAAATCAGGCAGAACACGACAAAAACCTCTTATATGTAATATTGTCCCTTATCAAATGTATCTCATATCTGCTCACCTGATTTGCAGCTGTCATCACTAAGTATACTGTTTAGAGCTTCCCATACATGTCTTCATGCTCTTTAACACAAGTTTGTAGATGCTGGGGTTCTGCAAATATACCCCCCCAAACCTGTTTCAGCCACAGTAATCTCTCATTGTATGCCTCAGTCACTCACAAATAATGCCAGCCACACTGTGTTTGAGATTTATCAACTTGGTGTAAAGTAGAACTGGCTTAGTTGCCCATAGCAACCAATCAGATTCCACCTTTCATTTTTACAGCTCCTTTGGAAAATGAAAGGTGGAAGCTGATTGGTTGCTATGGGCAACTTAGCCAGTTCTACTTTACACCAGTTTAATAAATCTCCCCAAATGTGTCTACAAAACAGAGGCAGCTGCTAGTACTCTACTTCCCCACGCACTCGCATTGTCCTCCTTCTTTATGTGAGCAGCAGAAGGAACTTCCTGCAGTCTCTTCATAATCGGCAATGTTCACTTTACACATTCTATATTTACAAAACGGTGTGAAAACCTGTCAGATTGTTTTTCATTTACTTGTATATGTTGTATATTCATGCGTGAATTGGCACGTAAAAGAGAATGAAAGGAGGACATCCACTGAGGGGCAAGGAAAAGGCTGCAGAGGATGTTCGATGCTTTGCTATTGCACATTTTTACCCTAAAGTGAGCCTGTCACCAGGAAATTTACTGTTAAAACAGGTACAATGCCATGTAGAACTAGCTCAGTTGAATGTAATGATACCTTTTAATTAGGGATCTGTTGCTTCATTCTGGAGAAAAAGAACTTGTAATCCAAGCTAAGTGCCCCAAGGGTGGTCACCCTTGCTACTCTTGCTTCTTCGACCAGCCGTGCGGCCTCCTTCTTGATTGACATGGCCAAGAAGGCCAAGAAGGAGAGACAATGGCTGGCAGAGGAGGCAGGAGGAGTTTGGACACGCTCTCAATGCCCTTAACTGCTTATTTGCATATAGATTAAAAGTACTTTCTCTTCAGAATGAAGCAACAGATTGCTAAGTGAAGGGCATTATTGCATTCAGCTGAGTGTTGTGGAAATTTTATTAGGATGTGTTTTTAATACGTCATGTATTGTCATCATGTCTCTCAGTGTCAGGGTAAACCATTGGAGTGGATATCTTACTGTGGATGTAGAGACGCAGCTGCCAGGCGCAGAGGTCTCCACTGGCAAACAGTCTATGTGCTAAGCACTGGGCTGTGAGCCGGGGGAGACTGATGCGCTGCAGAGAAGTGTTTTCTTGGGAAGTGTATGGGCACCAGCTAGGGCCCCCGCCCAAAGAGCGGATTTATTGGCTTGGTGTCGATGCATTTATTAAGAGAACAATATACGAAAGGAATGTGCGTTTGTTGTTTCCAGTGCGCCTGATCAACCGCTGGAGGTAATGGCGCAATTTCTATACATAAGACACATGAGAATCCTAGTGAATTTTGTTGGGCATTGATCACTGAACAAGGCTGAACAAAGTTCACTCTAGTGGTAATTGGGAGACATGTGGTGGTTTCTTCCTGTGTGTCATCACTTCCTGTATGATTGTACTGTACATGAAGGAAGTGGTCAGGTGTTGGGCATGCCCCCTTCCTATTGTTACCCCTTTTGTCTATTTAACCCGTTAAGGACCAGAGTTTTTTTATTTTTTTGCGTTTTTTTTTTGCGCTCCCTGCCTTCTCAGAGCCATAACTTTTTTATTTTTCGGTTCAGATAGCCATTTCAGGGCTTGTTTTTTGCGGGACAAGTTGTACTTTCCAATGCCACCATTTAATATTGCATATGATGTAGTGGGAAGCGGTAAAAAAATTCCAAATGGGGTAAAATTAAAAAAGAAAAGCAATTCCACCACAGTTTTGCCGGTTTTTAAATTCCGACGTTCGATGTGCGATAAAACTGACCAGTTACTTTTATTCTAAAGGTCAGTACGAATCCGGCGATACCCTCTATGTATAGGTTTTCTTGCATTTTGATAATAAAAAAATTTAAAAAGTGGGGAAAAAATCTGTTTTACTTTTTTGTTGCCATGTTTTGATCCCTATAACTTTTTTTGTCATTATATGTACGGAGCTGTATGGGGGCTCATTTTTTGCGTCTTAATCTTATATTTGATTGATTGATACCATTCTGGGGTGTGTATGGTGTGTTTGATCACATTTTATTTATTTTTTTGTGGAAAATGAAGCGACCAAAAATGGCGAATTCGCCATTTGGACACTTGTTTCCATTTTACTGTTTGTATGGGGAATATTTTTTATATTTTTATAGTATGGGCGTTTTCAGACATTGCGACACCCATGATGTGTATTTTTTAATTTTTTTAGTTTTTATTTTGGCAAAAGGGGGCTGATTTAAACTTTTATGTTTTATTTATTTATTATTTCCCATAGGGAACTATAACATACAATCATCTGATTACGATTATCATACATTCCAATGCAGGTTGAGCCTGTCGGACACATCCTGCCGCTAGTTCAAGTGTTCAAGCAGTGCATGGCGAGAGGCCGCCGGACTAAATGTCGGACATGTTGTAGTTTTAGTCCGGCGGCCTCTCGCCGTGCACTACCGTGGTGCACCGGAACACCGCCCTTATTATAGTCAATGGGGACGAGCGGCAGTCCGGTGACACACTTGAACCAGCGGCAGGAGGGATTCGTCCTGCCGCTATTGTGAAACTAGCCTAAGCATTTGTTTCAATTAATAGTCTGCTATTGTAACCTGTGCTGCTTTCCCACTGATGCTTTTACTTTACTGACCCTATCTACAGAATGATCCCTGTAAAAAAAGATGTTTTAGTGTCTCCATGTTCTAAGAGCTATAGTTTTTTTTTATTTTTTAAGCGATTTTCTTATGTAGGGGCTCATTTTTTTGCAGGATGAGGTGATGGTTTTATTGGTACCATTTTGTGGGACATGCATCTTTTTGATCACTTGGTGTTAACACTTTTTGTGATGTAAGATGACAAAAATGGCTTTCTTTTTACACAGTTTTTATTTTATTTTTTAAGTTGTTTACCGGACAGGGTGGATCATGTCATATATTTATAGAGTGAATCGTTACGGACACGGAAATAAATAATATGTATACTTTTTTTATTTATTTCACTTTAACACAATAATAGCAGTTTGAAGCAAAAAAAATCATATTTTAGTGTCTCCATTGTCTGAGAGTCATATTTTTTTTATTTTTTGACTTTGATTGTCTTAGGTAGGGTCTCAGTTTTTGCGAAATGAGGTGACGGTTTTATTGGTACTATTTTGGGGGACATACACCTTTTTGATTGCTTGCTGTTGCAATTTTTGTAATGTAAGGTGCCGAAAAATGGCTTTTTTTGGCACAGTTTTTTTTTTACGGTGTTCACCTGAGAGGTTAGGTAATGTGATATTTTTATAGAGCTGGTTTCTACGGATGCAGTAATACCTAATATATCTACTTTTTCAAATTTATTTAACTTTAACACAATAATAGCATATTTGAAACAAAAAAACGATGTTTTAGTGTCTCCACATTCTAAGAGCTATAGTTTTTTTTATTTTTAAGCTATTTTCTTATGTATGGGCTCATTTTTTGCGGGCTGAGGTGACAATTTTATTGGTACCATTTTGTGGGACATACGCCTTTTTGATTGCTTGGTGTTAACACTTTTTGTGATGTAGGGTGACAAAACTGGCTTTTTTTTACACAGTTTTTATTTTATTTTCTATGGTGTTTATCGGACAGGGTGTATCATGTCATATATTTATAGAGCCGGTTGTTACGGACGCAGCAATACCTAATATTTTTTAAAAAAAATGTATTTATTTAATTTTTTTAATGAGATTATTGACATTATATGAGAAAAGACAATTTTTATTTTATTTTTATTTACATGTTTATTTATTTTATTTTTTTCCACTCCCCCCCTTTTTTTTTATCAAGACCCATCTAAACCAGTGGGCCTGATCACTATACAGTGCATTGCAATAGTCATCTATTGTAATGCACTGTATAGTCAGTGCTACACTTACACTAAGGCTCCATTCACACGACCGTATGTTGTCCGCAAAAAACGGATCTGTGTCCGCAAAAAAACGGATCCGTGTCCGTTTTTTTGCTGATCCATAGACTTCAATAGGGCCATGTCCTATTGAAGTCTATGGATCAGCAAAAAAACGGACACGGATCTGTTTTTTTGCGGACACGGATCCGTTTTTTTGCGGACAACATACGGTCGTGTGAATGGAGCCTAAGGCTGATCAGTTCCCTCCCTCTCAACCCCCTGGATGTCACGGGCGGCTGCTGCCGTGGCATCTATGGGGTTAAACGCCCAAGATCAGTGCCATCACCGATTTCGGCTGTTGCAGCAGAGTGTTAGCTGTAAGTTACAGCTAACACTCTCTGCTGACAGCAGAGGCTCCATTCCTGAGCCGCTGCCATCAATACTGGCAGCACAAAGAGGAGCGAAGGGGGCATCTGGGGGCAATCAGGGACAATTGGGGGGCAATGGTCACATGAGGGGGGCATTTATTTTGTGAGGGGCACTGGGGGAATTTACCCGATTTCAGGCTGCAATCTCCAGAGTGGAAGTAACAGCCTGAAACCGGCATTTTTACAGTCAGCGCTCCGATTGGAGCGTCGGCAAGGGGCCACTCTGATTGGCATGAGGGCTGGGAGGAGGAGCCAGTGTCCTACAACACTGTGAACCCCATCCTGGGCTGAGCTTCTCCTCCCAGAGCTGAACCGTCTTTTGTTTTCAAGATAGAGAAGACTGCAGATGGCAACGCACTGTGGAGAGGGCTGCACAATGGTAAAGTGGCACACATTTGTTCGAGTTTTTATCATGTAAAACAGAAAATGATCAAATTTTAAAACACAAATGCACATATACTGTAGGGTACACTATACCATTACAGTATTAAAAATTAAACGGCAGTTTCACTTTAAAGAAATGCAGAAGATAGCTTGAAAAGCTGGATAGTTCCTGTATTAAGCTTAGAAGAGACAGCTATACCATCTAGCGATAGTAATACTGTATACAGTAATCAGATATTCCTCAAAGCACACATAATATAAAATCATCACTTATAAAACTTACAAAAAGAGGAACTAACATGAAATTAGCAGAAAATGTGAGGTCACAGATGATCTGTATTGCCACCATTTCTCTTCCTGCAATATTCACACATACAATGCATTCTGAAAGTCTTCGGTTTGATGGGGACCTTCGGTGGACAGCCATTTTCATGTTTCTCCAGAGATGTTTCATTGGATTCAAGTAACTAACAACTCTGGGCCACTTAAGGACATTCACTGAGATGCCATTCCGGTGTTGTTTTGGCTGTGTGCTTAGGGTCATTGTCTTTGTTGGAACCTTTGGACCAATCTGATGTTCAAGGCCTCTAATCATTAAGAATATCTCTGTATTTTGCTCTATTAAGCTTTCTCACAACCCATAGCATGATGCTGACACACCCATACTTCAATATAGGAAAACGGTATTTTGCAAACTTTCTTGTGTCTTTTACTGAGGAGAGACATCTTTCTGGCCATTCCAGTGGCCGCCCTGCAGTTCCTTTTACTACTGGGAAGTTTGTTCCCATAGTGAAGCAGGGAGCCGTCCGCTCCCTGCTTTGTTGTTCTGCTGATCTTCAGCGCTCCCCCCTCAGGCCGCACATCATACTGCTGGCCGTGTGGGAGGAGCGCTGAAAGCCCGGGCATCAGCCTCTTGCACAGCCAGCAGCGATGATTTGTGTGGGAGCACATCTTCAGGTCAGGGTAGCAGGAAAGTATTTCTGGATTTTTTCTTTCTTTCATAGAGCTGAAGAGGGCACTGGGGTCAAGGAGGGGCACAAAAGTGAGCATAACTACAGTGAGGGGGCACAAAAGGGGGCATACTGACTGTGAAGGGGCACAAAGATGGGCATAACTACTGTGAGGGACACAAAGATGGGCTTAACTACTCTGAGGCGCACAAAGGTGGCATAACTACTGTAAGGGCGCACAAAATGGGCATTACTACTGTGATAAGCACAAAGGTGGGCATAGCTACTGTGAAGGGGCACAAAGGTGGGCATAACTAATGTAAAGGGGCACAAAGATGGCCATAACTAATGTTAAGGAGGCCACAAGGTGGGCATAACTGCTGTAAGGGGGCATAAAGGTGGGCATAACTAATGTGAAGGGGCACAAAGATGGCCATATTTAATGTGAAGGGGCCACAAGGTGGGCATAACTACTGTGAGGGGGCGCAATGTGGGCATTTTAGCTGTAAAGGAGGCACAATGTGGGTATAATTACTGTGAGGGGGCCCAATGTGGGCATTAGTACTGTGTGGTAGAACTAAGGGGAAATGGCCTAGATTACACTGCTATACATTGGGATGGCTCGGCCTTACAGGACCAGCACAGTGCCCCCTTGATGGTATTTACCATGTACAGTCACCATCCCTTCCTTATGTGATTATTCTTTTTCCTCACCACAGAGACCTTGTTCCGGATCTAGAGGACATCACGCCGGTGTCAGCAACACCCTGGATGCGGTAGGACCAGTTGGTTCTATAATTCATTGCAAGGTGTATTGGTACCACTGTGTGCCCTATGATAGATGTTATTAGGTGGGACTAGGTGAGTATAGTTATGCATTAGAGGAGTGTCTTATTCTTAGTTTAAAAAAAAAATTGCTGCGTGCCACTTAACTGCCCACTCTTTATGTAAATTTGAGTGGCACGGGGGGGGGGGTGGGGGGTTTACAAATCTGAATACTTGCAGAAAAGCCTTGTTACACCTTTGGGCCACTCTGCAATAGAGCCCAGATTGGACGAATGCTGCAGTGATGATTGACCTTTCTGGAAGTTTTTCACATTTGCACATGAGATGTTTGGAGCTCACTGCTCAGCAAAAATGACAATTGGGTTTTTGATCAGTTCACCAAGACCCTTTTTCCTCTGATAAGTTAGTTTGGTGAGGTGGCAGCTTTAGGAAGACTCCTGGTTGTTCCAAACTTCTTCAATTTAAATATTATGGAGGCCAGTGGCCACTGTGTTAGTGGGGTCTTTCAGTGCAGCAGACATGTTACCCTTCTCTAGATCTGTGCCTCCACACAATCCTAGTTGTGGATATTTACCCAAAATAAATGAGGGTTATTAGTTCCTTCTAGTACACAAATTTATCCTCCAGGGTTATATTACCCTTTTTTTTATTTAGCCTATTTTATAGCGCATATTAAAACTGCATGTAATTATTTATTTATTCACAATTCATAGAATCTTGGGGGCTATCACTCCTGAGATATTGATAATACAGCATATAGATATATACAGTGACTGCCTGCTAGGTTTTTAATCGAGCACAAAGATTCTATGAATTGTAAATGAATAAAGAATCATAGTTTTAATGTGCACAAAAAATTAGGGTAAATCAGAAAAGGTTAATACAGGCCTGGAGGCTAAATTTGTCCACACAATCCTGTATCTCTCTGTGCTCTACAGGCAGTTCTTTCCTCCTGATGGCTTCTGGTTTCTGATCTGCATTGTCAGCTGTGAGACTTTATATAGACAGGGGTGTGCCTTTCCAAATCATGTCCAATCAACTGAATTTACCACATGTAGACTCCAATCAAGGTGGAGAAACATCTCAATGATGATCAAGAGAAATGGGAAGCTCCCAGAGCTACATTTCAAATGGCATAGCAAAGGGTCTAAATACTTATGTCCATGCCAAAGTTTAGTTTTTGCTTTTTAACACGTAGGATACCAGCGATGTATTGGGTGGATGCACCACTAATGGACTGCAGTGTGGTCATAGCCATGGAAATGAGCAGTGTATAATGTGGTGGAAAAATGAATCTAGTCAGCAAAGGAAGCAATATGGATAATAACAACACATTAGTAACTGCCTTTCTCTACATGATAAATGGTATTCGCTGAAGTGAGGAAGCCCCTTTATTCATTGAGTTCAAGTGTGTCATACAGTCCCATTTTCACAGGTTGACTACCAGGGTCAACAGGAGAGAAGTATACAGTCCCATTTTCACAGGTGTATAAAACCAAGAACCTAGCCATACAGTCTGCTTTTACAAACATTCGTGAAAAAATTGGTTATTCTTGAGAACTCACTGAATTTGAACATGGTACTCTAATAGGATGCCACTGTGGTAAAAAGTCAATTTTTGCATTTCTTCCCTTCTAGACATTCCTTGATTAACTGGGAGTGGTATTAGTGCAAAGTGGAAGCATTTAGGGAGCACAGCAACTCATCCACAAAGTCACATACTACGTAAAGTCACAGAGCGGGGTTAATGAATGCAGAAGCACGTACTGGATAAAAGTCGGCCATGCTTTGCTAACTCAATAACTGCTAAGTTCCAAAACTACTGGCATTGACATCAGCACAATAACTGTGTGCCTGAAGATGGCATGGGTTTCCATGATGAGCAGCTACATGCAAGCTTTACATCACCAGGCACAATGCCAAGATGGAGTGATATAAAGCAATGGACTCTGTAACAGTGGTAACATGTTCTGTAGGGTGATAAATCATGGTTCTCTATCTGGCAGTCTGATGGACAAGTTACCTGCCTGACTGCATTATCCCAACTGTAAAGTTTGGTGAAGAAAGAAAAATGCTATGAGTTGTCTTTTAGGAGTTGGCTTAGGCCCAATAGTTCCAGTGAACTTAAATCTTTGGCATAACAAGACATTTTGGAAAATGGCATGCCTTCAACTTTGTGGGAAAGCCATTTTCTATTCTAACATGACGTGTCCTAGTATACCAAGCAAGGGCCATAAAGGCAAGGTTGGGTGAGTTTGGTGTGGAAAAACCCCATCAAATCACCTAGTTTTTGATGCAATTTATGAGCCAAAGTAGATACAAAAGTGAATGAGATCTACTGCTGAATCTACTTCTGGCGATTGGCTCAAAAAACTCCTTCCAAAACTGCAGCAGCAGTTTTCCAAAAAATGCTATGCGTGAAACCTCCCTAGAAGCATTATAGCCTCCAGTCCATTATTTTACAAGAAGGCAATAGAAAATGTAGCCAGTGTTGAGGGCCAGGAACTCAAATCTATTAAGATTTTCTGTCATCTACCAAACATTCAGGGTCGCTTTATCCACAGGGTGAACGGTTCGTGTGCACTGGGCCCATTTGTGTCATGTCACGTGAGATTGCGGTCACAGAACACTGTCCACTAAAGCTATTTGATTGGGCCCCTCACAATGCTGCTTTTGCTGCAGTGCAGAGCCAGCACACAACTTCCCAGCATGTTAAGCATCTTATGTGTTCGCATGGCTGGCATATCATCAGTATAGCCTGCCTCTTCCTTTACAGAAGAAAAGAAGCCAACAATAATCAGTGCCATACCTTACTCCCCTTTCCTTATCTATCCCCTCAAAGCAGGCTTACCCAGTCAATAATTAAAAGGTTCTTTGCCCCCTCAATCTGTTGAAAAACTACATCTCCCAGCACTTCCTGATCTACAGACTTCAGGGCTTCAGGACCTGCTGGTAATCTAATTTTCCTAAATTCACATGTTGAGGAGTTGCCTATTGTAATTCTGACATCTAGGGGGTAATTTATTATACTGAAATACACCTATATCTAAAATTGTGGGCATGGCATGGACACAACCACTGCCAGCTTAGGGCTTTATTTAGACCGGCATCTAAAATGCCTATCTTAATAAATGTGCCCCATATTTTATAAAAGTGTTCACTGCAGTAAACCAAGGATTTCTGACATGGATGTGCCACAAATCTGGACGAGGATCAGCCCCATTCTTATTCAATTGGACTAAACGGTATATATATGTATATATATATATATATATATATATATATATACTGTATGTATGTATGTATGTATATATATATATATATATATGTGTGTGTGTGTGTGCAGATACAGCTGAATGCAATGGTGAGGCAGGGAGCTGTCAGCTCCCTACTTTACCAATTGTATTGTAGCCTGTGTGCTCTCTAACAGGCAGGCGTGATGCGGTGATGTCATCAAGCCTGCTGCGCTCAATAGAAAAGCACACAGGCCAGTGGGGAATGTCATCCATTCTTCATAGGAGCAGGGCTAGGTGAGTATTTTCTTTTTTTTATGAATGTTATAGATCAGCACAACTATAAGGGGGGCACTAAGGGGGCAGAACTAATGTAAGTTGTAGGCTGGGCACTAAGGGGCAGCACTATTCTAAGGAGGTATTACTACTGCAAGAGGGCACAAAGGGGACTGGGTAGAAATGGACATACCATCTATAGATATGCTTAAGACAGATTGGAGGAGTAGCTTAGTGTAAAAAAAAAATATGTCCGTGGTGCACTACTCGTGCCACTCATCTTGTCCGACCTCTGACTTTTTAAAAGTTGTGTACTGTATACTGTGTAACTGCAGTGGTTATAAAAATAACTGTGGAGGGGGCTGACTGGATGGCATAAGGGGAGGTATAGGGAACAAGTAAAGAGGTGGGCTTTGGCTCTGGAAGAAGGTGTGCCTGGACTCCAAAAACAGTGTTACATGCCCTGCTGGGCACCTTGAGACCTGATTTGCATGCGAAGCAAATTTATTTTTCTGCACAGAAATACACATGTACGGATAATACTAACAAAGGTAAGTTTTTATTGTGTTAGGCAGCACTATCTAGGCTTGACTTGGGTTACATATAGTAAGATTAGCTGACAAATTCCCTTTAATGCAATCTGTGAGGCATCATTGGTGTCCGTCATATGACAGGTCTGACAGGATTCTACAGTCAGTGTCATTTTCCTTTTCCTGTAATGGAATAGAAAAACAGTAATTGTTAACATTGCCTTATTCATTTACTTAGGAAGGCTTAGGAAGGCTAGGAAATTCCTGAACATAGTTGAATAATCAGTATGATAGAAAAAAAACACATGTCCATAATGTGTTTTTTTTTTTTATTTGCTTAATGCTTTGAGTATCAAAAAGATCGAAATACACTAAAATCAATTTTACAAAAATTCCAGTCCCCAAATTACCACATATTCAATATAAAATACATTCAGAAATAATTTAGAGAGTGAAAAAAAAACAAAAAAAACCCCATTAAAATAAAAAAATAATACATAAAAAAAAATCTGTTTTATGTCCATGGAGACTAGATTTTTTCCCCTGCATAGGGACAGCATTTTATTCCATAATAGATCTGTTGATATCTTTTAACCAGCTGGATCAAATTCTCCCATTCTTATGTGGAAATTTTCTGTACACCAGTACCACCATAACTATAGTGAGCATTAATATTCTACTAATAAGCTTTTACCTCCATATCTCTATCTCAATCAGGTCACCCAGAACAGCAGCCCTTACTGTAGGGGGGTGGGGGGGGGTATACAGTGCCCATTTTAGCCTCTACTATCCTCAGCACTTCATCCCAAAAAGAATGAAGAATGGGACAATCCCATATAAGGTGTAAAAAATCCGCAGTGTCTCCCTCACATCTAGGACACTTGAAATGATTTCTATTTTTAAACCTATAAAGCAAAGTCGGAGTATAATAAAGGCGGTGTATGATGTTAAATTTTATAATCCTATGAGTATTACAGATAGAGACCTCCTTAATATTTTATGTTATCCTATTCCAATTTTCAACAGTGATCTCCCCAATATCTTTATTCTGCATTCTTTTACTTGTAAATGTAATAGTGCCCACCATATCCGTAATAATTTTCTTATGTACCCCTGATAATGAAAATCTGAGTATTTACCAAATATTCTATACATTCACACCTCCGAACATAAAAGTGTGATTTATCCATAGCTGATTTAAAAGCATTATAGCAAAGCATCATCATTGTAGAAGTGCCATATTTCTTTTCAGTCTTACTTCATGAAACAATCTTTCCCTCCTCCAACATCTATGAAACATATGTGACACCCAAATTGATCCAGAATGAGCAATCTGAAAGAATCAGAAACTCTCTTAGGCCTCATGTACACGGCCGTCTGTATTTTGCGGTCCGCAAAAAACGGATCCGCAAAAAATACAGATGACGTCCGTGTGCATTCCATATTTTGCGGAACAGAACAGTTAGAGTAGTGGTAGGACCCCTTGCCATGCTGAGAGACCGTGACGTGGTGCATGAGGGGCTCCGATGTGTTCCTGACAGGAATATATTGGCAAAAGTCTAGCTTTTAGTATCTGCTTGTATGACTAGCTAGTATAGTCAGTGCCATATCCGTTTGGTGCATTTTTTTTCTGTGATTTATATATTTATATATTTTCATCCGCACAATGCTCCGTTTTGTGTGGAATGCCTTTGTGGTGCATGTGGTCCGCGCCGGCATCCTCCATTGTACGCATTTTTTGCTGGGGATGGTCGTTTGCTGCAGTCCACATGCTGTGGGACTCCCCCAATGAGAAACACGCTACAGTGTTTGGGGTCTGAGCAGTTCTCCCATATTGGCCACTATATTTCTGTGATCTTTAACAGAACAGCTGGCCCCTAATAGAACAGTACTATCCTTGTCCGTAATGCAGACAATAATAGGACATGTTCTTTTTTTTGCGGACCGGAAATACGGACATACGGAAATGGAATGCACACGGACGCAAAAAAAAAACGAACGGACACGGAAAGAAAATACATTCCTCTGCATAAGCCCTTATATATTATGCTAAATAGCAGTGATAGAGCAAGAAAAAACAACCTCAATATCTTTTTTAACTTGTGCCAAACTAAATGTAACATTTTTGAAATAGGACATCCTTTAAACCCTGGTATGCTCATACAACCTGACTCTAAGGCCTCTTGCACACGGGCGTCATGTTTGACGCCCGGATAAGATGCGGGTGCGTTGCGGGAATCGCCGCGATTTTTCCGCGCGTGTGCTAACGTTTGTAGTGCGTTGAGCACGCGCGTGAAAAAATCCGCATGCTTGGTACCCAGACCCGAAGTCAGACTTCATCACTGAAGTCTGGTTTCGGGATGAGTATTCTGTATGTGTAATTATTTTCCTTTATAACATAGTTATAAGGGAAAATAATCGCATTCTAATTACAGAATGCAATGTTCCCGAGCTTTAAAGGGTTAAAAATAATAAGAGTGAACTTACCTTCTCCCATTGTGCAGCAGAGCCCCAGAACGTCTTCTCTCTTGATAGTTTTGATGCTTGAGGACCTGTGGTGACGTCACAGGGTCACATGGTCCAATCATAGAAGCATTTGAGTGGACCATGTGACCCATGTGATCTCAGTGACATCACGGCAGGTCCTTCATCCAACATCTGTTGGATAAAGGACCTGCCGTGATGTCACAGGGTCACATGGTCCAATCATAGAAGCATTTGAGTGGACCATGTGACCCATGTGATCCTGTGACATCACGGCAGGTCCTTCATCCAACATCTGTTGGATAAAGGACCTGCCGTGATGTCACAGGATCACATGGTCCACTCAAATGCTTCTATGATTGGACCATGTGACCCTGTGACGTCACCACAGGTCCTCAAGCATCAAAACTATCAAGAGAGAAGACGTTCTGGGGCTCTGCGCGTACAATGGGAGAAGGTAAGTTCACTCTTTATTATTTTTAACCCTTTAAAGCCCGGGGAACATTGCATTCTGTAATTAGAATGCGATTATTTTCCCTTATAACTATGTTATAAAGGAAAATAATAACGATCGGGTCCCCATCCCGATCGTTTCCTAGCAACCATGCGGGAAAATCGCAACGCATCCGCACATGATTGCGGATGCTTGCGATTTTCCCGCATCCCTATTCACTTCTATGGGGCCTGCGTTGCGTGAAAATCGCAGAATATAGAACATGCTGCGATTTTCACGCAACGCAAAAGTGATGCGTGAAAATCACCGCTCATGTGCACAGCCCCATAGAACTGAATGGGTCAGGATTCAGTGCGGGTGCAATGCGTCCTCCTCACGCATTGCACCCGCGCGGAAAACTCGCCCGTGTGAAAGGGGCCTAATAGTTCAAAGATGTTCTGGAATTTTACTCCAGCCATATCAAGCAAATGGGATAGCAACCCCTCTCCTCTATTATTGATAATCCCTTGTATTTTTGCAGCTATATAATAGCCCTGAAATGAGGCAAGAGCCAAACCTCCAACCGGGGATGTAGAGATATTTTTGTCTTATATGAACCCTTTTTCTACCCCACATCAGAGAATTGCATCATCAATCCGTACCATACTAGCAGTTAATGCAGAATTCTGTCTGCCCTTGAAAGAAGAAGGTTTTTCCTTACTTCTACTTTGTCTTATCAATGGAGCAATATTTTTAAGGAACAAATTCTCAAATTTTAGCAGAAATCCTAATTCCTAGGTAAGTGAAGTGATCCCCATGATCCAAAACTTGAAGATCAGAATATCCAGTCACCCTCTGCCTATTCAAAGAAAGTAATACAGACTTTTCCCAATTTATTTCAAGGCCAGAAAGGAGACCAAACTCGCCAATAACCTCGATCGCTTTAATAAGAGTGGAAGAGGTATCTCTCTGAAATAACAGAATGTCGTCGGTATAAGCAAACATTGTCTCTTTCCCCTTCTATCTTACAAGAAGGAGGCTCAAGGAAAATTGCAAAGAGTATTGGAGAGAGGGGGCACCCTTGTTGTGTACCCCTGAAGAGCTCAAAACCCTCAGTCAGTTCCCATTAATACTTAATCTAGTCTTATGACATGTATATAATAACCTAACCCCTTTAATGAATTGGCTCCCAGCCCCACCCTCTCCATAACTTTCCAAAGAAAGTTCAATCCTACTCTATGGAAGGCCTTGGAAGCATCCAGGAACAGAACAGATCTGTTTGCAAAACCTTTCGAATATTAGTATTCACATTCCTTTTGGGCATAAACCCAGATTGATCTGGGTCAATCAGATCCCCAATTACTCTTCTGAGACAATTAGCCAAAACCTTTGCAAAAATCTTGGCGTCCGTATTCAGGGGAGAAATGGGTCTATACAATTCAACCAGTGATGAGTCCTTACCTTTCTTGAGGATAAGAGTAACTATAGCTTCAGAAAAGGATGGGGGCAGGGAGCCGATCTCCATAGATTTTCCCAACATTTGTAAGTAACATGGAAAAATAATTGTTCCATATTTTCTATAGATCTCATAAGGTAAGCCATCTGTACCTGGGAAGAAATTACCAGTTTTTAAAGAATCCGCAAGATCTTATAGTTATCTGTGCACATATAGCAACAGAGGTGTGACCATTTTTTGGATAAGATTCATAAAAGAGATATCAGCAAGTGCCACTTCTATTCTGGACATACTTTTGTATGAACGACTATAACAGGAGAACGATGTATAATTTATGGAATCAGGTGGCTCTCCTAAACACAATATGGAAACGGGTGCACAAATCTCAGTGACTCACCATATCACAAGTAAAACAAAATATAGTAAAATTGAAGAGGATTGGCACTCCACTAAGTACATTTATCACGAGGCTCGGTCCTCCCTTGGAGGAGGGCCTCCAGCTATTGATCTTCATCTCCATTTTTGAAGACTTAATCAAGATTTTTCTAGAGGAAATAGTTCTAAGATATACAGACTACAAGTATAAAGCCAATACGAGGGTATGTGGAAAGATTTAATATAGCATAATCTATAGTTTTAGGTCGATAACAAAACCGCATAAAAATCGCACCAAAACCGCATCCTTCCTTTGAGACCTTAACAAGAAATATATTAATGGAGTTACATTCCCTAACCAATGTAGGATCTCTTGTATCTTTGTATCTTATAATCAACCATTGTGGGTGACATTGGGAGAATTACAGTAAAAGTTCGGACAGCGTGATATATTGGACTGCTTATACAAAAAAGCTTACCTTTTTATGATTGTGAATTTCTGTGTGCACTATATGTGAATATAAATACCCTGATATGAGAGATAAATGCAAGATATCTCCCTATATATGATTTTTTATTTAATTTGAGAAAAAAAGTTATTCAGATTTCTTTTTAAATTAGCATGAATCCATTCCAAGTTTTAGCAGGATCCGAATAACCTAGGAATCCATAGATTATTTAAAGCATAGACTGATTACATAGGGGTTTGACCACTGAAGGAACAGAGTAATTGTTCCGAAACGCATTTGGTGTTTTATCTGCCCACTATGTATTGATTTTAAGATGGACTTCCAAGTACAATTCTTTTCCTAAAAGGAGCGCTTCAAGACAGTATGCTTCTAAAGTGAAAGGCAGACGGTTGGCCTCTACACGTGGCACGCTGACAGCATCCTCTTTAACTACATCAGCTGTCTCCCTCAAATGCATGAGCTGCATCTATGTGGACGGACCTACAGGTGAGAGGGTAGATCTGGAGGTAAGACAGTAGTGCCGAGGACCATGTGGTACGCCACAGCAGGCACTAAGACTCCGATCCCCTGAACACAGAACCGCGAATAGGAAATTGAAACAACTAGTGCATGTCTATGAGGAAGCAACTAATATAGCTAATACAGCTTTTTGCGCATGATTGCCAAGTGCGATATTGATCACGAATTAAGTGCAATAATAGTAGCAATTTTGGAATAGATACCTTGCTAGTTTTTACAAGGGGCAACATATGGGAATGATTTCTGGAGTGTGACAAGCATTTTCAGTGAAGACAACAGGGTCAAAATATATATCATACCCAGTTGATCCTTATAAATAAAGGGATGCTATATATGTACACAATAACCAGCCATATAATCTGAAAAGAATAAGTAACGCCCGGTGGTATAAAACTGTGACAAGACTTTAATGTGAGAAACCACCCAGTGTTACATAAAGAGACATTGAGATATATTACACATTCATCTGAATCAGAGGCGGCTCTAGACTTTGTGAAGCCTGTGGGGAGTCGCTCTGGTAGATAGCAGTGCGGGTGCAGTATAGAGGCAACACAGGGAGTCCAGATAGTGCAATAAACAGTGTTTTATTCACACTTGCACAAAATAAAACAGTCTCTTGGTGTTAATTCACACACATAAGAAATCAAGCGGAAAAACAAGACAGTCCAAAACAGGCTCCAGTCACCTGGGAGGTTTTTAGATGCAGGTTCACACCTGGCTGTCAGTCCAGCCGCAAGACAAGCGACGTCAGGCTTCCAGGCCGTCTGCACTCCTCCTTGCTGGGCTCTTGCTTCCTGCCCAGAGAACTTCCAAACTGAAATGAATCCCCAGCCTAACAGCAGCTCCAGGATAATCACCACCCTCAGCTGCTGAGGAGGCTGCCTTTTAAAGGCCCGTATAAAGTCCGGCCTGGACCGTGGGGAGTAGGCACCCACCCAACTCTTTGCCTACTCCCAGTAAGAGCCGGCCCGGATTGGCTTTGCAGCCAAACTAACTGACAATGTCAAACAGCACTATCTGCTGCTGACACATAAAAACCCGGCTCTCACCTCACCGAGGCCAGGAACCTCGGTGACACGTATCGCCCGTCCATGACGACACCTTGCGCCCTCTTACACACCCCCCCCTTTGTTCAACCCTGAGGGGGTGAACACATGTGAGGCAGTGGACGCGGGACAGGGCATCTGCGTTACCCTGCAAGCGGCCTGCCCTGTGTTCGACAGAGAACTTGAAGTTCTGCAGGGATAGGAACCACCTGGTGACCCGAGCATTCCTCTCCTTGGCCTAGCTCATCCACTTGAGAGGGGAATGGTCGGTCACCAGACGGAACCTCCTCCCTAACAGGTAGTAGCGGAGAGATTCGAGTGCCCACTTGATAGCCAGGCACTCCCTCTCCACTATACTATACCTGGACTCGGCAGGACTGAGCTTACGGCTCAGGAAGACAACGGGATGTTCTTCCCCATTGACCTCCTGAGACAGCACAGCACCGAGGCCTACCTCTGAGGCGTCGGTCTGTACGACGAACTCCCTGTTGAAGTCGGGTGTCACCAAAACCGGGGACCCACACAGGGCCGACTTCAACGCGGAGAAAGCCTCCTCCGCCTTTTCACTCCAGCTAACCTTTCCAGACTTTCGCCCCTTCAACAGGTCTGTCAACGGCGCTGCTATTGTGGCAAAGTGGGGCACAAACCGCATGTAGTACCCTACCATTCCCAGGAAGGACTTTACCTGCCTGGTGGTGACCGGTCGGGGCCAGTTGCGTATGGCTTCTACCTTAGTTACCTGCGGCTTGATGACTCCCCGCCCAATTACATATCCCAGATATTTGGTCTCTTCCAACCCAATCGCACACTTCTTTGGATTGGCGGTCAGTCCAGCTTTCCTCAGGGCATCCACTACCGCCTGCACTTTGGGCAAATGGCTTTCCCGGTCAGTGCTGTGGATGATTACATCATCTAAGTAGGCCGAAGCGTACCGATGATGAGGTCGCAGTACTATATCCATTAACCTTTGGAAGGTGGCGGGGGCGCCATGCAGGCCAAAGGGTAATACCTTGTAATGATACAGGCCCTGCGGGGTAACAAAAGCGGTTTTTTCCTTGGCCGCCTCCGCTAAGGGTACTTGCCAGTATCCTTTAGTGAGGTCTAGCACAGAAAAATAACGGGCTTGCCCTAAATTCTCAACAAGCTCGTCTACCCGGGGCATGGGATATGCATCGAACTTGGACACTTCATTTAATTTGCGAAAATCATTGCAGAACCGCAACGT
The DNA here is from genome assembly GCA_033119425.1 of Bufotes viridis. Lineage (NCBI taxonomy): Eukaryota > Metazoa > Chordata > Amphibia > Anura > Bufonidae > Bufotes > Bufotes viridis. The sequence continues at coordinate 269,311,933 of CM065593.1, read as the reverse complement.
CCCATCTGGCTTGGGTATTAGAACTATGGGACTGGCCCACTCACTTTTCGACTCCTCAATGACATCAAGCTTCAACATTAATTGCACTTCCTCCGCGATGGCCCGTCGCCGAGCCTCGGGTACCCGGTATGGTTTTAACCGGATCTTGACCTGAGGCTCAGTGACGATGTCATGTTGGATGAGAGACGTGCGGCCAGGGAGGTCCGAGAACACATCCGTGTTTCGACCGATGAACTCCCTGACTTCCTGAACTTGTTTGGAAGACAGGCTGTCTGCAATTTTTACCGTGGTTACTGCTTCACAGGCCTCGAACTGTGGGGCTGGCTCCTTTCTCCTAGAAACCCTGGCCGGGGGCTGTTGTCGTCGGCCGTGTCCCTGTCTTTCCACGGCTTCAGTAAATTCACGTGGTACACCTGCTCCGGCTTGCGCCGCCCTGGCTGGTGTACTTTGTAATTTACTTCCCCTACCTTCTCGATTACCTCATAGGGGCCCTGCCACCTAGCTAGGAACTTGCTGTCAAGGGTGGGCACCAGAACCAAAACCCGATCTCCCGGGTTGAAGTCCCGTACCCGAGCCTGACGATTATACACCCTACTCTGGGCTTGTTGCGCTGCCTCCATATGCTCCCGGACCAGCGGCAACACCCTTTCCATCCGGTCCTGCATCTGGGTGACATACTCAATGACACTTTTGTGGGGGACAGGCTGTTGTTCCCACGCTTCCTTGGCGATATCCAACAGGCCCCGAGGGTGTCTGCCATAAAGCAGTTCGAAGGGCGAGAACCCAGTAGAGGCCTGGGGCACCTCTCGCACGGCGAACATGAGATAGGGCAGAAGCAGATCCCAGTCCTTCCCATCTCTAGACACCACCCTCTTTAACATATTTTTTAGAGTTTGGTTAAACCTCTCAACAAGACCGTCTGTTTGCGGATGGTAAACGGACGTCCGTAACTGCTTTATACGCAACAATTTACAAAGTTCCCTCATGACTTTGGACATAAAAGGGGTCCCTTGGTCGGTCAGAATCTCTTTTGGCAGGCCCACACGGGAAAACATTTCCATTAGCTCTTTGGCAATGAGCTTAGCCGAGGTATGTCGCAGAGGCACCGCCTCGGGATATCGAGTAGCATAGTCCAGAATCACCAGGATATGTTGGTGACCCCTAGCAGACTTCGGTACGGGTCCGACCAGATCCATGGCAATACGCTCGAACGGGACCTCAATTATTGGGAGAGGGACCAGGGGACTTCTGTAATGCGGCTGGGGGCTATTTACCTGACAGGTCGGACAGGACTTACAGAACTCCTCTACTTGCTTAAACAAACCGGGCCAGTAAAACCGCTGTAGTAAGCGGTCTTGCGTTTTCTGCCACCCCATGTGTCCCCCAAGAACATGTTGGTGGGCAAGCTCCATAACAAGCTTGCGGTATGCGGTGGGCACCACCAACTGTTCAACTGGCTCACCTCGGATTTGGTTCACCCGATACAACATATCCTGAAGAACAATAAATTGTGGAAACATTAATTCAGCCCCTGGTTTCTGGGGTTTACCATCAATCATTATGACACTTTCCCAGGCCCTGGTTAGGGTTTGGTCCCGGTGTTGTGCGGTCCCAAAATTTTCCCCGGAGACATTGAGGTCTGCCAACTCAGGTCCCGGTGGCAAGTCCTCCGTGTCTCCCACCATTACACTCAATGGGGTTGTCTCCCCCTCTACTGCTGGAGCAGTGGTCACCCCTACCGCTGGCCCTTCAGATTCGGGCTCCCAGGGTTCTGGCCTTCCAGTGGTATCAGGCCACTCTCCTAGGGTTACTGTCTCGGGTCCATCAGACAGTTTTATCGCCGGCCACAGCACCGGGAAACCTGGGAAGTCCCTCCCAAGTATCAGTTCATGTGGGAGTTTAGTAGCGACAGCCACCTCGTGGGTCCACTTACCAGCCGCTGTGGACAAAGTCACTAGTGCAGTGGGGTAGTCTTTTAGGTCTCCGTGGATGCACAGGACCCCGATTTTACGGCCGGTATACTCCGCAGGCCGTACCAGGGCAGCCCTTACCAGGGAGACTAGACTCCCGGAGTCCAGCAGGGCCACCGCCAGAGAATCTCCCACCTCTACCTGACACAGGTGGTTATTGTCCTGCACCTCACGGGTGCCAGTTGCACACAGCTTCCGTGCATACAGGGAGTGGCGATAGCCGTAGTTCCCTTCCATCGGCTCACCCCGATGCGGACAGTCGGCCCTGATGTGGCCTGGCTCCTGACACCTCCAGCATACCACCGGAGGCGGATCCGCAGAGGGTACACTCCGTGCAGGCCTCTCTGTCGCCGGACGTCGGAACTGGGATGGAGGCCTCCGGGGTTTGACTGACCCCTTCCCAGCAAGACTCCCCTGCAGGTTTCTGGTGGCCTCGTAACGCTCCACCAGGTCGACCATCTCCAGGGCACATACCGGAGACGCCTGGCCGACCCAGTGCTGGAGGGGATAAGGCAGGGCCCTCCAAAAGATGTCGGCCAGCAGACGGTCCAGCATAGCAGCCGGACTTAGAACCTCAGGCTGCAGCCACTTTTGCAACCTGTGCAGCAACTCATAGTACTGCGGCCTGGCGGGTTCAGCCATTTTAAAGTCCCACTGGTGGACCCGCTGAGCCCGGACCAACACGTTTACCCCCAGTCTGGCCAGGATCTCCCCTTCACCGTGGGGTAATCAGCAGCCTGGTCATCTGATAGGTCAAAAAAAACCTGCTGGGGTCCGGATGCCAGGAACGGAGCGACCACCTCGGCCCACTGGTCACGGGGTAACTTCTCCCTCACGGCTACCTTCTCAAAGACCGCCAGATAGGTCTCAGCATCATCCTCAGGGGTCATCTTGGGAATCGCTGCACGGACCGCTTTCCGGGCATCATGGTCGTGGTGGGACGATCCTGCAGCTTGTAAGGCCATCACCTGCTGTAGTAGTAGCTGGTTGGTCTCCTGCTGCTGCTTGTTGGCCTCCCGCTGCTGCAAGTTAGCCTCCACAAGGGCTTTTACAACTGCCTCCATTTTGTCCGAGAACACAGGCTGCAACTTTGCCGGCCTAATATAGGACATCCAGTCGTGCCCAGCAAAAACAAAAATTTTCGGCGTTCACGCCAGCCTCACTCCGCATGCCCGCATCCGACACCAAATGTGGGGAGTCGCTCTGGTAGATAGCAGTGCGGGTGCAGTATAGAGGCAACACAGGGAGTCCAAGTGTTTTATTCACACATAAAAACCCGGCTCTCACCTCACCGAGGCCAGGAACCTCGGTGACACGTGTCGCCCGTCCATGACGACACCTTGCACCCTCTTACAAGCCTTAAGCGAAACTCAAACATGAGGCCCTCATGAACATAAGATATGGAAGCGATAATAAAGATCAAGGCCTGTGGTTCCCCCCACCATCCGCCACCTGCCCATGGCCTGCTACCCTCACCCAGCTCTGAATCGTCCTTCTGCAAATGGCAGGGGGAGGATCTGGAGCAGCTCCTCTCCTACATAGCGCCACATACCTCTTACTTCGAGTGGTGTCACCTTTGATCTAGTCGTTCTCTTTTCTCATCTTCTCCATTCAGACCAGACCGCCATGATGATTTTTCACCCATCTCCCATCTCTGCAGAGATTGACAAACAGACATTAGTTTCCCAATTTTCCATCATCTATTCTTCACATCTTCTGAACACCCCATCTTGCTATATCCAATACTGTGTCCGCTGTGCTCTCCAATGCTATACTGCAGAAAGTGTTCCCTGAAAAATATTAAAACTTTGCTCAATTGAGCTCAATTCACCACTTTTACCCTTAATATTTAAATCAGTAAAACTTCACTTTTATTAGTAGTTCTCTAAAAATGTTTGTGAGTTTTGACACACTTGTTAAAACTACTGCTCGAATTTGCACACTGCTATCGCACAGGTTGCTAGTGGTAACGGAGGGTGTGCACTACCCTCCTAACCTTCCCACAAGTTTGCAATCAGTGTATAACTACCTGCCTGACTAATCCTGCAGGGTACTCGGTGCTGTGAACATACACCCTAAAGTAAATAACTGTTTCCTACTGTTTCCTACTCAGTGTTTAGCAACTCGAGCAGAGCTAAAACCAACAGATTCTGTCCCCCAACATGTTTCACCAGATAAACTGGCGTCTTCAGGGGAAAGGACAGACTCTGACTCAGAGTCTGTCCTTTCCCTGAAGACGCCAGTTTATCTGGTGAAACATGTTGGGGGACAGAATCTGTTGGTTTTAGCTCTGCTCGAGTTGCTAAACACTGAGTAGGGAAACAGTAGGAAACAGTTATTTACTTTAGGGTGTATGTTCACAGCACCGAGTACCCTGCAGGATTAGTCAGGCAGGTAGTTATACACTGATTGCAAACTTGTGGGAAGGTTAGGAGGGTAGTGCACACCCTCCGTTACCACTAGCAACCTGTGCGATAGCAGTGTGCAAATTCGAGCAGTAGTTTTAACAAGTGTGTCAAAACTCACAAACATTTTTAGAGAACTACTAATAAAAGTGAAGTTTTACTGATTTAAATATTAAGGGTAAAAGTGGTGAATTGAGCTCAATTGAGCAAAGTTTTTTTGTTGCTATGGAACCCTCCCTTAATAGGGTCTCTAGTTTTTTTATCTGAAAAATATTAGTACCACACAGATGGTGCCCTCTTCAACAATTATTGGCACACAGTGCTCTAAAAAAAATAACTGCGTACAATAAATAGTGTCCCGGATATTAATAGCATAAACATAATGTCCCCAAAAATAATTGTACTAAGCTTATACTGTGCCAGGGTGCCCACCAAAGTAACAGTGCTCCCCAAATTCCCACCAATAGAAATAGTTCTCTGCCAGAGCACACTTAGTAATAATGTCCCATTGTGCGCATACTAGTAATCATGTTCCCCATAGCCCCCTAGTAGTAATAATTCTCCTTATAATATGACAGTACAATAAATACCCCTGCTTAGTTCCCGCAGTTGAGCTAATGTCCCCATAATATATGCCAGTATAAAATACCCCTATATAGTGCCCCAGTAAATGCTCCCGTAGTGCTCCTCTCCGCCTTCCCCATAGTGCCCGATAATATGCCAGTATAAAATATCCCATCTTAGTGCCCCCAGCACATGCCTCCATTGTGCTTCTCTCCCCCTTCCCCATAGTTCCCCCATAATATGCCAGTAAAAGAAATGCCTCTTCGTAGTGCCACCAGATGCCTCCATAGTGCTCCTCTCTCCCATAGTGCCACCATAAAGTGCCAAATAAAAATTCCCCTTCTTAATGCCACCAGATGCCCCCATAGTGCTCTTGTCCCCCATAGTGCCCCCTATAAAGTGCCAGTAAAAAAAATGCCATAGTGACCCCAAATAATACCCTGTGGTAAGGTGCAAGGTGTCATATGTGATGGCAGGTACGTGTCACCGAGGTTGCTGGCCTCGGTGAGGTGAGAGCCGGGTTTTTGTCTGCAGCAGCTAGTGCTGTTTGACTTTGTTAAATAGCATGGCTGCAAAGCCGATCCGGGCCGGCTCTTACTGGGAGCAGCTAAAGAGTAGGGTGGGTGGCTGCTCCCCACGGTCCAGTCCATGTTTTGGGCTGGATATAAAACGCAGCCAGCAGCTGTGTCTGGGGAGTGTGATTATCCTGGAGCTGCTAACAGGGCTGGGAGTTCTCTGTCCAGGAGGAAAGAGCTCAGTAAGGAGGTATTTTGTTCCTGGCTACCTGAAGCTGGATTCTCCTGCGGCTGGGCCGACAGCGTGGTGCGAACCTGCACCTACACCTCCCAGGTGACTGAACCTGTGTTGGACTGTTTTTGTTTGGCTACGTTATTTCCGTTGTGTGTGAACTGTCACCAAGAGACTGTTTTTCATTTTGTGTGCAAGTGTGAATAAAACACTGTTTGTTGCACAATCTGGACTCCTTGTTTTGCCTCTAAACTGCACCCGCACCGCTGTCTACCAGAGCGACTCCCCACATTTGGTGTCGGATGCGGGCATGCGCAGTGAGGCTGGCGTGAACGCCGAACTTTGTTTTTGCTGAGAAAAAGTGAATGTCCTATATTAAGCCGGCAAAGTTGCAGCCTGTGATCCCCGACAAAATGGAGGCGGCTGTGAAAGCCCTCATAGAGGCTAACGTGCAGCAGCGGGAGACCAACCAGCTACTGCTACAGCACGTGATGGCGTTGCAAGCGGCAGGAGCGTCCCACCGCGTCCATGATGCCCGGAAAGCTGTCCGTGCCGCGATCCCTAAGATGACCCCTCGGATGATGTGGAGACCTATCTGGCGGTGTTCGAGAAGGTGGCCGTGAGGGAGAAATTACCCCGAGAACAGTGGGCAGAGGTCGTCGCTCCGTTCCTGGCGTCTGGACCCCAGCAAGTATTTTTGACCTCCCAGATGACCAAGCAGCTGACTACCCAACTGTGAAAGGTGAGATCCTGGCAAGACTGGGGGTGAATGTTTTGGTCCGGGCTCAGCGTGTCCACCAGTGGGACTTTAACGTGGCTGAACCCGCCAGGCCACAATACTATGACTTGCTACAACGGTTGCAAAAATGGCTGCAGCCAGACATACTGACTCCCACTGCTATGCTCGACCGTCTGTTAGCCGATGTCTTCTGGAGGGCTTTGCCTTACCCTCTCCAGCACTGGGTCGGCCAGGTATCGCCCACCAATGCCCTGGAGATGGTCGACCTGGTGGAGCGATGCACGAGGCCACCAGAAACCTGCAGGGGAGTCTTGCTGGGAAGGGGTCAGTCAAACCCCGGAGGCCTCTGCCCCAGTTCCGACGTTCGGCGACAGAGCGGCCTGTACGGAAGATACCCCCTGCGAGTCCGCCTCCCGTGGTATGCTGGAGGTGTCAGGAGCCAGGCCACATCAGGGCCGACTGTCCGCATCGGGATGAGCCGATGGAGGTGAACTATGGGGTCGCCACTCCTTGTATGCACGGAAGCTGTGCGCAACTGGCACCCGTGAGGTGCAAGACCATAACCACCTGTGTCAGGTAGAGGTGTGAGATTCGCTGGCGGTGGCTCTGCTGGACTCCGGGAGTTTAGTCTCCCTGGTAAGGGCTGCCCTTGTACGGCCTGTGGAGTATACTGGCCGTAAAGTCTGGGTCCTGTGCATCCACGGAGACCTGAAAGACTACCCCACTGCACTAGTGACTTTGTCCACAGCGGCTGGTAGGTGGACCCACGAGGTGGCTGTCGCTACTAAACTCCCACATGAACTAATACTTGGGAGGGACTTCCCGGTTTTCCGGCGCTGTGGCCGGCAATAAAGGTATCTGAGGGACCCGAGACAGGGGTGACCCTAGTAGAGTGGCCTGATACCGCTGGAAGGCCAGAACCCTGGGAGCCCGAGTCTGAAGGGCCGGCGGTAGGGGTGACCACTGCTCCAGCGGTAGAGGGGAGACAACCCCACTGAGTGTAATGGTGGGAGACACGGAGGACTTGCCACCGGGACCTGAGTTGGCAGACCTCAATGTCTCCGGGAAAATTTTGGGACCGCACAACACCGGGACCAAACCCTAACCAGGGCCTGGGAGAATGTGCTGGAAATTGATGGTAAACCCCAGAAACCAGGGGCTGAATTAATGTTCCCACGATTTATTGTTCTACAGGATATGTTGTATCGGGTGAACCAAGTCCGAGGTGAACCTGTTGAACAGTTGGTGGTGCCCACAGCGTATCGCAAGCTTGTCATGGAGCTTGCCCACCAACATGTTCTTGGGGACACCTGGGGTGGCAGAAAACCCAGGACCGCATACTGCAGCGGTTTTATTGGCCCAGTGTGTTCAAGGAGGTAGAAAATTATTGTAAGTCCTGTCCAACCTGTCAGATAACTAGCCCCCAGCCTCATTTCCGTAGTCCTCTGGTACCTCTGCCAATTATTGAAGTACCGTTTGAGCGAATCGCTATGGATTTAATTGGGCCTGTACCAAAGTCTGCCAGGGGCCACCAACACATTCTGGTAGTTCTCAACTATGCCACTCGGTATCCGGAGGCGGTGCCCCTGCGACATACCTCAGCTAGGCTCATTGCCAAAGAGTTAATGGAGATGTTTTCCCGTGTGGGCCTGCCAAAAGAGGTTCTGACAGACCAAGGGACCCCTTTTATGTCCAAAGTAATGAAGGAACTGTGTAAATTGTTGCGTATAAAGCAGTTACGGACGTCCGTTTACCATCCGCAAACAGACGGTCTTGTTGAGAGGTTTAACCAAACTCTAAAAAATATGTTAAAAAGGGTGGTGTCTAGAGATGGGAACGACTGGGACCTGCTTCTGCCCTATCTCATGTTCGCAGTGCGAGAGGTACCCCAGGCCTCTACTGGGTTCTCGCCCTTCGAACTGCTTTATGGCAGACACCCTCGGGGCCTGTTGGATATCGCCAAGGAAGCATGGGAACAACAGCCTGTCCCCCACAAAAGTGTCATTGAGTATGTCACCCAGATGCAGGAACGGATAGAAAGGGTGTTGCCGCTGGTCCGGGAGCATATGGAGGCAGCGCAACAAGCCCAGAGTAGGGTGTACAATCGTCAGGCTCGGGTGCGGGGCTTCAATCCGGGAGATCGGGTTTTGGTTCTGGTACCCACCCTTGACAGCAAATTCCTAGCTAGGTGGCAGGGCCCCTATGAGGTGATCGAGAAAGTAGGGAAGTAAATTACAAAGTACACCAGCCAGGGCGGCGCAAGCCGGAGCAGGTGTACCACGTGAATTTACTTAAGCCGTGGAAAGATAGGGACACGGCCGACGACCACAGCCCCGGCCAGGGCTTCTAGGTGAAAAGGGTCCAGCCCCACAGTTCGAGGCCTGTGAAGCAGTAACCACGGTAAAATTGCAGACAGCCTGTCTTCCAAACAAGTTCAGGAAGTCAGGGAGTTCATCAGTCGGAACACGGATGTGTTCTCGGACCTCCCTGGCCGCACGTCTCTCATCCAACATGACATCGTCACTGAGCCTCAGGCCAAGATCCGGTTAAAACCCTACCGGGTACCCGAGGCTCGGCGACGGGCCATCGCGGAGGAAGTACAGTTAATGTTGAAGCTCGAGGTCATTGAGGAGTCGAAAAGTGAGTGGGCCAGTCCCATAGTCCTAATACCCAAGCCGGATGGGACGTTGCGGTTCTGCAACGACTTTCGCAAGTTAAATGAAGTATCCAAGTTTGGCGCGTATCCCATGCCCCGAGTAGACGAGCTGGTTGAAAGTTTAGGACAAGCCCGTTATTTTTCTGTGCTGGACCTCACTAAAGGGTACTGGCAGGTACCCTTAACGGAGTCGGCTAAGGAAAAACCGCATTTGTTACCCGCAGGGCCTGTATCACTACAAGGTGTTACCCTTTGGCCTGCATGGCGCCCCCGCCACTTTCCAAAGGTTAATGGACATAGTGCTGCGACCACATCGTCGGTGCGCCTCGGCCTACTTGGATGATGTAGTCATCCACAGCACCGACTGGGAAAGCCATTTACCCAAGGTGCAGGCGGTAGTGGATGCCCTGAGGAAAGCCGGACTGACCGCTAACCCAAAGAAGTGCTCCATAGGGTTAGAGGAGACAAAATATCTGGGATATGTAATTGGGCGGGGAGTCATCAAACCTCAGGTAACTAAGGTAGAGGCTATTCGTAACTGGCCCCGACCGGTCACCACCAGGCAGGTAAAGTCGTTCCTGGGGATTGTAGGTTACTACATGAGGTTTGTGCCCCACTTTGCCACAATAGCAGCGCCATTGACAGACCTGTTGAAGGGGCGAAAGTCTGGGAGGGTTAGCTGGAGTGAGAAGGCGAAGGAGGCTTTCTCCGCGTTGAAGTCGGCCCTGTGTGGGTCCCCGGTTTTGGTGACACCCGACTTCAACAAGGAGTTTGTCGTACAGACCGACGCCTCGGAGGTAGGCCTCGGTGCGGTACTGTCGCAGGAGGTCAACGGGGAAGAACATCCCGTTGTCTTCCTGAGCCGTAAGCTCAGTCCCGCCGAGTCCAGGTATAGTATAGTGGAGAGGGAGTGCCTGGCTATCAAGTGGGCACTCGAATCTCTCCGCTACTACCTGTTAGGGAGGAGGTTCCGTCTGGTGACCGACCATTCCCCCCTCAAATGGATGAGTCAGGCCAAGGAGAGGAATGCTCGGGTCACTAGGTGGTTCCTATCTCTTCAAAATTTCAAGTTTTCCGTGGAACACAGGGCAGGCCGCTTGCAGGGCAACGCAGATGCCCTGTCCCGCGTCCACTGCCTCACGTGTGTTCACCCCCTCAGGGTTGAACAAAGGGGGGGGGTATGTGGTAAGGTGCAAGGTGTCATATGTGATGGCAGGTACGTGTCACCGAGGTTGCTGGCCTCGGTGAGGTGAGAGCCGGGTTTTTGTCTGCAGCAGCTAGTGCTGTTTGACTGTGTTAAATAGCATGGCTGCAAAGCCGATCCGGGCCGTCTCTTACTGGGAGCAGCTAAAGAGTAGGGTGGGTGGCTGCTCCCCACGGTCCAGTCCATGTTTTGGGCTGGATATAAAACGCAGCCAGCAGCTGTGTCTGGGGAGTGTGATTATCCTGGAGCTGCTAACAGGGCTGGGAGTTCTCTGTCCAGGAGGAAAGAGCTCAGTAAGGAGGTATTTTGTTCCTGGCTACCTGAAGCTGGATTCTCCTGCGGCTGGGCCGACAGCGTGGTGCGAACCTGCACCTACACCTCCCAGGTGACTGAACCTGTGTTGGACTGTTTTTGTTTGGCTACGTTATTTCCGTTGTGTGTGAACTGTCACCAAGAGACTGTTTTTCATTTTGTGTGCAAGTGTGAATAAAACACTGTTTGTTGCACAATCTGGACTCCTTGTTTTGCCTCTAAACTGCACCCGCACCGCTGTCTACCAGAGCGACTCCCCACAACCCCTATAGTGCCACCAGATGCCCCCATAGTGCTCCTCTCTCCCATAATGCCCCTATAATGTGCCAGTAAAAAATGCCCGTTCTTAGTTCCACCAGATGCCCCATAGTGCCGCTCTCCCCTATAGTGCCCCCAATAATGTGCCAATACAAAAGGGACCTCCATAATGTGCCAGTAAGTGTCCCCATAGATGCTCCCCCCATCATGTGCCAGTATCAAGTGCCTCTCTCCTCCCCCATGTGCCAATATCATAGTGCCATCTCCCCCCCTGATGTCAGGCTAATATCAAGTGCCTCCCCCCCATGTGCCAGTATCAAGTGCCCCCCCATGTGCCAGTATCAATTGCCTCTCCCCCCCATGTGCCAGTATCATAGTGCCATCCTCTCCCCCTGCCCCCTAATGTGCCACTGTCAGTTTTACTTGCCTCCCCCCCCCATGTGCCAATATCATAGTGCCATCCTCTCCCCCTGCCTCCTAATGTGCCAGTATCAAGTGCCTCTCTCCTCCCCCCTCCATGTGCCAGTATCATAGCGCCAATAGCCCCCTCCTCCCCCGTGGCAGTAAAGTAACAGTTCGGTATTTAAAAAAAACAACACAAACACTTTTATACTTACCTCCATGTCAGCGATGCGATGCAGGCCTCTTCCGGCCTGTGTTCCTGCGCTGTATGGCTCAGTTGCACCAGCCTCTAGTGTACAGTCATGGCCAAAAGTTTTGAGAATGACACAGATATTAGTTTTTACAAAGTTTGCTGCTAAACTGCTTTTAGATCTTTGTTTCAGTTGTTTCTGTGATGTAGTGAAATATAATTACACGCACTTCATACGTTTCAAAGGCTTTTATCGACAATTACATGACATTTATGCAAAGAATCAGTATTTGCAGTGTTGGCCCTTCTTTTTCAGGACCTCTGCAATTCGACTGGGCATGCTCTCAATCAACTTCTGGGCCAATTCCTGACTGATAGCAACCCATTCTTTTATAATCACTTCTTGGAGTTTGTCAGAATTAGTGGGTTTTTGTTTGTCCACCCGCCTCTTGAGGATTGACCACAAGTTCTCAATGCGATTAAGATCTGGGGAGTTTCCAGGCCATGGACCCAAAATGTCAATGTTTTGGTCCCCGAGCCACTTAGTTATCACTTTTGCCTTATGGCACGGTGCTCCATCGTGCTGGAAAATGCATTGTTCTTCACCAAACTGTTGTTGGATTGTTGGAAGAAGTTGCTGTTGTAGAGTGCTTTGGTGCCATTCTTTATTCATGGCTGTGTTTTTGGGCAAAATTGTGAGTGAGCCTACTCCCTTGGAGGAGAAGCAACCCCACACATGAATAGTATCAGGATGCTTTACTGTTGGCATAACACAGGACTGATGGTAGCGCTCACCTTTTCTTCTCCGGACAAACCTTTTTCCTGATGCCCCAAACAATCGGAAAGAGGCTTCATTGGAGAATATGACTTTGCCCCAGTCCTCAGCAGTCCATTCACCATACTTTCTGCAGAAGAAGTAACTGGCTATGCAGCTCTCATAACTGTGTGGGTAAGTGCTTTGCCTCTGAAACTGGAGGTCGTGAGTTTGAATCCCAAGACAAACTTTTCTAAAAGACATGCTAAATGGGAATTAAATACACCAAGGACTCGTAGCTGACACTTTCACCAGTGCTCATCTCCTTCTGGTGGTGCGAGGCCTAAGTGGCCTTGTGGGAGAGCCGCCTCTGATCTGAATATGGACTTCTGTTGCGCAAACTCGGGACTTCATACAAAACGGGATGAACTCTCTGAAATCTTATTGCTGTTCTGTTTATTAGATATATGGATGTGTTGATGGAATTTTACTGATTTTATAAAAACCCCAACCAGTTACAATATAAAAATACATATCCCTCTCCATTAATATTTTGGGAGATTACATTAACGGGGTTGTCTCACTTCAGTAAGTGGCATTTATCATGTAGAGAAAGTTAATATAAGCCACTTACTAATATATTGCAATTATCGATATTGCTTCCTTTGCTGTTTGGATTCATTTTTCCATCACATTATACAGGGTGGGCCATTTATATTTATACACCTTAATAAAATGGGAATGGTTGGTGATATTAACTTCCTGTTTGTAGCACATTAGTATATGTGAGGGGGGAAACTTTTCAAGATGGGTGGTGACCATGGCAGCCATTTTGAAGTCAGCCATTTTGAATCCAACTTTTGTTTTTTCAATAGGAAGAGGGTCATGTGACACATCAAACTTATTGGGAATTAACAGGAAGTTAATATCACCAACCATTCCCATTTTATTAAGGTGTATCCATATAAATGGCCCACCCTGTACATTGCTCGTTTCCATGGTTACAGACCACCTTGTATGAGTACACTCACCCCATGGGAATATGAGGTGTAAAAATATGTCCAAAGGGGAAAGAAAATAACGTAGATGAAGGGAAGGTGTTGAAACAAAAACATTTTCAGGTATTGATCCACAGTGATGCAAATGATGACTATGATATGCCATGTTCACATATTGTGGTATCTGAACAGGTGTATATTCCACTTTGAAATCTGGACAGAATCTTGTAGCATTCCAACTACAAGACATGAGAATGGGGTATATTATATTATTCAGTACAATGGAAAAACAATAGCATGCCACAGAGTTTGTAATCCGAAGCAGGTTGATTATTGACCTGGATTCTCTGATGAAAAGTTGTGGATTAGCTTGGGATCCTCATGCAAATCACTGGCAGTAATCTAAGTTTCAGATGCAAATTTCTGCCATCGATTAAGATTAAATGGCATGGCGGATTTGCCAAGTGCAAATCCTGGGCGTGTGAACATAGCTTTAGAAAAATACAAAATAAAGAAAATGCACAAAAAACCCCAAGCAATTCTCCCTTAATTTCATATCCTTTGAGCCTACATTGTCACATATTACACTTAAAATTTATCATTCTTCCCCACTGTCCTGTTTATGGATGTAAGACAACTGGCTGGAGCAAGATAATTAAACTCCCCTTGCTAAACCCAGTACTTTCAACTGGTGATGAATCAGATTACCAGGAGATACCCCATGTTCTCATTTGGATTGTATATTCTTTATTTTACTCACTTGTATAGCACAAACATATTCTATAGCACTTTACAGGAATTCTCATCACTTGCTGTCCCCAATGGAGCTCACAATCTAAGTTCCCTATTAGTATGTCTTTGGAGTGTGGGAGGAACCTCACACACACAAAATATACAAACTCCATTCAGATGTTGTCCTTGGTTGGATTGGAACCTAGGACCCCAGCGCTACAAGGCACCAGTGCTAGCGACTAAGCCACCATGGTGGCTCTAAGTTCAAGATCATCCGGAAAAAAATATAAAATTAAATAATATAAATATAAAAGTGTTAATAATTGCAATCATTGTCATGTCAACATCTGTTATGAAAATGTAAAATGTATCACTGGACTCACCACCATAACCCTTTCTTCTCCCCCTCTCACGCTAGTGCACACGAGCTAGGAAGTTTAGAAGAAAGGGGCTTCATTTAGTCTCGATAACTGTTGTTAGAAGGAATCTCCTTGTTGGTAATAGTACAAAATAGATTTGGTTACAACCATGTCAAACTGTAATTGCTACAGTGCACTAAATCTACCAAGATAAATCCCATTCCTCATTCCTAAATAGTGCCATAGCAGGCAGATGTACCTTTCAGGTTCCTGGGGAAGTTGGGTTACCACCAAGTGGAACTGTAATAGACTGCAGAATGTTAACTCTACCAAGAAAAAATATTGTACTCACTCCTAAATAGTGCTACAGCTAGGCAGATTTCCAGGCTCCTGGGAAAGCTTGGTTACCACCATGTGGAACTTTAATAAGCTGCAGAATCCCACTACTCACTCTGAAACAGTGCCATGGCTAGGTAGAGTTGCCTATAAGGTTCATGGGAAGGCTGGATTATCACCACCTGGAACTGGAACCATCCGGAACTAGACTGCAGAATACTAACTCTTCTCACTCCAAAATAGGTAGATTTGCCTTTCAAGTTCTTTGCAAAGCTGAGTTACAATATGGGTCTGTAAAGTCTGCAAAATACTAAATCTTCTCAAAACACCCCTCCTCACTGTTAAATAGTGCCATAGCTAGGCAGATTTTCTACTGAGGCAAGTGATTAAAATGGCCAATTTGCTGGGATTTTTTGTTGTTTCTTCACCTTCCAAAAGAAGTGAATAAAAAGTGATCAAAGTCTTACACATTTTGCCCTGCAAAATGTAGCTCTCACACTGCTCCATAATTGTAAATTTAAGAAGTGATGGAGTTCAAAATGTGGCGATGCAAATAAATAATAAGTTTTAAACTTTTTGATTCTTTAAGTACAAAAACACAAGAAAAGCTATATAAATGTATATCTATGTAATCATACGGACCCTGAGAATGAAGATAGCGGTAAGTTTTACAGAATAGGAAACACCACAAAAACATTTTTTTCCCAATTCCACCACTTTTGGAAAAAAAATTCTGCTTCCCACTACATGATATGCGGTACTAAATGGTGCCATTAGAAAGTGCAACTTTGTTGCAAAAAACAAGTCCTCATAGGGCTAGCTGAACAGAAAGATAAAAAAAAGTTATGTCTTTGGGAAGGCAGGGAGTAAAAAACTAAAATTCTAAAACAGAACATCGCAGGGTCTTGAAGGTGTTAAATCTCCTCTAGTGGTTTGAATTGCTTGAGTACATGTCTACTTGCAAGGTTATTACATACAGTATAACTGAAATCTGATTTACTTGCGAATGTTTATTTCTATATCTGACTTGCATTTGAAAGTAAAATAGAAATTATACTTTAAAGCAAGCAATAAATTCAACTTTTTTAAGACATATTTCTGATGATCCACATTAGGCTCTACTTGAAAGTTTGGAAGGATGGCAGGCGAGTATTTATTGAAACTGAGTAGGTAATGGAAAAACGTCCTAACACATAGCCAAGTTTGGAAAATATTAATTTAATAACTGCTGTGTCATTTCCTTTACTTAACTGAAATTCTGCATCTTTAAATTCTACAGAAACGTCATTATATGCTATTAAAGTAATATGTGGAAAATAGCTCATTAACATTTTTTACTGTTTTGTGTTTTTGTTTAAATGAGGTTCTCCGGGAACATAACATTCACTGCCTATACTTAGAATAGACCATCAGAGTTTATTATGTGGGGGTCCAAATTACAGGACCTTTGCCTAGCAGAATATGAATGGGATGAGATGCAGTACCAGTACCTACTCATAAAGACGAGCCTCTGTGTCTATGTTAACAAAGAAAGTCGTGACGCACTGCATTGTGCTGATCCGCAAATATCCCAGAGGTCAGATGCCCAATGATCAAACACTGCGATACCTTTCCTTTATCATGAGCTCTGAATAAAATTGGGGTATATTATTGCATACTGCTGTATTGAATATGAGTGGCATACTGTATTCAGATCTCCACAAGACTGTAGGGAATTTTCTGTTCCCACTGATAGAGGGTTGCATGCTAAGTAGTGGCCAAAACAACCAGGCCTGAAAATAATCTGCCTTTCTATTGAATAATTTCAGTGGGAATCTCCAGCTTTCAGTTAGTTCCCTAACTAAGCAAATTGTGCCATATATTATATGTAAATGGTAGATTCACCTCTAAACATTCCCTACCAGATATCATTAGTAAGGGTTTTTGCCCTGTGACAACCACCAATCACTAGAATGAAGATGATGCCCAGTGCCACCAAGCTCATTGCCTCTTCCTATTCAAATGAAATTGGATAATATTTATTATTCGCTGAAAAGGGCCTGCAAATCCAACTAGCAATATATATGTTCAAATATAGTGCTTTTGTGTAGTAATAAACAGAACCCTATGTGAGAAATATGGACTAATCTTATGGATCTAATGTTGCATTTAGGGTCTAGTCATATTGTTATCAAGAGACCATGGTGGGGTACTGCCAGGGTTTCTGTCACTTTTGATATTTTGCTATCAAGACTAGAGAACCCTGATGGACCCGATTTATGAGTCAGTGGGGTCAGTAGGTCATCTTTTGGATCTGTTATACAACCAACCATTACATATTCATGGTTTCACTCAATGGAAGCCATTATGTGAGAGTTAACATAGCCGCCTGGTTTGTTTATGCATGGTATCTTTTCTGTTGTTTCTATGATATATATGCATAGATGTAAATGTAGATTCTGTTAATGCTTAAAAGATGTGTTGGTAAGCATTCATGAAGAATGTACATCAAATATTTTCAACAAATATTAGTCCCTAATATCTATATTTTTCACTTTCCATATTAACATAGTAACATAGCAACATAGTATATAAGGCCGAAAAAAGACATCTGTCCATCCAGTTCAGCATGTTATCCTGCATTTTGATCAAGAGGAAGGCAAAAAAACAAAAATTGTGAGGTAGAAGCCAATTTTCCCCACTTAAGGGGGAAAAAATTCCTTCCCGACTCCAATCAGGCAATCAGAATAACTCCCTGGATCAACAACCCATCTCTAGTAGCTATAGCCTGTAATATTATACACCAGAAATACATCCAGGCCCCTCTTGAAATCTTTTAGTGAACTCAACATCACCACCTCCTCAGGCAGAGAGTTCCATAGTCTCACTGCTCTTACCGTAAAGAATCCTTTTCTATATTTGTGAGACAAACCTTCTTTCCTCCAGACGCAGAGGATGTCCCCTCGTCACAGTGACAGTCCTGGGGATAAATAAATGATGGAGGAGATCTCTGTACTGTCCCCTGATATATTTATACATAGTTATTAGATCTCCCCTCAGTCGTCTTTTTTCTAAAGTTAATAACCCTAATTTTGATAATCTTTCAGGGTATTGTAGTTGCCCAATTCCGGTTATTACTTTAGTTGCCCTCCTCTGAACCCTATCCAGCTCTGCTATGTCTGCCTTGTTCACAGGAGACCAGAACTGTACACAGTACTCCATGTGTGGTCTGACTAGTGATTTGTAAAGTGGTAGGACTATGTTCTCATTACGGACATCTACATTATCTCATTGGCCTTGGCAGCAGCTGCCTTACACTGGTTTTTACTGCTTAGTTTGCTTTTTATTAAAATTCCTAGGTCCTTTTCCATGTCAGTGTTACCCATTATTTTACCATTTAGGCCTCTTTCACACGTGCATTACATTTGACGCCCGGATAGGAGACGGGTGCTTTGCGGGAAATTGCGCGATTTTTCCATGTGAGTGCAAAGTGTTTTAATGCATTTTGCACGCGCGTGGGAAAAATCGGCATGTTTGGTACCCAGACCCGAACCCGGACTTCATCACTGAAGTCCGGTTTCGGGTTGAGTGTTCTGTAGTGTGTGTTTTATTATTTTCCCTTATAACATGGTTATAAGGGAAAATAATAGCATTCTCAATATAGAAAGCTTAGTAAAATGTGGATGGAGGTGTTAAAAATAAAAAAAATTAACTCACCATATCCACTTCATCGCGTCGTTGCCGATCTCTCCTCTCTTCTTCATTCATTAGCTGTCGGCTAAAGGACCTGTGATGGGGCCACTGAGCTCATCACATGGTCCAATCACATGGTCCATCATGATGGACCATGTGATTGGACCATGTGATGTGACGTCATTACAGGTCCTTTAGCTGGTAGCTAATGCTTGAAGAAGAGAGGAGAGATCGGCAACTACGCGATCAAGTGGATAAGGTGAGTTTATTTTTTTTTATTTTTAACCCCTTAATCTACATTTTACTAAGCATTCTGTATTGAGAATGCTATTATTTTCCCTTATAACCATGTTATAAGGGAAAATAATAAAGATCGGGTCCAGTCTCTTTTCCCGCAGCCCCATTCACTTCTATGGGGCCTGCGTTGCGTGAAAAACGCAGAATATAGAGCATGCTGCGATTTTCACGCAACACAGAAGTGATGCGTGAAAATCACCGCTCATGTGCATAGCCCCATAAAAATGAATGGGTCAGGATTCAGTGCAGGTGCAATGCGTTCACCTCACGCATTGCACCCGCGCGGAAATCACGGCCGTGTGAAAGGGGCCTTAGTATGCATGGGTGATAACCTTACCATGTGCATAACCTTACATGTATACAAACACAGAAATGCGACAGCACTCTGCAATCAGCTGTTGCAGAGTGCTGTTGCATATTTGTGTTTGTATGTATTTTTTGCTATGGCTACGTGCACTTGCATACCGGGACGTGCTGACTGACCCCCCCCCCCCTTGTGTTTCTGTGTAGTATATGCTGGAGGTGTGGTGGCCTCCTTTCAGTCGTGCACACCTGACTAGTTTGTCTGCCCTAGAGGCTGGTTTTAATCAGAATAAGTATAAAATTGAACTTGCATTCATAGTACCTACTGATAGCAATCTGGCTCCAGGTGGTGTTGTCGCTAAAGTGCAGGAAACGCAGGATGGTCTCAAAACGTGTCCTGGACATGGCAGCAGAGTACATGGGCATGTGATGAATTGGGTTCGTGGACCAATATGACCGCAATTCATGCTTTTTGGTTAGGCCCATGTTGAGGAGAAGGCCCAGAAAAGTTTTAAATTCGGAAACTTGGACTGGTTTCCACCGGAAAGGCTGGACATAAGAGCTTCCCGGGTTGGCGTTTATAAACTGAGTGGCATACCGATTTGTTTCTGCCACGACTAAGTCATAGAGCTCCGCAGTGAAGAACAGCTCAAAAAACCCAAGTGCCGATCCGATCTGAGCTGTCTCCACCCGAACTCCTGACTGGGCGGTAAAAGGGGCAACTAATGGTGCGGCTGAAGTTGGGGGCTGCCAATCAGGGTTTGCCAGCACCTCAGCGACTCTAAGGGCTCTACGGGCCTGTCTGCGCGGTGGCTGCGACGGGGGAATTTTCTGCACGTGCCACCGTACCAGCTTCAACTGCCCTTCTGGTGCTCGCCACTTCACCATGTTGTACGGCAGTGCTGGTAGAAGGTCCAGGATGGGCTGCGCTGCTGGTATATGCCTCACCACTTAATCCGGCAGGGCCAGCCCCACTCTCCTGCCCTTGAAACTGATCCTGCGCTACCTGCGATCTAGCGACACGGGGCCGGGTACGCCTGGTGCTATAAGGGACCTCAACTTCCTCATCCGAACTTTGGGTCAGACTGCCACTGCTTTCTACAGGTTCGTATTCTGACCCGCTAGATTCGTCAGATGAGGGTTCCCATTCCTCATCCGACTGGGTCAGAATCCTGTAGCCTTCTTCAAGAGAATACCCCTTATTTGACATTTGGGCGAATAAATTTAGGGGGTATTCCCTGAGACTACCCAAGAAAAAGAGCAAGCCTGTCTTACAAATGGGAGGCTAGCGAAGTACAGGAAGCCGCTGCGATTGATAAAAAAGATCAAAACTGATTTTTTTATCGCCGCAGCGCTTGTGAAATGATTGTGCAGTGATTAAAAAAAAAACTGCGGCGGGGTGGGCGTGGGTGAACGCATGTGTGGGCGACCGATCAGGCCTGATCGGGCAAACACTGCGTTTTGGGTGGGGGGCGAGCTAAAGTGACAGTAATACTATTATAGATCTGACCGTGATCAGTTCTGATCACTTACAGATACTATAAAAGTACAAATGCTGATTAGCGCTACGCTAATCAGCGAATCGGTGACTGCGGTGCGGTGGGCTGGGCGCTAACGGAAGCTAACTACCTACCAAAGAGACCTAAACTAACCTAAACCTAGCAGTCAATACTAGTAAAAAAAAAAAAAGGGACAGTTTACACTGATCACTTTTTTCCCTTTCACTAGTGATTGACAGGTGATTGAAAGGGGTGATCAAGGGGTCAATTGGGGTGATGGGGGGTGATCAGGGCCTGAAGTGTGGTGCTTGGTGTACTTACAGTAGAGGTGTGCTCTCTCTTGGGTCCAACCGACGAAAAGGACCCAGGAGAGGGCACAGAAGCCATTTAACACATTATATTTATAAATATATTGTGATAGATGGCTTGCGATTCGTTCTTTTTTAAAATCATCAGCCTGCCAGCGATGATCATTGGCTGGCAGGCTGATGACCTATTCTTGAACTTGTTCTTTAACTTTTCACATTTTAACGCATCAGTGCGAAATCTCGCATCTCGCAAGATGACGCGCCGATGCATCGAGTCAGAACTACAGGACCGCCCGCCGGATGCATCCGTGCGTTAGGTGGTCCTGTAGTGGTTAAAGGCCTAGGGTTTATTTTATTTTTTGTATCACTGTATATAACACGTATCTGGTCAATGTAATATTAATTCATGATTTTTAACATTTTATAAATTCACTTATTTTTATGTATTTATTTATTGTACCTTAAGCACATTGCACTTTTACAACCAAATTCAGGAGACTTTTATACATTTTATAGTGGAATATTATCTTTTGCACTGAGCACTTTGGATTTAAAATAGAAATAGGATTTGTTTTCATGATGGCACTTTATTATTGTTGTTCATTTTTTGCACTAATAGAAATAATAGTAAATGCATAGGTCACAATCATTAATTGGCACAGTGTGATATGTTGTATATTGACTAAATATTATCTAGATTGGCCTTTTAGGATTTTATTCATCACGATCACTAATTTAAAATGCTATATATTCTGTCCTATTTTATGACAAGCATCAGTAGTATAATATTTTCCCCGCCAGTGAGCATGACGGTCTTTCGGCGAGGATGCTTCCTCACTTCTCCATAGAGACAACGCGCCGCCAAGGTCAATCACATATGACGCTTGATTGCCCTCTCCAGTGTAGGTCTCAGAGGGCAGGGCAGAAGAAACATATTCCTTAGCTGTGAAGACTACATCATGCGCCGAGAGACGGCAATTGAAAAAAATCACATGATCTGCTTTCTGGCAGTTGATTGGTCTTGGCCCAATTTAAATAAGAGGCAGATCCCCATCCATGACCACTCTTCCTGACAAAGCTAGGAACGCGAAACACGCGTAGAGGATTTCTTGCCACCTGATCTAAGGTATTTGCTAGGATCATTCAGCAAGTCTTATTAGCACTTGTCAGCTGCACCCCCCTTTTTTTGTTTCTTTTGGTTCACAGGCCAGATTAGTTTTTGTACCACAACTTTTATCATTTGTAGGCACGGCATATTGAGAGGGATTATTAAGTAATCCGACTATATAGCACTAAGCTTGAATGTGCAGTACCTCTTAATACTGTGGGTACATCCTGGCTTTATTTATAATAGAGGATATTTTTAGAACATAGTTTTGCTGTTTTGCTGTCCTATTGATATTGAAGTATACTTTTTAATAAATTTGCAAACATTTCTAAAATTATGTTTTTAGTTTCTCATTATGTGGTATTCTGTGCAGACTTATGGGGGAAAACATAAAGTTTGAAAAAAGTGAAATTCTAACACTTTTCGAATGCATTGCATTTTGTAAAATATAATATGAGAAGGTAAGTTCTAGACTTGACAGTGGTGAATCAATGGATGTCGTATGTTGGCGACTAAGGATCAGCGAACCCGAACTGTATAGTTTTTTGGGGTGTTCGTGACACGGACCCGAACCCGAACATTTACGTAAAAGTTCGGGTTCGGGTTCGTTGTTTGGCGATTTCTATGGCGCATTTTGAAAGCCTGCAAAGCAGCCAATCAACAAGCATCATACTACTTGCCCCAAGAGGCCATCACAGCCATGCCTACTATTGGCATGGCTGGGATTGGCCAAGTGCAGCATGTGACCCAGCTGTGAATCATTCAACTTCTGCTAGTTAATTGCTCACTGTTTTTAGGCTGCCCAGAGCATTTTTCTGTCACTTTTTTCTGGGGTGATCGGCGGCCATTTTGTGTCTTGTGGTGCGCCAGCACAAGCTGCCACCAAGTCCATTAATCCATCAATAATAGGGTTTTTTTTTTTTTTGCTGTATCCTACATCAGGGGCTTGGCTGTGTTTATTGTCACCCCTAGAAACTCAGGATAGAATTTTCTATATTTTATTGAGAGGTGAAATTCACTTCAAAAATTAGCAATCCCCTAAATCTGGTGTTCCAGCTGTGGCTAGCCAAGTGTAATACTGTTTGGCAAAGAATATTTTTTTTTTCTGGGGTGAAAATCAATTTCCAAAATAGCAATACCCTAATTCAGTGGTTTCTGCTGTGGCAGGACTAGTTTTATAATGTCCGTCAAAGGATAGCTTTTGTTGTGGGGTGAAATTCAATTGCCAAAATAGCAATACCTCTAAATCAGTGGTTTTAGCTGTCGCTGGACAAGTTTCATAGTGTCCGTAAAAGTATAGCATAATCCTCTACATTTGCACACACTGTTTTTCATCTCTAAGTGTATTTCTTTCCATCAAAGGGTATATTACACAAAATACAAGTGCTGAAAGCATAATCCTATATATTTTTTCACACACTACTGTGTAACTCCAAGTGTAAATCTGTCCGTAAAAGGATACCTTTCATCCAGGGCCTAAATACTAGGCCTACAATTGATATTCCCCTAAATCTGTGCTTACTGCTGTGCCTGGATAAGTGTAATACGGTACATAAATAGAGAGCCAGATAGTGTTAGGTGCCTGTAAAAAAAGGCCTGAATTTGAATTCAATACATTGGGCCAAATAATTTTTCTCTTATTGTGGTGAACAGTAACAATGAGGAAAACATCTAGTAAGGGCCCATCACTGCTGCGCGGCTGGGGGGAAATGAAGGACGATGACGATACGCCTCCCACAGAAGACAGCTTGTCCTTACCTCTAAGCAGCCTGGCACACATGAGCGACTACATGCTGCAGTGCCTGCGCAACGACAGCAGAGTTGCCCACATTTTAACGCATGCAGACAGCTGGGTTGCCACCCTGCTGGATCCCAGGTACAAAGACAATGTGCCCACCTTACTTCCTGCACTTGAGCGTGATAGGAAGATGCGCGAGTACAAGCGCACGTTGGTAGACACGCTACTGAGAGCATTCCCAAATGTCACAGGGGAACAAGTGGAAGCCCAAGGCGAAGGCAGAGGAGGAGCGAGAGGTCGCCATTGCAGCTGTGTCACGGCCAGCTCCTTTGAGGGCAGGGTTAGCATGGCAGAGATGTGGAAAAGTTTTGTCACCACGCCACAGCTAACTGCACCACCACCTGATACGGAACGTGTTAGCATTTCACTAACATGGTAGAACAGTACGTGTGCATACCCCTCCACGTACTGACTGATGGTTCGGCCCCATTCAACTTCTGGGTCTCCAAATTGTCCACATGGCCAGAGCTAGCCGTTTATGCCTTGGAGGTGCTGGCCTGCCCGGTGGCCAGCGTTTTGTCTGAACGTGTATTCAGCATGGCAGGGGGCGTCATTACAGACAAACACAGCCGCCTGTTCACAGCCAATGTGGACAAGCTGACGCTTATAAAAATGAACCAGGCATGGATCCCACAGGACCTGTCCATCCCTTGTGCAGATTAGACATTTATAACTACCTCCCCTTAACCATATATTCTTGAACTCCAGGGCACTTCTTCATTCAATCCTCTTTTTTTAATTTTACCATTATATTGCGGGGCAACCGAAAGTTGAATAAACCTCTCCTCCGTCTGGGTGCCAGGGGCCTAAATATCGTAAATTGCCCTGTTCCAATGGTGGGTGACATGAAGCCTGATTCTCTGCTATGCCATCTCTCTCCTCTGTCTGGGTGCTGGGGCCTAAATAACTGAAAGTGGCCTTTTCCATTGGTAGGTGACATGAAACCTGATTCTCTGCTATAGGACCTCTCTCTTCTGTCTGGGTGCTGGGGCCTAAACAAGTAAAATAAACACAAGGAAAAAGAAAAACGGTGGCACTGTCAACCCCTAAATATGACAGGAAAAGTCCAGCAAAATCACGTCCAGCAAGCACAAGAGATCAGTGCAGTGAGAGCCAGGCAGAACGTATATGAGACCGACTAGTTGGTGGTGTTGCTCAGCCTTAGATGTATAAGTCCATCCATGTAAAAAGCAGCAAAGATGCATAAAAGAAGTGGCGGCACTCACCCAAGTCCTGTGCAAGGAAGGGAATACCTTTATTGAAGAAAAAAGCAGGATCATGACTTGAAACTGCGCTGTAGAGGCGAGGGGGGGAGAGGGACAACCTCCCGTCGTGCGGTGGCGGTGACGGCCGTTCCGCGTGGCTTGCGCTTCTTCTGACCGCAAGTCTTCTGACCGTACTTGCGGTCAGAAGAAGCGCAAGCCGCGCGGAACGGCCGTCACCGCTACCGCATGACGGGAAGTTGTCCCTCTCCACCCCTCGCCTCTACAGCGCAGTTTCAAATCATGATCCTGCTTTTTCCTCAATAAAGGTATTCCCTTCCTTGCACCGGACTTGGGTGAGTGCCGGCACTTCTTTTATGCATCTTTGCTACTTTTTACCTAAACAAGTAAAACTGGCCTTCTCCATTGGTGGGTGACATGAAGCCGGATTCTCTGCAGTGGGACCTCTCTCCAATTGATATTGGTTGATTTTTATTTATTTTATTTTATTGTAATTCATTTCCCTGTCCACATTTTTTTGCAGGGAATTTTACTACATTTTGCTGTCTTTTGCAGCCCTCTAGCCCTTTCCTGGGCTTTTTTACAGCCTTTTTAGTGCCCAAAAGTTCGGGTCCCCATTGACTTCAATGGGGTTCGAGTTCGGGTGAAGTTCGGGTCGAGTTCGGATCCCGAACCCGAACATTTTCGGGAAGTTCGGCCGAACTTCTTAAACCCGAACATCCAGGTGTTTGCTCAACTCTATTGGCGACTCCTATTAACCACTTCAGCCCCCCTAGCTTAAACACCCTTAATGACCAGGCCACTTTTTACAATTCTGCACTACACTACTTTACCCGTTTATTGCTCCGTCATGCAACTTACCACCCAAATGAATTTTACCTCCTTTTCTTCTCACTAATAGAGCTTTCATTTGGTGGTATTTCATTGCTGCTGACATTTTTACTTTTTTTGCTATTAATCAAAAATTACCGAAATTTTAGCAAAAAAATGACATTTTTCACTTTCTGTTGTAATTTTTTTTTTTTAAAACTACATTTCTATATAAATTTTTCGCAAAATTTATTGTTATACATGTCTTTGATAAAAAAAAAATACAATAAGTGTATATTTATTGGTTTGGGTAAAAGTTATAGCGTTTACAAACTATGGTGCAAAAAAGTGAATTTCTGCATTTTGAAGCAGCTCTGACTTTCTGAGCGCCTGTCATGTTTCTTCAGGTGCTAGAATGCCAGGATAGTATAAATACCCCCCAAATGACACCATTTTAGAAAGAAGACACCCCAAAGTATTCATGGAGGGGCATGGTGAGTTAATGTATCATTTCATTTTTTCACAAGTTAGCGGAAAATGACACTTTCTGAGGAAAAAATAAAAATAATAAAGTTTCCATTTCTGCTAACTTCTGGCAAAAAAAATGAAATCTCCCACGGACTCACTATGCCCCTCAGTGAATACCTTGGGGTGTCTACTTTCGAAATGGGGTCACTTGTGAGGTGTGTTTACTGTTCTGGCATTTTGGGCGAGGCTAAATTGTGAGCAGCCGTGTAAAAGCTAAAGGTACTCGTTGGAATTTGGGCCCCTTTGCGCACCCAGGCTGCAAAAAAGTGTCACTCATGTGGTATTGCTGTACTCAGGAGAAGTAGGGCAATGTGTTTTGGGGTGTATTTTTACATATACCCATGTTGGGTGAGAGAAATATCTCTGTAAACTGACAACTTTGTTTAAAAAAATTAAAAAGTTGTCGATTACAGCGATATTTCTCACACAAAGTATGGGTATATATAAAAATACACCCCAAAACACATTGCCCTACTTCTCCTGAGTACTGGCGATACCACATGAGTGACACTTTTGCAGCCTGGGTGCTAAGGCCCAAATTCCAACGAGTACCTTTAGATTTCACAGGGCATTTTTACGCATTTGGATTCCAGACTTCTTCTCACGCTTTAGGGGCCCCTAAAATGCCAGGACAGTATAAATACCCCACATGTGACCCCATTTTAGAAAGAAGACACCCCAAGGTATTCTGTGAGGGGTATGGTGAGTTTATGTAAAATTTTATTTTTGTCACAAGTTAGTGAAATATGAGACTTTGTAAAAAAAAAAATATATATCAATTTCCGCTAACTTGTGCCAAAAAAATTTATTTCTGTGAACTTGCCATGCCCCTCACAGAATACCTTGGGGTGTCTTCTTTCCACAATGGGGTCACTTGTGGGGTATTTATACTGCCCTGGCATTTTAGGGGCCCTAAGCGTGAGAATCCAAAATGAGTAAAAATGCCCTGTGAAATCCTAAAGGTACTCATTGGTTTTAGGGCCCCTTTGCGCATCTTGGCTGCAAAAAGTGTCACTCATGTGGTATCGCCGTACTCAGGAGAAGTAGGGCAATGTGCTTTGGGGTGTATTTTTACATATACCCATACTGGGTGTGAGAAATATCTCTGTAAATGACAACTTTTTAAAAAAATTTATACAAAGTTGTCAATTTACAGAGATATTTCTCTCACCCAGTATGGGTATATGTAAAAATACACCCAAAACACATTGCCCTACTTCTCCTGAGTACGGCGATACCACATGTGTGGCACTTTTGCAGTCAAGATGTGCAAAGGGCCCTAAACCAATGAGTACCTTAGTATTTCACAGGGCATTTTTACGCATTTGGATTCTCACGCTTTAGGACCCTAAAATGCCAGGGCAGTATAAAACCCACAAGTGACCTCATTGTGGAAGAAGACACCCAAGGTATTCTGTGAGGGGTATGGCGAGTTCACAGAAAAAAATTTTGGCACAAGTTAGCGGAAATTGATTTTTTTTTTTTTTTACAAAGTCTCATATTCCACTAACTTGTGACAAAAATAAAATTTTACATGAACTCACCATACCCCTCACGGAATACCTTTGAGTATCTTCTTTCCAAAATGGGGTCACATGTGAGGTTTTTGTACTGCCCTGGCATTTGAGGGTCTCCGCAATCATTACACGTATGGCCAGCATTAGGAGTTTCTGCGATTCTCCGTATATTGAGCATACGGGTAATGAGATTTTTTTTTTCCGTTCAGCCTCTGGGCTGAAAAAAAAAATAAAAAATGAACGGCACAGATTTTTTCATTCGCATCGATCAATGTGGATGAAAAAATCTCTGCCAAAATCAGTGACTGCGGTGCGGTGGGCTGGGCGCTAGCTACCTAACAAGTAGCTAACTAACTGGCGGTGATAAGGGACCCTTATGCCCCATTCACACGTCCGAAATTCTGTTTGCGGAGCGGAATTGCGGACCCATTCATTTCTATGGGGACAGACTTTGTCCCGCTCGGATCCGGAATTGCGGATCCGCACTTACGGGTCTGCATTTCCGTTCCGCAAAAATATAGAACATGCCCTTTTCTTGTCCGCAATTGCGGACAAGAAAAAGCATTTTCTATATAGTTCTGGCAATGTGCGGATCTGCAAAATGCGGAAAGCACATTGACGGTGTCCGTGTTTTGCGGATCCGCGCCGCGGATCCGTGGCACGGATCTGTGGATCCGCGGAACCGCAAAACACATATGGACATGTGAATAGAGCCTTACAGGGGGTGATCAGTGACAGGGGGTGATCAGGGAGTCTATATGGGGTGATCAGGGGTTAACAAGGGGTTAATAGTGGTTATAAAGTGAGGGGGTGGGGGTGGGGTTAGTGTAGTGTTTGGTGCAACTTTACATTGTTACCTGGTCCTCTGGTGGTCGATCCCAGTAAATGGGACCACCAGAGGACCAGGTATTAGGTATATCAGACGCTGTTAGCAACACAGCGTCTGATATACCACTTTGATCTCATTTATTTTACATTTACAGCCTGCCAGCGATTGATCATCGCTGGCAGGCTGTAGTCTAACTGCAGAGCCGCGCTCTGCTGTGAGCAGCAGCGCGCGCTGGCGTTCACAGCAGATCTCGGCTCTCGCGAGATGACGCACGGATGCGTCCAGGAGGAACAAACTTGCCGCCGCCTGGACGCATCCGTGCGTTCGGCGGTCGGCAAGCGGTTAATATTGAAATATATAGAAATTTTGGAGTGTTCCTGTAGAGGTATACAATTACCTGGTTATAGGATCTATTTGGATGAAAATTTATTAAAAAGGAAGACTAAAATTGTGTCTTTGCTTTGACATTTGAGACCTCCCATTTCTTTTGATCATTATTAAGATGCTTCTGTACCTTCATTAGCATCTATGGTCCACCTGTGTAAATTCAGTTGATTGGACATAATTTGGAAAGACACACCCCTGTCTATATAAGCTGTCAAAGTTAACAATGCATATCAGAGCAAAAACAAAGCCATGGGGAGGAAATAATTTCCTAGAGAGTTCAGAGACTAGAATGTGCGGAAGCACAGATCTGTAGAAGGGTACAAAAATGTATGCTGAACTGAAAGTTCCCAAGAGTACAGTCGCTTTCATAATTCTTTATTGGAAGATATTTCAAACAACCAGAACTCTTCTTAGAGCTGGCTGCCCCACCAAACTAAGTAATCAGAGGAGAAGGATTTTGGTAAGAGAGGGGACCAAGAACCTAATTATCACTCTGGATGAGCTTCAAAGATCCTGTGTGCAGATGGAAGAAACTTCCAGAAGGTCAACCATTACTGCAGCACTTCACTGTTCTGGGCATTATGGCAGAGTGTCCAAAGAGAAGCCTCTCCTCAGGAAAAGATTACATTAATTTTTTTTGCAAAGAGCACCTAACGGACTCTTACAATGTGAGAAACAAAAAGTTCTGATCTGATGAAACCAAGATTAAACATTTCTGCTTTATCATTAAGCGTCATGTTTGGAAGAAACAAGTCACTGCTCAATACCATCCGTACAGTGAAGCATTGTGGTGACAGAATCATGCTGTGGGGTTGTTTTTCAGCGGCTGGGACAGGGAGACTAATCAGGGTTGAGGGAAAACTGAATGGAGCAAAGTAAAAAGATATTTTAACAAAACCTGACCCAGCGTTCTCTGGACCTCAGACTGGGCCAAAGGTTTACCTCCTAACAAGACAATGACCCTAATCACCTGGCCAAGACAATACAGGAGTAGCTTAGTGACAACTCTTTGAATGTCCTTGAGTGGCCCAGCCAGAGCCCTGACTTGAACTCAATACAACATCTCTGGAGAGACCTGAAAATGGCTGTCCATTGATCATTCCCATCCAACCTAACAGAGTTTGAAAAGATCTGCAGAGAAAATAATAAAAAATCCCCTAATCCAGATGTGCAAACCTTGTGGCAACATACCCAAGAAGACTGGAGGCTGTAATTGCTGCCAAAGGTGTTTTAACTAAGCTCTGAGTAAAGGGTCTTAATACTTACGTCAATGCAATATTTTAGTCTTTCCTTTTCAATAAATGAGCAAAGATTTCTAACATTCTGTTTTCACTCTGTCATTATGGGGTACTGAGTGCAGAATGATAGGGAAAATGTTAAGTTTCCGAATGCACTGTTAATAATCTATCTGCTCTATTACTTAATGTTGTGGTGGGGGCCCATGCCAAATGCAGCTGCACTCCTCCCTTTGGACATGGCTGCTGTTTTGCTCATCCGGTCCAGGTCCCCTGCAGTCCAGAACTGCTGGCATCTGTTTTCCCAGGACAGCCGGCTGTAGTA
Source organism: Bufotes viridis (assembly GCA_033119425.1). NCBI lineage: Eukaryota > Metazoa > Chordata > Amphibia > Anura > Bufonidae > Bufotes > Bufotes viridis. The sequence continues at coordinate 269,281,468 of CM065593.1, read as the reverse complement.
GCATTCTTCTCTTCTTCATACAGACCTAACGGAAATGTCTGTCACTGCCTGTAGGGCGTGAGCATGCTCTCCAGTCTGGGCCAGTGTGCTTTTTTTCTATGACTGGCTACTGTAGTCTATTTAATGCACCTTACCCTGTAGCCTGTGCTAACTAAGCCTCCGATAATTTCTGATCCCTTGGTGCACCATACATATGTCTCTTGACCCCAGTGGGTCAGTTGTCACTAGAACACAGACTATTCCAAGAGGTAGCTGCCTGGTGATTCCCCTGCAGCGAAGTCCAAATCTCTGTAGAGAGTTTAAAGGTGATAACCGGTGAAGGGACTCCTAGATAACAACCTTAGGCATAGCCCCAAGCCAAATCTTTTCAAGTGACACAGTGTATTGATATCCCCTTTGTTTCACTTAAGTTGATTGAAGACTTAGACTCCAATGAATCCAATTCTACGATATTTCAGGCAGGAAATGATTTGTAATAAGTCTGTTGTTTTGTGCTAATGTACTTTGTATCTCCTGGCAAATCTCCTGATTCCGGACCTCAGCTGTAAAATCATACATGGCCTACAGACAATTTGCTTCACCTGATAGCCTTTGAGTTGCTCATATAAATGATAAAGGGTAGAAAACAGGGGCGTAACTACCATAGGGGCAGACCATGCGACTGATATGGGGCCCAGGGCAAGAGGTTGGGATTATCTCCTCTCCTACTGGGGGTGAAAACTTGGTGAGGACTCTACCCTCTAATGGAACAACTTTTAGAAAATGAAACAGTGGAAAAAATGGCCAAAGGGTCATTGAAAAGGGTTTAGGCAGAAACCCTTCTGTCCTGTGTGGGGGCCTAGTTTGATCCTTGCTATGGGGCCCTTTCTTCTTTGTACGCCACTGGTAGAAAACACAGCAGAATGTAAATTAGCCACAAATAGGGCTATCCAGTAAAGTCTAGTAAAGTCAGCAGCTACAATAGCCATGTCATCAGGTTACAGAAATGGAAAATGAGCATGTGCCTGCTTTGTTCACCAAAGAATACTATTCATGTATGAGTGCTCAGAACAGTCTTGTTTTTATCCTGCTTTTCATTGAATCCTTTGTTACTTTTCATTAATGTGTAAACAACACTAATACATGTAAATGATCATTACTTAGACAGCAGAATTGATTAGCATATTTACTTCTTATTAATGTGTCATTATGCATTTGAGCTTCTATATCAGAATGATGGGAGGAAGGTTGTTTGAAGTGACAATTCTAAATTCTACCTTTGTTACATTCTGCCATCTGTCTGCCTTACAAAGAGAGTATTTCTGCAATATCTTTTAGGGATGCAATAAGGTTGTACTGCAGATCACGAAAAATTTTACCAGCCTTCTTAGAAGTACACAGCATCATCTAAACACATGCTTTGTTACATACCCTGTATCTTGAGACATAATTGTCATTTTGAGTTATCGAATAATATTGATTTAAAGAGAGAGTTTTATACAAAAAATAACCCCTATTTTAAACTGAAGCAAGTCCAGTCCTTAATCGATCACTTTAAAACTCCCTGTCAAGCAAATGTTATTGTCAAGAGAAGGATCATGTGGCATGTCAGTCATTCTTATGACGAATCATACAGTATAAGACATGAATGTGTCCTCCAAAGAAAGAGCTGCTCTTTGCTACAGACTCACCATTCTGGCTTAAAGAAGGAGGTTCTAAGCAACTCTTTGCTCAAATAATAGTGTTCCCCACTCCCACTTTCCTACATTCATGGTAAGTGGCAAGCTGGTGGCAACAGCAGTCTTCTTACCACTGTTACACAAGTACTCAGTGTGGTGACAGCTGGACAGAGTGGTAAGGAGTTCATGGAGAGCTCCTGGAGTTGTAGCCTGCTCTGTGTTTTGTGCAAGCAGCACCTTCAGTGAAATTATTACTTGTATGTAAACTGCTCTTATTCCACTACAGTTTCCCACCTCATTCCAAAAGACCTAACGCAAGTTTATTCCCCCTGTCATCTTCCCTTTCCCCCCTAACCCCCATAATAAACACCTTGTTACCTACAGTGTGACACATTATGCCTCCCTACTTAGAGCCCATACCCCACTGCCACTTCCCCACAAAACCCCTTTGTCTTTGTATGACCCCCAGCTCATGCCATTTTCTATCAACTCCCTGTCACTTGGCATCTGCCCCTTGACCCTCTCTAGGCACGATATTCTTATATAGAATCAATACTTCTGGAGGAGAGTAACTCAGTAATATGATAGGCAATAGAGCACATCATCATAATTATTGATGAGGTCGACCCATTAAAAAATATATCATCAATTCTTTGTATGATCACTGGGATTGAAACTGCTGGGTTTCCACTGATTATGAGAAAAGGGACTCTATATTCCCTACTCTAATGAAGCGTTGTTTGCACATGCACACTGCCGCTCAATTCAATCTTTAAGAGACTGATAAAGCACAGCACTTTTTTTCTTTGGTCAGCCCTGTAGACTTTGAACAGAAAAGTAGTGTACATGTGTGTCACGACTCCATTCAAATTGGGATCAGTGGGGGTCCAGCTGTCAAACTTTACATTTTCCCAAAATCCCAGAGTTATGCAAATTAGCTCACAAAACAGATAAAGTAATTCTTTCCAATGCCAACTGATGTTAGACATAATAATTTGCATATATTTTTCCCAGAAACAAGAGCAGCATTGTTTAACTTACAATAGTCATCACATATACTAAGAGTTCTCCATAATAGAAATAGTACCCAGCCAGAGTTTCTCCTCAAGGCTTTTCAACTAGAAAAGATGATTCCTTTTGTTTCTGATAAAAAGCTTTTGTTGTGGAAGATCTACTTATAGATTAGAGACTGGCTTAGCTATTATCCTTATTATGCTAGGAAGCCTGTTTAACCCTTTCAGTACCGGGCCACTTTTCACCTTAAAGAGGACCTTTCACCGATTTAAAAACTAAAAACGAACTATACCTGTGGGCAGAGCCAGGCTATGAGCTGTGCGCTGTGATTGGCCAGCTCTGCAGCAAGGGACACGCCTGATACAAAGTCCCCGCCCCATACAACAGAGGGAGCTCGGACACCGGAGCCTATACCGGGCGAACGGAGCGGCGCCCAGACATACAAGTAAGTGCAGGGGGACCCCTGGGCGCCGCTCTGCCCACAGGTATAGTTCGTTTTTAGTTTTTAAATCGGTGAAAGGTCCTCTTTAAATCCCAGGCCGATTTTTGCATATCTGACATATGTCAATTTATGTGGTAATAACTTTGGAACGCTTTTACTTATCCAAGCCATTCTGAGATTGGTATTTCATGACACATTGCACTTCATGACAGTGGTAAATCTGAGTTGATATATTTCAACTTTATTTATAAAATAATCCCAAATTTACCAAAAATTTCAAAAAATTCACAATTTTCTAAATTTGAATTTCTCTACTTTTAAGACAGATAGTAATACCTCATAAAGTGGTTATTAACATTCCCCATATGTCTGCTTTATGTCGGCATAATTTTGTAAAGGTCATTTAATTTTTTTAGAAAGTTAGAAGGCTTAGACATTTAGAAGATATTTTTCAAATTTTCAACAATATTTCCAAAACCATTTTTTTAAGCATCAATTCAGTTATGATCACTTCAGTAAGTGATTTTGAGGGGCTTACATAATGGAAACCACCCATAAAATACGCCATTTTAGAACCTACACCCCTCATATTATTCAAAACTGATGTTATAAACTTTGTTAACCCTTGAGGTGTTCCACAAGAATTAAAGGAAAATGGAGGTTAAATTTCCAAATTTTACTTTTTTGGTACATTTTTTATGTTTATCAATTTTTTCTTGCAACACAGCAATGGTTAACAGCAAAATAAACATTAACATATATTACTATGATTCTGCAGTTTACAGAAATACCCCATATGTGGTGGTAAGCTTCCCTATGGGCACGTGGCAGTGGTCAGAAGGAAAGGAGCGATATCTAGATTTTGGAGGCAGATTTTGCTAGAATTGTTTTTAGGCACCATTTTGTATTCAAAGAGACCATGACGTACCCCTACAGTGGAAACCCTCAAAAAGTGACCACATTTTGGAAACTAAACCCCTTAAAGAATATATTAAGGGTGGTACTGAGCACTTTTACCCCATAAGCGTTTTATGGAATTTGGAAACACTTGGCTGTAAAAATGAAAATATAGTCAAAGAGCGTGGTAGGACAATTAAAACATAACTATTACTCAAAAGCTTATAAAAAATACACAATCCCTTTGATGAAATACAAAAACCAATGGCACAAATGGCTGCCAATAATATAAATAAAGGACAATAACAACAGTACCTCACCACTGGAGAAGGCCACTTTCAGTTATTTCGGCCCAGCACCCAGACAGAGGAGAGGTTCATTCAACTTTGGGTTGCATCGCAAGATTATAGTAACGTTAAAAAAATGAGGATTCAATAAAGAAGTGCCCCGGAGTACAAGAATACATGGTTGAGGGGGAGGTAGGTTTAAATGTCTATTCTGCACAAGGGAGGCACAGGTCCTGTGGGATCCATGCCTGGTTCATTTTTATGAACGTCAGCTTGTCCATGTTGGCTGTGGACAGGCGGCTGCGTTTGTCAGTAATGACGCCCCCTGCCATGCTGAATACACGTTCAGACAAAACGCTGGCCGCCGGGCAGGCCAGCACCTCCAAGGCATAAAATGCTAACTCTGGCCACGTGGACAATTTGGAGACACAGAAGTTGAATGGGGCCAAACCATCAGTCAGTACGTGGAGGGGTGTGCAGACGTACTGTTCAACCATGTTAGTGAAATGCTGCCTCCTGCTAACACGTTCCGTATCAGGTGGTGGTGCAGTTAGCTGTGGCGAGGAGACAAAACTATTCCACATTTCTGCCATGCTAACCCTGCCCTCAGAGGAGCTGGCCGTGACACAGCTGCGTTGGCGACCTTTTGCTCCTCCTCTGCCTTTGCCTTGGTCTTCCACCTGTTCCCCTGTGACATTTGGGAATGCTCTCAGGAGCGCGTCTTCCAGCGTGCGCTTGTACTCACGCATCTTTCTATCACGCTTCAGTGCATGAAGTAAGGTGGTCACATTGTCTTTGTACCGGAGATCCAGCAGGGTGGCAACCCAGTAGTCCGCACACATTAAAATGTGGGCAACTCTGCTGTCTTTGCGCAGGCACTGCAGCATGTAGTTGCTCATGTGTGCCAGGCTCCCCAGAAGTAAGGACAAGCTGTCCTCTGTGGGAGGTGTATCGTTATCATCCTCCGTATCCCCCCAGCCACGTACCAGTGATGGGCCTGAGCTGTCGGGTGCCACCCCGCTGTGAACCTGCTTCATCCTCATCCTCCTCCACCTCATCCTCCTCGTCCTCCAGTAGTGGGCCCTGGCTGGCCACATTTGTACCTGGCCTCTGCTGTTGCAAAAAACCTCCCTCTGAGCCACTTCTAACAGACTGGCCTGAAAGTGCTAAAAATGACCCCTCATCCTCCTCCTCCCTCATCTTTCCCAAGGAGACATAGAAGTGGTATTGTAACGCTGATAACGGTGTCATCGCCACTGGCCATGTTGGTGGAGTACTCGAAACAGCGCAACAGGGCACACAGGTCTCGCATGGAGGCCCAATCATTGGTGGTGAAGTGGTGCTGTTCCGCAGTGCGACTGACTCGTGCGTGCTGCAGCTGAAACTGCACTATGGCCTGCTGCTGCTCGCACAGTCTCTCCAGCATGTGCAAGTTGGAGTTCCACCTGGTGGGCACGTCGCATATAAGGCGGTGAGCGGGATGGCCGAAGTTACGATGTAGCGCAGACAGGCGAGCAGCGGCAGGATGTGACTGCCGAAAGCGCGCACAGATGGCCCGCACTTTATGCAGCAGCTCTGACATGTCGGGGTAGTTGTGAATGAACTTCTGCACCACCAAATTCAGCACATGCGCCAGGCAAGGGATGTGCGTCAAAAGCGGCTAGTCCCAGAGCTGCGACGAGATTTCGCCCATTATCGCACACCACCAGGCCGGGCTTGAGGCCCACCGGCAGCAAACACTCGTCAGTCTGTTGTTCAATACCCCGCCACAACTCCTGCGCGGTGTGGGGCCTGTCCCCCAAACATATGAGTTTCAGAACGGCCTGCTGACGTTTACCCCGGGCTGTGCTGAAGTTGGCGGTGAAGGTGTGTGGCTGACTGGATGAGCAGGTGGAAGAAGATGAGGACGAAGCCGAGTAGGAGGAGGAGGCTACATGACGCAAAGAATGAGAACTCTCCGCCTGGGGCCCAGCCGCTACATTATATCTGTGGTTAGGTGGACCTTGCCACAGATGGCGTTGCGCAGTGCACACTTGATTTTATCGGATACTTGGTTGTGCAGGGAAGGCACGGCTCTCTTGGAGAAGTAATAGCAGCTGGGAACAACATACTGTGGGACAGCCATGGCCATCAGCTGTTTGAAGCTGTCTGTGTCCACCAGCCTGAATGACAGCATTTGAAAGGCCAGTAGTTTAGAAATGCTGGCATTCAGGCCCAGGGCTATAGGGTGGCTAGGTGGGAATTTACGCTTTCTCTCTAAGGTTTGTGAGATGGAGAGCTGAACGCTGCCGTGTGACATGGTGGAGATGCTTGGTGACGGAGGTGGTGGTGTTGGAGGTGGTGGTGTTGGTGGCACATCTTCTGTTTGGTGGGCGGCAGGTGCCAACATTCCTCCCGAGGTGGAGGAAGAGGCCGAGGCAGCAGCAGAAGAGGGAGCAGAGGGAGCCTGAGTGAGTTCCTTGTTTTTAAGGTGTTTACTCCACTGCAGTTCATGCTTTGCATGTAGATGCCTGGTCATGCAGATTGTGCTATGGTTCAGAACGTTAATGCCTCACTTCAGGCTCTGATGGCACAGCGTGCAAACCACTCGGGTCTTGTCGTCAGCACATTGTTTAAAGAAGTGCCATGCCAGGGAACTCCTTGAAGCTGCCTTTGGGGTGCTTGGTCCCTGGTGGCGGTGGCCAGTAGCAGACGAACTCTCTTGGCGGCGGCTGTTCTGCTTTTGCCCCCTGCTCCCTCTTTTGCTATGCTGTTGGCTCGGTCTCACCACTGCCTCTTCCTCTGAACTATGAAAGTCAGTGGCACGACCTTCATTCCATATGGGGTCTAGGACCTTATCGTCCCCTGCATCGTCTTCCACACAGTCTTCCTCCCTGACCTCCTGTTCGGTATGCACACTGCAAAAAGACGCAGCAGTTGGCACTTGTGTTTCGTCATCATCAGCAGAGACGTGCGGACTCTGATGAGATGGTATTCCCATGTCCTCATCATCAGGAAACATAAGTGGTTGTGCGTCAGTGCATTCTATGTCTTCCACCACTGGGGAAGGGCTAGGTGGATTCCCTTGGGAAACCCTGCCAGCAGAGTCTTCAAACATCATAAGAGACTGCTGCATAACTTGAGGCTCAGACAGTTTCCCTGATATGCATGGGGGTGATGTGACAGACTGATGGGCATGGTTTTCATTCGCCACCTGTGTGCTTTCTGCAGAAGACTTGGTGGGAGATAATGTTTTGAACGTGCTGGATCCACTGTCAGCCACCCAATTGACTAGCACCTGTACTTGCTCAGGCCTTACCATCCTTAGAACGACATTGGGCCCCACCAAATATTGCTGTATATTCTGGCAGGTACTGGAACCTGAAGTAGTTGGTTCACTAGGACGTGTGGCTGTGGCTGAACGGCCACGTCCTTTCCCAGCACCAGAGGGTCCACTAACAACACCACAACCATGTCCGCGTTCGCATCCCTTACTAGATGTTTTCCTCATTGGTACCGTTCACCACAATAAGAAACAAATTATTTGGCCCAATGTATTGAATTCAAATTAAGGCATTTTTTTACAGGCACCTAACACTATCTGGCTATCTATTTATGTACCGTATTACACTAATCCAGGCACAGCAGTAACCACAGATTCAAGGGAATATCAATTGTAGGCCTAGTATTTAGGCCCTGGATGAAAGGTATCCTTTTACAGACAGATTTACACTTGGAGAGGCACAGTAGCGTGTGAAAAAATATATAGGGTTATGCCTTCAGCACTTGTATTTTAACACTTTGTGTAATATACCCCTTAACGGAAAGAAATACACTTAGAGATGCAAAACAGTGTGTGCAAATGTAGAGGATTATGCTGTATTTTAACACTTACTGTAATATACCCTTTAACGGAAAGAAATACACTTGGAGATGCACGCTGAGTGTAATATACCCTTTTACAGACAGATTTACACTTGACCCGCAACAGATGAAACACCAGATTTACGGTATTTCTATTTTTGCAACCGAATTTCACCCCAGAAAATAATAAATGCTTTGCCAGACACTATTAAACTTGGCCAGCCACTGCTGGGACACCAGATTTAGGGGATTGCTATTTTGGCAATTGAATTTCACCCCAGAAAATGTTCTATCCTTTGCCGGACACTATTAAACTTGGCCAGCCACTGCTGGGACACCAGATTTAGGGGATTGCTATTTTGGCAATTGAATTTCACCCCCAAAAAAAATCTATCCTTTGCCGGACACTATTAAACTTGGCCAGCCACAGCTGAAACCACTGATTTACGGTATTGCTATTTTGGCAATTGAATTTCACCCCAGAAAAAACTATATCCTTTGCAGGACACTATTAAACTTGGCCAGCCACAGCTGAAACCACTGATTTATGGTATTGCTATATTGGCAATTGAATTTCACCCCAGAACAAAATCTATCCTCTGCCGGACACTATTAAACTTGGCCAGCCACTGCTGGGACACCAGATTTAGGGGATTGCTATTTTGGCAATTGAATTTCACCCCAGAAAATTATCTATCTTTTGCCAGACAGCAGACAGTATTACACTTGGCTAGCTACAGCTGGAACACCAGATTTAGTGGATTGCTATTTTGGCAATTGAATTCAACCCCTCAATAAAATATAGAAATTTCTATCCTGAGTTTCTAGGGTCGACAATAAGCACTACCAAGCCCATGATGTAGGATATAGCAAAAAAAAAACTAGTATTGATGGATTGATGGACTTGGTGACAGCTTGTGCTGGTGCACCACAAGACACAAAAAGGCCGCCGATCACCACAGAAAAAAGGACAGAGAAATGCTTTGTGCAGCCTAAAAACCAGTGAGCAATTAACTAGCAGAAGTTGAATGATTCTCAGCTGTAGATCGATCACTTCATTAGGTGTTTTTTCTGAGTTTTCCCTGCCTAATCTCGCCCTCACAGCAGCTGCGTCCTATCCCTACACTAATCAGAGCAGAGTGACGTGCGGCGCTACGTGACTCCAGCTTAAATAGAGGCTGGGTCACATGCTGCACTTGGCCAATCACAGCCATGCCATTAGTAGGCATGGCTGTGATGGCTTCTTAGGGCAAGAAGTAAAACGCTAGCTGATTGGCTGCTGTTCAGCCCTTCAGAAAGCGGGAAGAAATGGCCGAACAACGAACCCGAACCAAAACTTTTTTGAAAATGTTCGGGTTCGCTCATCCCTACTAGACATGACTAAGGCCTTTTCCATTCATATGAAGAAAAACACAGTCATATAACACTTGTCCTTAATGAAAATCCATTGTTTTTGA